>CAUYUJ010002781.1:476001-598221 GCA_963575745.1 Prorocentrum cordatum | reverse complement strand
GGGCCTGCTGCGCATCCAGGAAGCAAGCGGTCGAGAAAATGATGACAGCGGTTGTCCGCGCTTTCCATGGGTCATCAGACCCACGACCAGCGGAAAGCCGATGGACACATTTACTGCAAAGCTTTAAACGAACACTCATCCGCCGTCTCCTGCATCGCGCCGGCCTGGACTGTTACACGGGCTCCGTGACTCCAGAGGACATCGACGACACCACGGCGGCAAACGTCAGCGTAGACGAGGAAGGGGCGCAGGAATTTTGGTCTCACCTCAATCGTGTTCGCCGCAAGAAGGTGAAAGAATACTACGAGTCTGATCGTGTGATGAACGAACTTGTGATTTACACTAGTGTATTGGAAGCAACTGACTCGAACCTTCTTTATCCAGTTCTTGGCGACGCTATCCGAGATGCGGAAGGTGATAAGAGCAAGATGGACGTCCTCCTCGACAAGGACTCTTCCAGGATTGGCGCGTTCAGCGAGAACATGCTTCGACTGATTGACAACTGGAACTCTGGGGACCCAACTCGTGGCCACTGGGTCTTACTAGATATCCTCGGTGCGCCGCTTACCAACCAGGAGTTCGCCAAATGGTCGAGAGGTCAGGTCCTAAAAATGAATTCCATCATGTCGAGGAGATACGAGGTCAGGTCCGCCACATGGCCTTACAAACTTTATGCGTTGTCTCACGGAAGGTCGACCGAGGAGGAGAAGAATGCGATTGCCCGCGAAGCCCTGGCCGTCAACAACTACATGGTCGACTGCTACACGATCGGCATCCGTCGGCTGTGGCCCACGCCAGAGGCATTAACTTCAAAGGCTTGCCGAGTTGTCTTGGAGAGTGATTTTCGAGCTCATTGCTATGGGACAGACCAGGTGGAGCGCCTCAACTCAGAGTGCACTACTCGACATACAGCCCGCGCACCAGGAAAAAAATCAGTAAACTCATCGCGGGAACATCTCCTCGGTCAGTTGAATGCTATTCACAAGAAGCACGGTGGAATGGACCCGCTTTCAATGGATTCTATTTGCAACATTGCTCGCGAGGAGGTGGTTACTTGTTCGCCGCTTGCGCTGGGCTCTGCTGGAGTTCAGCCTGCAGGAGGACCAGCGCCAGACGCACGAGGAGATGCATGCCGACCTGCCCTCGAGGATGCGCCTGTGGATGCAGAACAACAGCTCGTTGTTGCGGAGCCTGGGATCTTCCATGCCAACTTCGCGGAGCCAATTTCAGAGCAGAGGCCGAACCCGATCTTGCCGCCGCACGCGCTCACGCAGGGCGACGACAGCAGCGCCAAGTCGAAGAAGGGCTTGAACCCGTACCTCCTTGAGAAGAACAAGTACCTACAGGCAGCCAGATCGGCGAAAGGGGCAAGCCTCACCGCAGAGGAGGTGGAACAGCATTCGGCAGCCTTCAAGCAGATCTGGATGGAGTCGGACCTGGACGTTTACGCGGAGGCATACCAGTTGTGGCGACAAAGGCGGGACAACGACGAGCGACCTCCTGCGCCTCCGAAGTATTCGTTGTGCTGGGGAGGTGGGCGCCACGGTGCGCCAGTTACTCCAGAAGAGATGCGCGCTGAGATCGAGGAGTTCGGCTGGCCCACCTTGAACGACATGCTTGACAAGAACCTTGAAGAGAGGAGCGTGCCCCCTACCGCCGACTTGGACGTGAACGAGAGCGCTGGTTACGATCCTTGGGGCGTGGCTCGCTCTGCACGCAATGCAGACAGAGCTGCGTCGAGGTGCCCTGCTGCGTTCTACTTCGTGGAGAAGAGCGTCTGGAACTACTTGGCCTCGGTCGGGGCTGGTCGTGGCACATCGGATCCAGCTGACGTCATGATCGTCATTGCTGGGCCAGCGGTTGGAGGCGGCCACAA
Organism: Prorocentrum cordatum; assembly: GCA_963575745.1. Taxonomy (NCBI): domain Eukaryota; class Dinophyceae; order Prorocentrales; family Prorocentraceae; genus Prorocentrum; species Prorocentrum cordatum. The sequence goes on along the minus strand of CAUYUJ010002781.1, from coordinate 596,345 downwards.
GCGGTACGCGGTCTTGGTGACGGACGTGACGCTGAACCCGCAGGTGTTCGACGTGGCCATCAACGATTTCGAGGACTGCGCGAACGCAGTCTCAGAGGACTGTTCACATTGGGCCCTTCAGCGAAACCATCTCCCCACGCAAGGAGAAGGGGGAGGAGGGGATGAGGAGCAGAGAGAAGGAGGAGGAGGAGGAGGAGGAGGAGCAGGATGAGGAGGCGCAGGAGGAAGAGGATGAGCAAGGGGAGGAGCAGGAGGATGGAGAAGAGAAGGAGGCGGAGGGGGAAGGAAGGAGGAGGAAGAGGAGAATAGGGAGGAGGAGGAGTAGGAGGAGGATGAGGAAGTGGAGGAGGAGGAGGAGGAGGAGGAGGAGGAGGAGGGAGAGACTGAGCCCGGTGGGGGGAAGCGTGGGGGGAGAAGATTGGAGGATGAGGAGGAAGTATAGGAGGAGGATGAGGAGATGATCATGATGAGGAGGAGGCGGAGCACCCCAGTCGTCAGGTGTTCGTCCTCCACCTCATCATGGTCATCATCTCCTCTTCCCCTCCATCCTCCCCCTCCTCCCCTCAGCTCCTGCCCTCCCGCCTCCCCTCCTCCTCCTCATCACCACCTTAACTTCTCCTAAGGGAGATCGTTTGCGGCACGTACCCAATTCCTCCTTCTCCTTCTGCTCCTCCTCCTCATCCTCCTGATCGTCCTGCTCCTCCTACTGCTGCTGCTGCTGCTCCTCCTCCACCTCCTCCCAGAGCACTATCCCTCCCTTCCTCACCCCCTTCATCCTCCTCCTCCTCCTCCTTGCGTGGGGGGTGGTTTAACTTCTTGAATGGCCCAACGTGGACGACAGGATCTCCACTTGCCGTGCTTCGTTAACATATCGGATCGGCCGAACAAGGTCAGTAGCAACTTCATGGCGATCAATTCGGCCACGTCGGACGAGTGGATAGCTACGCTCGTTGAGAATCTCGTCTCGATGCAAGCGTTCGCGGCGGCCTACGACGTCATGTTCGACACTGGCACTTTGCGGCGGTCCAAGATCACGGGCTTGCAGAACATCGGCTGCGTGTGGACCGCGGGCATGACGAAGCCACTTCAGTTCCGCACTGGCAAGCAGCAGGGCCCGAAGATGCGAGATGACGACCCTATGGGCGATGAGGCGCGGCAGCAGGCGGACAAGGAGCTCAAAGCTGCCAGCCGTGTCAGAGGCCGTGGCACAGGCCGTGGCGGCAGCGGCAGCGGCCGTGGCAGAGGCCGTGGCGGAGGCAGAGGTCGCGGCGCCCATGGTGGAGGCATCCCCGCACCAGATCCAGATGCCCACGATCCCGAGCTTGGTGAACCAGACGTTGGCGCAGAACTGGTGGAAGTGGAGAGGGAGTTCGACCTTGCTGACGTGGACGATGCCTCGACGATTACGTCCGTGGAAGAGCTCGACCATGCCTTCATGGATGTGTACCACGCGGGGCCTCCACAACCTCTCGGCGATCATCCTCCACCAGTTGCACCAGATGATCGTGAAGTCAAGCCTCGTGCTGATGAGGACCTTCTGGAGGACGAAACCCTTCAGGCCATCGCTGAAGCATCTAAGGAGATAGTAAAGGAGGCTGTTGCAGATGCATCTGGGTCATCGACTGACCATCTCCTCAGTGACCCTGCTCCTGCTGCGGGGCCAGCAGAGCCACCCCCCCCCACCACCACCACCACTAGAGCCATGGAGGGACTTTGAACCAATGGCTGCTCAGGGGTATTTCTATTTGAGAGGTCGGCAGATTTGTAGAATCCAAAGGGGTGCACCTGCTAAGTCAGTAACAATCACCTGTTACAGGCATCGGGGTTGCAGTATTTGCGTAGGAGAGGCGTGGTGTGGCACCAACGAGGATATTTTTCGGTGGGTTTACGAGATGGAGCCAACGCCTCCAGGCGCCCCTGCAGCCGACAACAAGGTTTTAGCTCAGACGCACATGCGTTCTGGCAGGGCTAAGTTTGGAGCGCCCAAGGGCAAGGCCAAAGCGAAGGCCAAGCCCAACGCCTAGCCGCCACAGCCTCAGTGTGGTTAGATTTGCTTGAGAGTCTGCCACTGGCGAGCTTAGATGGGGATGAGGAAGATGAGGAGGAACAAGAGGAGGATGAGGATGAAGAGCTGAATGAGGAGGAGGACGAGGAGGAAGATGAGGGGAGAAGGAAGCGAAGGAGGAAGTGACGAGGAGGAGGAAGACGAGGAGGAGGACGAGGATGAGGAAGCGGTGACGAGGAGGAAAACGACGAAGATGAGGAGGAGGATGAGAACGAAGAGCAGGAGGAGGAGGAGAAGGAGGATGCGTACGCAGTGGCAGAGCTCGCGCGTGACTGTGACCAGCTCGAGAGCTGGAGCCTGGACGAACTGATATTGCCATGCGCCTCGGCATGGAAGTCAAAACATTGAAAGCCCTGGTCGCGCGAAGTAGTGAGATGGCAATCGCGTGGGCCAAAACAGTGTTGACGTGGACCCCGAAAGATGTGTAGGGCAGGAAGCGTGGACCCCAATCAGTGCTGAATACCAAACAGTGAGTAAGGCGATGGCGAAGACCCCAAACAGAACCAACATGGAAGCGAGGCCATGGGTTCCTTAGCCAGCTCCTAGACCAGAGAATGGCAGGCGCAAGACAAAAGGCACCCTCCTTGAAGAGCCTACAAGAGCACAGAGACAATACCCAAAGAACGCCCAAACAAACCATATCATAGAGAAGCGGAGGGTTCCAATGAGCATTAATATGTCACACACTTTACAAAAGGATCCAACGAAACCATCAACCGATACCAAATAAACATTTCGAGGCCCTCATACTTACCGTCGGACTCGTGCACTTCTTCCTCATCCTCCTCCTCCTCTGGTTGGACAAATCCCATCCCCCAAGCGTAGTGATAGCAGTAGCAGTAGTACTTGTATAGGAAATAATAATAACAAAAATCGGAAGAGCAGTCGCACGTGTTGTAAGAGTAACTCTACCGATAGGAACAGCAGTAATAGTAGTAGTAGCAGTAGCAGTGACAGTAGCAGTATAAGCAAAAGAAGGCGAAGACGAATGAGTAGTAGTAGTAGTAGTAGTAGTAGTAGTAGCAGTAGCAGTAGTAGTAGTAGTAGTAGTAGTAGTAGTAGTAGTAGTAGTAGTAGTAGTGGTGGTAGTAGTAGTGAAAGTAGCCATAATAGTAGTAGCAGTAACAGTAGTAGTAGTAGTAGTAACAGTAGTAGTAGTAGTAGCAGTAGTAGTAGCAGTAGTAATAGTAGTAGATGTAGATGTAGATGTAGTAGTAGGAGTGGTACTAGTCGTACTGCAAGTAGCGATAGCTATGAGAAGCATAGCGTAAGTAGTAGCGGTCGTAGTTGTAGTAGTAGTAGTAGTAGCAGCAGCAATAGCAGTAGTAGTAATAGTAGCAGTAGTCCTCTGTATCAAAATAGTTGTTATTGTGATATACTCGTTCCAGTAACAGTTGCAATGATAGCAGTAGGATCAGCAGCAGTAGTGTTCGTAGTAGTAGCAGTACACGTAGTAGTAGTAGTACTCATAGTAGTAACAGTAGCAGTGGACCGTACTAAACGAAATCGCTGTAGCGCTGTAATTCTTAGCACACAAGGCTTTAATCGTAGCACTCGTAATGAGAAGTGTAGCAAGAGCTGATATTGTAGTAGTAATAGTAATAGTAATGGTAGTAGTACTAGGAGTTGTTGTTGTTGTTGTAGTGGTACTAGTAGAAGTAGTAGCAGTATTCGTAGTATCAGTAGTAGCAATAGTAGTAGTAGTAGTAGTAGCAGTAGTAGTAGTAGTAGTAGTAGTAGTAGTCGTAGTGGTAGTAATACCAACAGCAATCACTGTAACATTCGTATCAAGTATTAATACCACTTTTCGTAGTTGTAATAATAGCAGGAGTAGTATTAGCAGCAGTAGTAGTAGTTGTAGTAGTAGTAATATTAGTAGTAGTAGTAGTAGCAGTAGTAGTAGTAGTAGAAGTAGCCGTATTCATTATACTACGAGTACTAATTCTGCTACTATACTGTTGATATAGAAGTAGACGTATTTAGGACTTGTTGTACTCATAACAATACGAATACGACTTCTGTTGTTACGCTGGCACACTCACTATTACGACTACTGTTGCCAATAACCCTGATAGCGTTGCTTCTCCTATTGTTAATGGTACTTCCATTGCGGCTGCTACTAGTGGTGGTGTTACTATTGCAACTACTACGTCTACGCCTACTGCTCTCTGCAGCGCTTACTACTACTACTACTACTACTACTACTACTACTACTGCCGCTGCTGCTGCTACCAGATTACTACTACTACGCCTTCTTCTTCTACTAGTGATTCTTCTACTACTACTACGACTACGATCATCGTTGCTACCACTACTACTACATCGACGACGCTGTCTGTTGACAAGCCCCCGTGTCTGTGTGCATGTACGATACCGCGGATCAGCTTTGTCGCGGATAATTGCATGTTTGCGCTGTTTACGCATCCTGCTTCTCTCACCCTCGCCATTCATCGTTCACTTCTTCTCCTCCGCCATTGCCAGGTGGCCCGCCAGCGTCGGTGCCTCGCAGACGACTTCGCCTTCGCGGTGGCGAATGGAAGGGAGCCTCACGGACGCGCTCAACCTCAACACGCGCAGTGCGCACATGCAGACGGTTACTGCGCGCATCGGCGTCACGTCTACAGTCGCTGGCCCAAGCCCAGGGGTAGCTGCCGTTCTGCGAAGGCGAAGGAACCCGCGGCCCATTGCCGACTGCGGGAGGCGCAGGGCTTCAGATTCGGAAACCAAGGCGCTGCAGCTCAAGCTGGTTGGCTGGGTTAGCGAGGTCGCTGCAATACGCCTTCGCTGCGAGTGCCACGCAATGTGCGGTCGGTGGCCCATGGCTGGTGGCTCGGAGGCTTCGGGGGCCGCGCGTTGGATCCAATGCTCGGCGGTCAGGGGGGGGGGGGGCGGGGGTCGGGCTCGGCGGTTCGAGCGCGATGGGCCCCAAATGATGGTGACGTTGGCGCGGGCGGCATCGGCGCTCATAATCCCGCGCGCAAGCGCAAATTACCGCGACACTGCCGCTCGACATCGCGCGCGAGCGTTAGGGGGCCACCGCGAGGCTTTCAATCCGCGCGGCTAGCAGGCGCCCGAGGCACGCTCGCGACGCGCTCCGCCCCCCACGCAAAGGCATTCTCTCGGACCATGCATTCAGCGCTGCATGCGGATCAGGGGGGGGGGCGGGTGGGGGGTAGCGCGCCCGTTGAATTAACATCTCGCTTACAGCGCATCGCGCATGCTCGGAGCTGCGCGATCGCTTGGTCGAGTTGACTACGCCTCTGTCCTGCTCTCGACCGCGCGTCCTGCTCTTGACTACGTTTTTGCTCTTGACTACGGGTCCTGCTCTTTGGCCTTGATCTTGCCTCTTTCGTCGTCGTGACTACGCGGGTTGACTACGCGAGTTGACTACGCCTGTGTCTCCTGGCCGCGTCTGTCGTAATCGGGCTGCCTACCTCCCATGCCTACGCGTCTGCTGTTGGCTATTCGCGTTGACTATGCCTCTGTGTGTTGCTCTGTCGCCGTCCGTCGTGTTGACTACGTCGCCGCCTCTTGCTTCGTCGCCGCCGTGCGTCGCCGCCGAACGTCGGACCGCGGGGGCCCGTCTTGCTCTGTCGCCGCCGCGTTACTGCCCCCCTTTTGTTCGCTCTCGGCTGACTTACTGCCACCCTCTTGCGTCGCGGTCTGCGCGTAAGTGCGAGGCATTCAATCGCTGGGCGCCAACTCATTCAAGTTGCTTGCGCCGCCGCCCCCCACGCCCTTTCCCACCCACCCACCCACCCACTCCCACGCCCCCCTCCGTCGCCGCCCTCCCACGTCGCGCGACGCCGCCACCGCTGCCACCCGCCCGACCCCGCGCGCGCGCCATCTCTATCACCGCCGCCATGCCCACCACCGCGCATCTGGGACTGCTGCGATAATTCAGAGACGGCGGAGGGGCAGCCGACCGCTGCCCGCGCGCGACGACGAGCGAACGCGCAGGAGGTGTTCGTTAGAGGCGGCGATGCGTTGCCCTGATTCGCCAAGAGGCATCTCGAACAGTTTATGACGCCAGGCGGTGGGGGAGGGCAAGGTAGCGCGCAAGGCTGGACTGCGCAAGGCTGAGCAGCGACTTGCAACGTGAGGCGGCGTCGGGCTGCGCGAGAACAAACGTGCTCCCTTTGGCGCGCAAGAGCAACGCAGGGCGGGCCGCGGGCGAGGTCCGCCAGGAGAGGCGGAGAGAGAGGGATGGGAAGAGAGAGAGAGAGGGAGAGAGAGAGAGAGAGAGAGAGAGGGAGAGAGAGAGAGCGAGAGAGAGAGAGAGAGAGAGATGGAGAGATATATAGAGAAATGCACACATAGAGAGAGAGAGAGAGCGAGAAAGAGAGAGAGAGAGAGAGAGAGGGTGAGAGAGAACGAGAGAGAGAGAGAGAGAGAGAACAAACACACAGAGAAGAAGAAGAGAGAGAAAGAGAGAAAGAGATAGAGAAAGAGAGAGAGAGAGGGAGAGAGAGAGTGAGAGAGAGAGAGAGAGCTGCGGCGTTGCGCAAACAGTTTCGACGCGCTGCCTTTTGCGAGGAGGGGTGTAGCGGCGATGCATCGGCGACGGCTGCAGAGTCGGATTATGCATGTGTCCTGTCGATTGAGGCGCGCGTGCTTAGGCGGTTGCGCGCAAAGATGAGGCAACGTGGGTGCGCAACAGGGTGGCGCCGTATATGTCAAGGCGCATGCGATGTCGCCAGCAGAAGCAAACTCAAGTTCTTACAGATCGGGCGAAACCTTTGCAAGTGGATGTATAGGGCCACGCGCGCCCATGGAAACGGCGCTGGTGGCTCCGCGAGCCAAGCGCGCGACCGACGTGCTCTTGAAGAGCGCGGCCAGGGCGGCGGGCGAACTTACTTGAGCGGCAGTGGCATGACGCACCGCAATTTAAGCCATCATGCATGCATGCTCGGACATGAGCGAAATTGAGCAAACACTTTTGGTGGCGTGGGATGGAAGGTGGCACTGCTCTGCACTGCGGATGTGCACATGAAGCGAAGTGGCTTGGCGGGCGACAACCGCAATGCACATGGCGGCGGGATGCGCGACGGGAATCGCGCGCTCCCAATCCAGTCGCGCTTGGCTTTTGACGCCAGCAAGCAGACTCCACTTGCGCTTTGCCCAGACGCGCGCATCCCCACCACCGCTATACAGCGCTGCCGAATCCACCCCATCGCTCCCCTTCCCGTGCGCGCGACCCCCCCCCCCCCCCCCCTCCCCCTCCCACCACCACCCCCCCCCCCCACCCCCACACAACCACCACACCACCACCACCACACCACCACACCACCACCTCCTCACCCGCCCCCATCTGCATCTCTCTCTATCAATCTCTCTCTCTCTCTCTTCTCTCTCTTCTCTTTCTCGCTGGATCGCTCTATCTCTCTCTCTCTCGCGCGCTTTCTCTCACTCTCTCTTCTTCTCTCTCTCTCTCCCTCTTATCTCTATATCTCTCTCTCTCTCTCTCTTCTCCTCCTCTTCCTCTCTCTCTCCCTCTCTCCCTCTCTCACCTCCCTCGACCCTTCTCACTCTCGTCCCACCACCGCCCTTTCCCCGCGCCGCCACCGTCACCGTCCTTCCCCGCCACAACCGCCCTTCCTCGAACCGCCGCCAGAGCGATGTTAACTCGCAAACCCAATGGCGAAACCCCAATGTAAAATTACATTCTCAGATCAGAAGAGGCGACCATATGAATGTGGAATACACGAAACCTTGCTACGCGGAAGCGAGCGCGCGCGCGCGCGCGCGCTCGCTCCGTGTAGTAGCTGTTTATTACTCGAAATGTAAGCTTATTTTAATAACTTTGAATCTCCGTCTCACTTCCATTTAAAGGTAAAGGTTTCGTATATTCCACATTCCTATGATCGCCTCTTCTGATCTGAGAATGAAATTTTACATGGGGTTTTCGCCATTGGTTCTGGGAGTTAACATCGCTCTGGCTGGATGGAAATCAATGCACTCATGCGTTCGCCGCCGCGCGCGCGCGCTTGCCACGCGGGTGGGTCACCCAGGTGAGAAGGCCACCCAGGCGGGTGGTCACCCATGTGGGTGGGACACCCAGGTGGGTGGGTCACCCAGGTGGGTGGGTCACCCAAGTGGGTAGGTCAGCCAGGTGGGTGGGTCACCCAGGTGGGTGGGTCACCCAGGTGGGTGGGTCACCCACCGCGCGCGCTCGCTTCCTTGGATTAAGGTTTCGTATATTCCACATTCATATGATCGCCTCTTTTGATCTGAGAATGAAATTTTACATTGGGTTTTCGCCATTGGGTTTTGGGGTTTGCATCGCTCTGGTTGTTCAGAAATCAATACACCCGTACGTTCGCCGCCGCGCGCGCTTGCTTCCTTGTATTAAGGTTTCGTATATTCCACATTCATATGGTCGCCTCTTTTGATCTGAGAATGAAATTTTACATTGGGTTTTCGCCATTGGGTTTTCGAGTTAACATCGCCAACGCCACCAACGCCACCACCTCCACCAACGCCAACACCACCGCCACCACCACCGAGGACGACTACAAGCACCACGCACACGCACGCACCACCCACACCATCACCACCGCACAAGAACACACCACCCACACACAGTACCAACGCCACCAACAAAAACACCACCACAACCATCCCTCCCCCCCACTGCCCCCATCGCCTAACTCACTCCTTGCCCGCCTTCGCACCCACTCACTCACATACCCACCGCGGCGAGTCGTTACCACTACCACCCCACCCACGCACTTGAAGGCGCCAGCATTCTGCCACCACGCGCTCGCCCTTCATCACCATACACACCAACTCGTCCACCATTTTTTTCACCGTCGTCATCTTACGCACTTGCGCACGCGCCATCATTCTCCTCCATACAACCACCGCCCTCAAGCTCATTTGAATGGTGTTTCGCTGTAAATATTAATATAGCACGGGGGCTAAACAATGTTTCGCACATAAATGCGTGCACAAACCTGGCCCTCCCTTATCATTATACAACCTACCTGTGTATCTACTATAACACATCCACGCGCATCCTACCCAACATTAATTCGTAACACTGTATTCTCCGTGTACTACATTAGCCATGCTTCTTTGTCCGACACGCAGCGCGCACATCTCACATTACACACATGCACGTCACCACCAGCACCGCAATCGAGTATTATCAAACAGAGAGCCCACCTCAGCACTTCAAGAGCTCAACCACGGGCCCCCCCCCCACAATCTATAATGTCTAGGCTCGAAGGTTGTCCCGATGCCGTCTTTTGATTTTGTGAAGTGGCGCTGGCTCCCGCTGGATGCAGGAGACCCGCGCCTCCACGTCCCCTCGCATTGGCTTGTGTTTCGAGTCCCAGGCCAAACGCCAGCTCCACCTCCAGGGGCCGACGGCAATGATAGCGAGAGCGGCCCGAGTGTTACAGTGCCTTGGTCCGCGCCGAGTACATTCACTTTGCCTAGCGACTTCGACGATATGGACGTGGAAGACAGCGACGGTTTGGAGGGCCCCGAATGAGGCCTTCTTGGGTTGGAAATAATCTGGCAGGCAAACTCGGAAATATGAAATGAGTCCGGGGGACGGAATCAAAAAAAAGGCCGGCGGGAACAAGAGGGGGGAGGAGGATCAGGGAGAGGAGAGGGAAAGGGTGATGAAGAGGACGAGGAGAAGGAGGAAACATGTGCCACCCGTGCCTTACATCCTAAGAACAATGTCTCCTGGGTATCTGTGGCATCTTTGGGTGTCTAGGTTTCTTCAGGGTATCTTTGGTCTCTTTGGTCTCGCTGGGCATTCTTAGGTCTGAACAGCGTTTCCTTTCATCCACGTTTGCTTCTGGTGTCTTGACAGTATGCCCACCTGCTCCCTCCTCCTCCTCCTCCTCCTGCTCGTGCTCACCCTCCTCTTCCTCCTTCGTCGTCCTCCTGCCTCCTCCTCCTCACCGTTTTCCTCCTCCACCTGCGTTTTCGTGTTGGCGGCACTACGCTGATGAGAGCGTGTCGCACGTTCCACAAGTTACCTTTGCATTGGCAGATCCCTGTTATCAGAATCCGACTTTTAGGCTCCAGGTGTTGTTGACTGGGGTGAGCCCCAAAGGATTTTGTGCATCCGTCCTTGCAATTGTTGCACAGCTTCCTCATTCTCATGGGGACCAGTGCCGACGTCGACGCGGGGCTGGCGAGGCAGGAGACCTTCGACTTGGATGTCGAGCTGGCCGACGCATCCCTCGCTTTGGAGTGTGAGGACCAGCCTCAGCAGAGCAGCTTTCGGCGCCTGGGTAGCTCGAGGGAGCAGTTCAACGTCATCGATTCGCGCATTGAGGTGAAGCAGGAGGGTGGGGCCGAGGCACGCTCTGGGACCATGGCCAATAGCGCCCAGGTCAAGCCTGACGACTCGCAGCGTGCGATGGGCTCCGAGGAGCATGCAGCTTCTGGCGAAGGCAGCGGCAGCGTCGAGGCTGCCCCGACTACCATTGACGACTTGGTGACGGGCCAGTTCAAGCTCATGGCGCCCAAGATGATCAAGATGATATCGCACACGGCAGTTAAGCCACCAATCATCCCCTCGGATGAGTCCAGCATGGCGCAGCCAGTGCACCAAGGCGACGGCGATGCGGAGCAAGGCGAGGGTGCTGAGCCTGCGGTTGAGGGCTCCGCTCTTGATAGCACGGGGGTCAGCGAGCTGTCCTTGGAAGCCAATCTCCCGTCTGGCACGTCGATGGCGAACTTTGGGAGGATCAGGGGCACCATCAACTCTTACGCCGACAAGCTGGGCAACGACGACTGGTTCCCCAAGACCGTCCTGGGCACTCTGCACGCGCTGCACAGGAGGTTGCAGAAGCGTGGCAAGGATGAAATCATCGGCAAGGCCTCGTTCGCGATACAGAAGGCATACTACCAACTAGACAAGCGCATCGAGTCAGTGATCGAGTTGCACAAGCTTGTCAAGTATTGGGTAGACTCGCAATCCAACGGGACGATCAAGGATTTGCTTGTACCATTCTCTTACTTGCTTGGCTACCAGACTGTGAAGCTCATGCCTATGTCGGAGCAGTTGAATATCATGTTCGCTAGATCTGTGTTCCATGCGATGGTTAAGCACCAGGGCTCGATCAAGACGGCCATCGACCTTTACGACCCGACGATCCTTTTGGACATGGTCAAGATCAGGGAGTTGAAGGCAAGAGAGGTATACGAGCCACCGAGGTTGCCAGATGCTGAGGTGAAACGTGAAGCTGGCGAGGACGGTGGAGAGGCGGTACGCGCAGACTCTGGCGGAGGGGCAGCGGGGGAGCCGAAGAGGAAGAAGCATAAAAGGACCATCACTGACATTTCCAACTACATCCAGGAGGGCTTTCCACCGACGTTCTACTTCGAGCGGATGGTCGCAGATAGCTTGACGGAATGGTTCTGTCTACTTCCTGAGTCTAAGGTGAGGGAACCCAATGAGGCATATGGCACCGTCTCCGAGATTAGCGACATCATCACGTCCTACACCGCCAAGGCCGCGATGATCAAGAGCGAGTTCGACGACGACGTCTTCATGGAGGCGGGCCATTTTCGAAACAATGCGGTGGTTACGAAAGAAGGGAAGTGATACGTGAGAAGGGTGGGGGAGGAGGATGATATCAATATCTGCGTGACGCAGATGCTTTGTAAATCATCTTCTCCCCCTGCTCTTCTCACGAATTGCCATCCTTCACCCCGCGTTATGAGTTGCTGGAGCTCTAGCTTCAAGCAACCATTCGGGGTCGTGCCACCGCATTGTTTCGACCTAGGTGCTGGACAGCATTGGGGTCATTGCCCGCTGCTGCTACCCTGACGAGAAGGTGAGGCCCCTCACCGCCAACGTCAGGAAGGCCAGGAGGTTGCTTTCCGAACACATGAAGCCTGATGAGGGCCGTCCGCATACAGATCTTGCGCGAGCAGTGGCTTCATACGCTGCGCCCCAATACATGATGGAGTCAAGCCGTGCTCATGTGGCCCAGAGTATCGATGACGACGCTGCTACATCTTCCTTGAAGGCGACCTCGGCGGCATTCGAAAAGGCGTTCGACGATATGTTCACGAACCCAGGGGGTTGGAAGGATGAGCAGCTTAAGGAGCTCGACTCTGGAACAAGCTACACGAAGATGACGGAGTATTTCGCGCAGATGGGGCCGCTCTTTACTGGGACCACGTTGGCGACCTCGAAGTGGAGCTTAGGTGCGTGCCAGGAGAACTGCGAGTTCGTGGCGGACACCTTGTCGAACAGCATCACCATCCTCGACGTTGGTAACTCCATGATGCTAGCGATCTTCCAGAACACAGTTTGCAAGGACATTGCGAAGCTGGCGGCGTTGATTCTCGATACCTTAACCTCAGAGCAACTGAAGGAGAAGGAGGCTGGTGATGAGGGGGTTCCAGCTGAACGTGGCGACCAAGGAGGGAATCAAGGACCGACCGTCATGGATCAGCTCAGGACGATAGAGGAGAACATCGACAAGGCCTTGGACTGCATGCCGCGCTTTGGAAATGCTCTTAATGATCTGTTTGCCCGTTGACTGCGGTGCAAAAATGCATTTCATTCGCGAGTGGGGGATTCGTTTATCACTAAGTTCGGCGAGGACCATAAGCACAACAACCCAGTCATATTCGAGAGCGAGGTGGGCTACAACGGAAGTCGGCTGACGAACATTGCGACGTACCTGAAGAATTGCATCCAGTTGGCAAACTTCAAGCATTTAATTTTCTTATTATATTTTTTTGTTTGTTTTTTTTTTTTTTGTTGATGTACTCTTGCTCCTTTTCTCTTTTTCTTGTTCCCCTTTTTACTTGTTTATCTTTTTGCTCTTTTTTTTTACTTTGTGTTTTTTTTCTCATTTTTTCTTTTTTCTTGTTTTTTCGTTTTTTCTTTTTTTCTTTTCTTTATCTATTAATTGTTTTTTCTTTTTCCTCTTTTTCTTTTGATTTTGTTTTTTTTTCTTATTACTCTATTTTTTTTTTTACTTCATCTTTTTTTTGTGTTATTTAGGTGTATCTTTTCATTTTCTTTTCTTTATTTTTATTCCTTTTCTTTTTGAGTCAATTACTTGTATTTTTTTTCCCTTTCTTTTTTTTTTGAGTTTTATTTGAGTGCGCGACGCCTGAGCTGAGGGACAAGTGCACGGACGTTCTCATCAGGTTCGCAGGCTTGCAGCGTTGCATCGACGGTGAGGTGTTCGAGTTTCAATCCGACTCGTTGTTGACTGACGCATCGGTTACCGATAAGATCGTCTCCGACTTCCGTGACTTCATGTCCGTCGCTGGTTCTCTTTGGGCAGAGCTACGCATCAACTTTACCTGTCGCCGCCGATGTCTGCGCCCCACCTCCGCACGAGCATTGAGTTCTTAGAAGCTCAAGCTCAGGAGATAGGGCGTGGGCATTGGGGGCGACAGGCGAAGCGACTGATGCAGAACGCTGCCCAACCAGGTTCGCAGGTGCACGAGGTCTTCTCCGACACGTTCGTGCGCAGCAAGATGGATGAGATAGCGCCGGCTCCTGAGTTTGGTCTCGGCCAGGTGAACGATAAGGTCTTGGCAGAGGTGCTTCCAGTAGATTCGTTCGGTCGCTTGGTCCTTGGCATCACCAACATCAAGAAGCTGTTCCCAGTCGGCGTCGAGTTCAAGGACGGCGCCAAAGAGGACGAGACAGCCATGCAGGAGGCCGTTCACTACAAAGCTTTATCGGACTTGGTCGCGTTCCTGGATGCGAGCGGTACCGCCAGCATCTTTGTACCAGATGTGACCTTCGGCCCAAACGCGGTGAAGATGCCCGTCGAGGCTTTTTTTTTTTTTGATTCTTTTATTGTTTTTTAATTCTTTTTTTTGTTTATTTTTTTATCTTTTTTTTTTTTTTTTTTTTTTTTTTTCTTGTTAATTGTTTTTTTTTGTTTTTTTTTTGTTTTTATTCGTTTTTTTTTTTTTTTCTTTCTTTTTTTTTTTTTTTTTTTTCATTTTTTTTTTTATTGTTTATTTTCTTTTCTTTTCGAGCTTGCTGTGGCCCACTTGCAAATGATGGTTCAGATCAAAGACCTGGTGGCAGTTGCGGCGTTGCAGTATGACAGTCTTCTCTCCAGCAAGAAGGGGGCAGCAGTGACGTCAGATGAGTTGTTCGGCAAGGTCGTGCACGCCCAGTGCATCCTCAGCAAGAGCTTGGTGAGGATCGACAGCCTTTTGCTTTCAACGGAAATCAAGGAGCTTGAGAAGTCGAAATGGGTCGGTCCCATCTCCGTCGAGGCCACCAGGCAGTGGATCAAGTCCGTCGCAGTTTTCGCAGGGTTCTGCAAGTCGCAACTGCTCACTGATATGTCAGATCCCGTGAACGGCGCAGTTGCGGAGTGCAGGAAGGTCTTACCCGACTGGGACACGGTGATCGATCAGAAGACGGGCGCGCTCATCGAGAAGCTCGCGATCAAGCAGTTCAGCGACTTGGAGAAGGTTGTGCACTGTTACAACAACGTACACAAGCACATGCGGTGGTTCTCGCGCGCGGGCTCGTTGCTGGAGCTGTCCCCGCGCCTCCAGAACCGCGACCTCACCTCGGAAGCCGTCGCCATTGCGATGGCTTGTCTGGCCCATCGGCTTCCAAATGGCCGACGATCAATTGGGGTGGGCTGTTCGCCCACTACTCCCTGCCGCAACAAACTCTCCTCCCCCTCTGTCCTCCAATCCTCCTCCTCCTCCTTCTCCTCCTCCTCCCTCCTCCCTCTGGAGGCTCCCCTGGGCCTCTCCTGGCCCCTTCGAGGCCTCGCCTGGATGAGGATGAGGACGAGGAGCAGGAGGAGGAGGAGGAGGGGGAGGAGGAGGAGGAGGAAGAGGAGGAGGAGGTGTTTCTCCTTGCCCCCGATCTTGGAGGGAGTGGTCGGCGGACGGTCGAATCCCTTTTGAGGCGGGCTGTTTGGCGAGCCCTCCAGGGTAAGGCGAACCAGGTGACGATCATGATCAGGGGCATCAGAGCCCTGGCCACGATGCGTCGTGACCCAGATGGACCGAAGCGTGCCTCGGACTTCATCCAGCTCCACAAGCCCAAGGGCATGGACATCCCGAAAGGGTTCTGGAAGGAGCTCGAGGCCATCGCTGCGGAGACGAACGAGCCCGTCCCCGATGACAAGTCGGATCAGGCGAGCAACTACTTCGGGACGCCCAAGCCCAAGGTTCAGAATGCCAACATCCTGGCCGACTCCGCGAGCAAGGGCACGATGGTCAAGCACGAGCTCGCCCCGTCGGAAGCGGCGGGCAGCGTGTGCCCGCCACCATCGCAGCCTCGCACAGAGGCGAGGCGCGGCCTGAAGCGCACGGCGCCGTCAGACAGCTAAGTTTCTCGAGGCGACCTCGAGGCAGATAGCACTTGGGAGAGGGGAATGAGGAGGAGGAGGAACGAGGAGATAAGGGGGTTGGAGGAGGGGGAGGTGTAGGAGGGCATGAAGGAGAAGGGGAGGATAGGGAGGGAGAAACGAGGATGCTCAATGATGCTAGCTGGCCGTCGGAGGTTCGCTTCACACGTGAAGCCCAGACCGTGGGCTCTCTCTACTTTTGGCGCGAGGGGTCCCTCGCCGCACGCTGCCTCTGCCCTCTCCCCCTGACCTTCGCCTCATCGCCCCTTCTGTATTCTAATCTCGTGATGAGGGCTCGGGTTTCGAGCTGATGGGGTGCCCTGCCGTAGGGGCCCACAGAGGGCAGCAGGGCTATCGGCTCGGAGGTGGCGAGTGCGAGGATCGCGCTCACGGACGGATGAAAAAAAAAACAACGCTGGTTATCGATGCCATCGCCGATGCATTGGCTACATGATTCCGTAACGGCTTGCTGTGATCGTGGCCCCGTCTCGCTCCAAGAACGTAATGCCACACGACGTAGGTTATCATTAGTATAGGTGTTCACGCCGCTCGAGTGCGCCGCACTCATGCTTATCATGCCTACCGTTGCTCATGTGTGTTGCCGTGGTGCCAAGAGTATGCGTGCGCGCCTGTATGGCGCATCAACGTGTTATTCCACTTACGTTGGTCGTGAACCCTACTTGAAATCCCGTCGCGTCGTCCTCCTTCCCTCCCCTCCCGTCCTCCCACGACCACCGTCCTCCCTCCTCCTACGCTCTTGTCCCAACCATATGCTATCGTTTCTGTCACGGGTGGATGCTCGACTACTTCTTTTAGACCGCCAACTGTGCCTGAAGGCCCCTAGTGTTCCCGCGTATTCTGGCCCAGAGCCCGCCCTCTACTGATCCCGATGCATTCGGCGCGTACGAATGTGCTTCATTTTTTTCCGACAAAGACGCTCTTGACCAGAAAAATCTCGAACCAAAACGCCCTTTACCGATCGAGTTGCCTCAGGGTTTGAAAAACCGTTCGTCTTGCCTAATCGTTTGCTTGCAAGAGTGTCGCCGTCGTTCGTCTTGACGCCGCCCCCCCCTCATCAGACCAGACCCCCCGCATGCTCTCAAACTCTACCCGTCTGTTGCCAATATTCGTAGTTCCGCCGTGCCATCTTGGCCATCTTGGCAATTCGCACCGTTCCGACCCCCGCCATCTTGGGCCGTCTTCGCTGTTCTCACCGCTATGAACGCTCCTGGAGGAACACGCGCGTTTCCGGAGTTCCCGCGCACTTCGTTTTCAAAGCGTCCAAGACGGCCACACAGACCTTCAGGATCGTCCCAAGACGCTTCAGGAGGCTGCCAGGAGGGCCCCACGACGGCGCAACACTGCGCCAGGACGGCTCCTCCGGCGCCACTGGCGGCCCCAAGAGGGGCCCAGGACAGGGTGGGAACGCCCCCGAGGGGCTCCAAGAGTGGACCAGGAGGGCCCCAAGAGGCCCCGAGAAGGCCCCATGACGCATGTACTTGGGTGCCCCTTTCGCAAGCCCAAGAAGCATATCAAGTACATGCGGTTTGGGGCCCTCTTGGGGCCCCCTGGGGGCGCTCTTGCGGCCCTCTTGAGGCCCTCGGGCCCCTCCAAGGCAGGGCCGGGTGCATTCTGCCACTCTCGTGGCAAAACGTTGGGCCCGCGGCCGGCGGCGTCCTGGGGCATGTGGTTGTCGCCTGCAGACCCACCCATGGTTCGGCAACCCCCGCCGCCAGTGGCAGCAAGCACGGGTACACGCTGGTCAGCTACAGCGCTGGGATCAGCGCGTGCGAGAAGAGCGGGCAATGGCAGCCGGCCCTGGCGCTACTGACCGAGATGCAGGAGACGAAGCTGGAACCCGACGTCATCAGCTACAGCGCTGGGATCAGCGCGTGCGAGAAGGGTGGGCAATGGCAGCCGGCGCTGGCGCTGCTGAGCGAGATGCGGGAGGCGAAGCTGGAGCCCAACGTCATCTATAACAGCGCAGGGCCCCGCGCGTGCGAGAAAGGTGATTCGGACCAAAATGGCGTAGCAGGCCCCTGCGAGCCCCAGCAGGCCCCGGCCCGCTCCGAGACGCTCCAAGATGGCCCAAGATCGCTCCGAGACGCCCCTGGAGGCCTTCACGAAGGCCCCAAGACGGCCCCAGACGGCCCAAGAGGGCCTCCGAAAAGGTCCAAGAGCGCTCGAAGACGTCCAAGATGGCCTCCAAGAGGCCCAAGAGAGTTCGAACAAGGAAAAATTGTCCCAATCCCGAGGGAAAACTTGCATTTTTGCCATTCCCGCACTTTGCGTCCGCAACGCGTCCACGACGGCCATACAGGCCCCCAAGATCGCCCCAAGATCGCCCCAAGAGGGCCTCCAGGGGGCCCCAGAACGGTCCCAGACGGCCCCAGGACAGCCCAAAAGGCGCCCAGGACAGCCCAAGAGGGCTCGAAGAGCGGCCCAAGACGGGCCCGAGACAGCCGTGGAGGCGCCCAAGCTCACCCTAAACAGCTTGACGCGGCCTAAGAGGCGCCCAAGACGGCCCCAAGAGGCCCAAAGGAGGCCTCCAAGTCCTTCCAAGAGACGTCCAAGAGGGCTCAGAAGCAAAATTCGACCCAATCCCGAGGAAAGACGATGAATTTTCACATGGATCGCCCCAAAACGCCCTGAGAGGGCTTCCAGGGGCCGCAGGACGGTTCAAGGCGGCCCCAGGACAGCCCAAGAGGCGCCCAGGGCAGCCCAAGAGGTTCGAAGAGCGGCGCAAGACGGGCCCTCGAGGCAGCCCCAGAGGCGACCAAGACCGCCCTACATAAACGGCCTAAGACGGCCCACGAGGCGCCCAAGACGGCCTCAAGAGGCTTCCAAGAGGCCCACAGGAGGCTTCCAAGCCCTTCCAAGAGACATCCAAGAGTGCGTCGCCCCAAACCTTGGGAAACCATGCAATTTTATCAGATTCGTTTTCCTCATATCCACAGCGCCCACGACGGCCATACAGGCCCCCAAGAGGGCCTCCAGGGGTCCCCAGAACGGTCCCGGGCGGCCCCAGGACAGCCCAAGAGGCGCCCAGGACAGCCCAAGAGGGCTAGAAGAGGACGGGCCCGAGGCAGCCCTACAGGCGCCCAAGACCGCCCTAAACGGCCTAAGACGGCCCAAGAGGCGCCCAAGACGGCCCCAAGAGGCCCCCCCCCCCCAAGAGGTCAAAGGAGGCCTCCGAGCCCCTCCAAGAGACGTCCAAGAGGGCTCCCAGAAGCAAAAGTCGCCCCAAAGCGTGGGAAAACATACAATTTGAACATGTACGCTTTCCTCGTGTCCACGGTGCCCACGGCGGCCATACAGGCCATACGAAAGCGCGGTCTCGTTGCCGCCGCCCCCGCCGCCGCCGTGCTTATAGGTTTTTGGAAAAATCTTCGCCGTTCCTCCGAGAACCATTCCGGACGGAGTCCACGGGTCAGCCCTAGTCAGCTACAACGCCGGGATCAGCACGTGCGAGAAGGGCGAACAGTGGCAGCGGGCCCTGGCGCTGCTGAGCGAGATGCGGGAGGCGAAGCTGGAGCCTAACGTCATCTCCTCTACAATACCGGGATCAGTGCGTGCGAAGCCCCCTCGAGTGGACTCGGCCTGGCCCCCGGCGCTCCTGGGGCCCTGGTCCGTCGCCGGCGCCCCCCGGAACGGTCTTGGTCCGTCGCCGGCGCTCCCCGAACGGCCCGCGCCCGCTCGTGACGGATCCACGGGAGCCCCGAGCGAGCCCCGAAACGGCCCCCCCAGGGCCCCTGAAGGGCCCGAGTGGCCCCAGAGGCTCTCTCGACGATTTCGACAAGGGCTTCAGGGGGCCAAAAACATTGATTTTCCATTTGTTTTTGATGAGTTCCTCGGTTTGAGTTTTTTCGAGCCGGAACGGCTCCAAAGGCGCCGCGGATCGTTTCAAGACCGCCCATAAGGCCCCCAAGAGGGCCCCAGAACGGCCCAAGAGCGCCCCAAGATTGCCCAAGACGGCACCAAGCCGGCCCAAGAGGGCCCTGAGAGGATCCCGAGACCAACCATGAGGCCCCCAAGAAGGCCCCAGGACTGCCCACGAGTTCCCAAGACTGCCCAAAACGGCCCAAAGCCGGCCCCAGACGACCCCCCCGAGACCCACCATGAGGCCCCCAAGAAGGCCCCAGGACGGCCCAAGAGCGCCCCAAGACTGCCCAAGACGGCCCCAAGCCGGCCCAAGACGGCCCCAAGAGGCCCCCGAGACCCCCCCAGGGAATCCCAAAACGGCTCGATAGCGCCCCAAGACTGTCCATGACGGCCCCACGCCGGCCCAAGAGAGCCCCAAGAGGCCCCCGATATCCCCCAAGGACTCCCGAAACGGCCCGACGAGGGCTCCAAGAGAGCCCGAATCGGCGACCAAATGGATAACTACAACGTACCCCCTCCTTGTAGCCTCCACCAGGTGCTTTCTGCGACCCCTCTTGGGGCAGGACGCCCCAAGACAACCTCAGACACCCCGCGGGAACGTTTCCAGAGGCAGACTTTCTGGATTCCCGAGGCGTTTTTTTTTATTAATATTTTTCTGGCCCTCCTTCTTTCCAGCTCCGGATCGCCCACGGCGGCTACAAGGGTCTCGCGGATCGACCCAAGCGGCCTCACAGCTACCCAAGAACGCCCCGAAATGGCCCAGGAGGGCACCAAGACGATTCCAGTACGACCCGAGCGGCCTCAGAGCTACCCAAGAGCGCTCCGAGATGGTCCGGGGTGGCTCCAACACGATTGTGAGCTTAGCGACTTTCAGGAGCTCCTGCGCAGACACCCCACCACGTACCCACTGCTCGACATCCGGCCGAGCACATAGCGCCTGAACGACGTTGAAAAATCGCATGTCCTCAAAACACTGGCCTTCGGCGCACCCCGCCAAAACGCTGGCCTTCGGCGCACCCCGCCAACGTGCCTGGGCGGTGGGGACCGCCACGACTTCCCCTAGAGCCCCGCGACATTGCCAAAAAGACCCCCGCAGGCTTTGAAAGCTTCCACATGGGCCCGTCCATGACATCGCCGCACATACCTCCGAAACGCAATGTTTTCTCCGTGTGTCCTTGCGAATCGGCCCAAATCCATTAGGAAAATGCACATTTCGCTGCTGGCGCCGCCCGGACCACATCGTCGAAAGCACCCTGCACATACGACAGGTTCGGGCAATTCTCGAAAACACCATGTGTTTCCGGCGATTGCAAGGGACACACGGGACGGTGCATCGTGAATCCAACGATTTCTTTTTTCGGGCCGCAGGTTCCCTGGGACCCTCTCCATCGATCCCGCTTCATTGCCAGATTCCGCGGCCAGCACGCGCTGCCGGGGAACCTTGTCCGAACCCTGATGGACATTGATGCCCCGCCGACGCGTTTCTTCAGGATTTCTACTCATACCTCTATCTCTCTAACGACGATCACAAGACCTACTTACAATCAGTCGAGGAGAGGCAACCCTGTCACACCGAACGCCTCGGGGGAAGGATCGGAGCGCTTCTGTAGTCACGCCGAGCGCGTCGGAGAGGGGCGGGCGGCGCTTCTGTAGCCCCCCCAAGACCGAGCCCTCCTCTTGGACTGCTGCTGCTACTCCAACTCCTCCTCCTCCTCTTCCTCCTCCTTTCCCTTCTCCTCCTCCGTCCTAATCTTCTGGCTCCACGACTGAATTCGATTGGCCATCCTCCTTTTTTTCCTCCTCCTCCGCCTTCGTCGTCTTCTCTACTGCGTTTTAGTCGTGCGGCCCCCCCCGATTGATATCAAACCCATGGAAATCTCAACATGCTTACGCTGCAGGCGTTGCCCGGGCGGCTTCGCATTGAGCGCTTCCGATAAGCGTCAGTTGTGAAATATAGCCAAAAACAATTGATTCTGATGGTTACGGGGGGGGGCGAACGGGAAAGACCCATGGAAAGCCATTTCGATGGCAGCGGCGACGTCGTCGTCGTCGTCGTCGTCGTCGTCGTTCGGGTGGGCCGACTCGCGCGAGCCCGCCAGCTCGCGCGCCCGCGCGCCGGCAGCCTCCGCCGTCACCGTCGCCGCCGCCGTTGCTTTCGCCGTCGCCATCGCCGTGTGCGGTACGAGGGAACCCGTCGTCTTGCGCGCCAGACCCGCGATCTGCGTTTCCGCCTCACCCGCCTCCTTCCCTCCACCTCCTCACACCGCAGGAGACGTCCGACCAGCTGTTCCCGTTCGGTTCCAGCGGCTCCCAGCCTCGGTGTGCGCGATCGGGGTTCAGCACACCGTGGATTTAATCCACGGGTACACCCTAGTCTATACTATATGGCCGGAGGAAGCGCGTGCCGGAAGGAAATCCAGCCAAATGATTAGAAACGGCTCCGAGACGCTCCGGAGGCCGCCCAAGAGGGCCCCGAGACGCGCAATGATCCGACCAAGACGCCCAAGATTGGCCCAAGACGGCCCAAGAGCTCCCCAAGACGGCCCAATAGGCCTCCCAAGAGGCATCCCAGGAGAGGCCCGACAGGCCAAAATCGTTGATTTTCATTCGTTTTTTCCGAAATGTTTTGCTTCCTCGCTTGTTCGGCTTCCCCACGCTCCGAAACCCTCCCAGAGGCATCCAAGACCGCTCCAAGACGATCGAAGAGGTGCCCAAGAGGACCCCAAGACGGTCCAAGAGGGCCCCAAGACGGTCCAAGGCGGCCCCCGGACGGCCCCAGAGGCGCCCAAGACAGGCCACCGGGACCCCAAGATGGCCCGAAGAGCGGCCCAATATGGCTCCAAGACGGCCCGAGGACCGCCCAGAGCTCGCCAAGACGGCCCAATAGGCCTTCCAAGAGGCATCCCAGGAGAGGCCCGAGAAGCCAAAATCGTTGATTCTCATTGGATTCCCCGAGGTTTTTTGCTTCCTCGCTTTTTCGGCTTCCCGACGCTCCGAACCCCCCCCAGAGGTATCCAAGACCGTTCCAAGACGGTCGACGAGGTCCCAAGAGGACCCCAAGACAGTCCAAGAGGGCCCCAAGACGGTCCAGGGCGGCCCCCGGACGGCCCCAGAGGCGCCCTAGACAGGCCAACGGGACCCCAAGATGGCCCGAAGAGCGGCCCAAGATGGCTCCAAGACGGCCCGAGGAACCCAGAGCTCGCCAAGACGGCCCAATAGGCCTCCCAAGGGGCATCCCAGGAGAGGCCCGAGAGGCCAAAATCGTTGAATTTCGTAGGTTTTCCCGAGGTTTGTTGCTTCCTCGCTTTTTCGGCTTCCCGACGCTCCGAAACCCCCCCAGAGGCATCCAAGACCGCTCCAAGACGGTCGACGAGGTCCCCAAGAGGACCCCAAGACGGTCCAACAGGGCCCCAAGACGGTCCAAGGCGGCCCCCGGACGGCCCCAGAGGCGCCCAAGACAGGCCAACGGGACCCCAATATGGCCCGAAGAGCGGCCCAAGATGGCTCCAAGACGGCCCGAGGACCGCCCAAGAAGGCCATATGGGGGCCCCAAGACAGCCCAAGGGGTGCGATAGACGAGCCCAGAGAGGCCCAAGAGGCCCCCAGGAGCCCAAAAGAGGTCGCCAAGGGTGCCACGGGGCTTAAAAACTGCTTCGAAGCGAGGGGGGCGGACGAGGGGACCGCCTCAGGAGGTTTTGGACGGTTTTGGGCATCAAAATCATCAGCTGCACGACGGTTTTGGAAGGATTTTGGCATTCTCGCCTTTTCCGCTTTCCGACGCTCGAAGACAGCCCGAGGGGCCTCCAAGAGCGCCCCAGAACGGCCCAAGAGGTTTCCAACAGCGCCCCAAGACAGCCCAAAAGGGCCCCAAAACGACCCAAGAGACGCTCAAGACGGCCCACGAGGGCCCGAAGACAGGCCCAAGAGGGGGCCAAGAGAAGGACCACGGACCGAAACTCCGAGCCTTCCGCCCCAAGGGGGCGCCAGGAGGCCCAAACAGGCCCCCAAGAGGCCCCAAGAGGCCGCCAAGAATCCCCCGAATAGGCCCCAGGCAGCTCCCAAAGAGCCCAAAACGAGGCCCCAACAGAGGCCCCAACAGCTTCCAAAATGGCCCCAAAGAGGCCTCGAGCCCGCCTCCGAGCTTCCTCGCCGCGAGGGTGCCAACACGGCCCCAGACGGGCCCAGGACGGCCCAAGGCGCGCTCAAGACGGCCCAAGACGATTCCAAGACGGTCCCAGGAGGGTGCGCCCAGGACGGCCCAAGGACGCGCCCGGTCGGGGCCTCAAGACGGGCCAAGATGGCAAGAGAGCCCCAGCTGGCAAAAATCGTTAATTTTCCATTGTTTACTGTGACACCCTTTGCGTTTCCCGCCGTTTCGGCGGTCCGATGCACCAAGAGGCCCCAGAAAGTCCCAGGAGGGTCCGAGGAAACGCCCAGGAAGGCCCCAAGACGGGCCAAGACGGACCCAGCACAACCCAAGGCGCGCTGCGACGGCTCCAGACGGCTCCAAGACAGCCCCAAGAGGGTGCCAACACGGCCCCTGCTGGGCCCAGGACGGCCCAAGAAAGCGCACAGGAGGGGCCCAAGACGACTCCAAGGCGGCCCCCTCACGGTCCCAGACGGCCCCAAAACAGCCCCACGAGGACCTGGATGGGCCCAGGACGGCCTACGGACGCGCCCATGAGGGGCCCACGACGAACCAAGACGGCCCCATGACGGCAAACGGCGCCCTCAAGACGGGCATGGACGGCTCCGAGACGGCCCTTTGAGGGAGCCAGCGCGGCCCCACACCCTTCGGGCGCACACTTGGGGGGGCTGGGAGTTTGCGACACATCTGCCACATTCATTGTCCTGCCCCATTCTGTTCGCCTGGAGGCCTCCTCCAACCCTGTGGGCGAACAAGAGGAAACCCAGCGGGCCGCCAACCCTGGGGCCCGTGGGCCCCGCGCCGCTTGGGCAGAAGACGAACGCCGGGTCTGACAGGCCAGCTACCGCCCCCCTTTGCCCGATATGCTGTGCCATTCTGTTCCCCCAGGGGCCTTGGCAAACTCTTCTGGCCAAGCAGACCAGACCCCTGGGACAGCAGCCAATTGATATGACCCTGGGACCTCTCCGCATTCTTCGGACAAGCACCTGGGGGTCCCAGGAGATTCGGACAAGTCTTCCCCATTCCTTGCCCTGTCCCGTCCTGTTCGCCCGAAGGCCTCCACAGACCCTCTGGGCGAACAGAATGGGACATGGCGAACAAACCCTCCCGTTGGCGGTGATGCGACTGCAACGCACCATCAAGGCGCGCCCGGAGGTGATGGCCTACCCAACAGCGGTTTTTCTAAAAAAAATTCAGAGTTTCGAATTTTCTTGAAGCTCTCTTGTGCCCTCCCTGTAGATCCTTGCGAGCCTCCCCGGCGCTTTCGGTGGCTTTCCCCGATGGTCTTCCGAGCCCTTCCCCAAGCGCTCCTGAGACGCCCCAGATGGGCTTCGACTTCGACGCACATCCCCGAGAGACTTCGAAACTGTCCTCAATAGGAGGGGGGTGAACGAGCAGTGCGCTGGGCCAAGCTGCTGGAGCGCTGCAAGAGCTCGGACACGCAGGCGCGGTCTCGCTGCCGCCGCCCGAGCCGCCGCCGTGTTTGTAGATGTTCGGTACAATCTGCGCCGTTCCTCCGAGAACCATTCCAGAAAGATGTCGTGGACGGAGTCCACGGGTTAGCCCTAGTCAGCTATAGTGCTGGGATCAGCGCGTGCGAGAAGGGCGAGCAGTGGCAGCGGGCCCTGGCGCTGCTGAGCGAGGCGCGGGAGGCGAAGCTGGAGCCCAACGCCATTTCTACTAAAATGCAGCGTTCGCCGCTCGCCAAATTGTAACGCAGTGGCCGGGCCGGCCCCTCCGGAGCCCTCCCCGGGCGCCCCAGCAAGCTCTGGTCGACTCCAGCGCGGTTCCGAGGCTGCCTCAGGCCGCTCCGAGACGCTCCGAGATGCTTCCCCAGAGGCGCCCTGGAAACTCAGCAGCCTCCCCCTCGCGCTCACGATGGCCCAAGACACTCCAACGCGCGCCGGCAGGAGCGTCTCAGGAGTGGAAAAAGAGGCATTTCCTTTGGAAAACGAGCCACTTTCAAGTTCCTGCTGACGAGGTTCCCTGCCAGCTCCCGGTGCGTGCTTCCCCCCGCGCCCTCGCGTTCTTTTCGGTTGCCTCGGGCCCCCTGTCCGGCCCTTCTGGCGCCTCGGGGCCCTCTTCCGGCCCTCCGCGGCCTCCTCCGGGCTCTCTTGGGATTTCTTCGGGCGCTCCGAGATGCTTCCGGAGGCGCCCTGCAAGCTCAGCAGCCTCCCCCGCGCGCCCAAAATGGCCCCAGAGCGGTCTAACACGCGCCGGCACGAGCGCTTGAGGAGGGAACGGAACACACATTTTTTTGGGAAAACCAGCCACTTCGACGTTCCTGCTGACGAGGTTCCCTGCGAGCTCCCGGTGCGTGTTTTTCCCCGCGCCCTCGCGTTCTTTGCGGCTCCACCAGGGGCTGGGTACTTTTCGTTTTGAGTGCCCCTCACAACGAACACCTGAAAGCTCTGGTCGACTCCAGCGCGGCTCCGAGGCTGCCCCAGGCCGCTCCGAGACGCTCCGAGATGCCTCCCCGGAGGCGCCCTGGAAACTCAGCAGCCTCCCCCTCGCGCTCACGATGGCCCAAGACATCCCGACACGCGCCGGCAGGAACGTCTGAGGAGGGGAAAAAGAGGCATTTCCTCGGGAAAACGAGCCACTCCCGAGACGGCCGTGAAACCGCGAGGAACCCCCGAAGGCCGCGAGACGCTTCGAAGAGAGCCCGAGAGAGGCCTGGGAAGGCACCACCAGGGGCTGGGCACTGTTCGTTTTGAGCGCCCCTCAAGACGAACACCACGAAGCTCTGTTTGTTTCCGTCCTGGCGCCCTCGAGGCCCCTACCAAGAGGGCCTTGAAGCCGCGACGACCCCCCCAAACGAGCCGAAGAAGATCTCAGACGCTTCGAAGAGAGCCCCGAGAGAGGCTTGGGAAACCCCACCAGGGGCTAGGCACTGTTCGTTTTGAGCGCTCCTCAAAACGAACACCTCGAAACTCATTTTGGTTCCGT
Organism: Prorocentrum cordatum; assembly: GCA_963575745.1. Lineage (NCBI taxonomy): Eukaryota > Dinophyceae > Prorocentrales > Prorocentraceae > Prorocentrum > Prorocentrum cordatum. Next base: position 569,971 of record CAUYUJ010002781.1, on the reverse strand, counting down.
CCTGGCGCCCTCGAGGCCCCTACCGAGACGGCCTTGAAGCGGGGAGGACTTTCCCAAAGGAGACCAAGAAGATCTCAGACGCTTCGAAGGGAGCTCGAGAGAGGCTTGGGGAGGTCCCACCACGGGCTGGGCACTGTTCTTTTTGAGCGCCCCTCAAAACGAACACCTGGAAGCTCTGTTCTGTTCCGTCCTGGCGCCCCGGAGGCCCCTCCCGAGACGGCCTTGAAACCGCGAGGAGCCCCCGAAAGGAGCCCAAAAAGATCTCAGGAACTTGGAAGAGAGCCCCGAGAGAGGCTTAGGAAGACCCGCGAGAGGCCGCGCTCTGTTCGTTTTGAGCGCCCCTCAAAACGAACACCACGAAGCTCTTTTTGGTTCCGTCCTGGCGCCCTCGAGGCCCTTACCGAGACGGCCTTGAAGCTGCGAGGAGCTTCCCAAAGGAGCCCAAGAAGATCTCAGGAACTTCGAAGAGAGCCCCGAGAGAGGCCTAGGAAGACCCCGCGAGACTGGGCCCTGCCGACGCCATCGACGCAACCGCATTTTTTGACTCCTTGCCGAAGGGTGCTGTCACGCTGCGTTCCAACGGTGCAGAGGGACAGGCGGGAGAACCCGAAGGAGAGGAGAATGAAGAGGAAGATGAGGGACAGGATGAGGGGGACGAAGATGATCAGGAGGGCACTGAGAAGGATGAGGGAGTGAGGAGGAGGAGGAGGAGGAGGAGGAGGAGGAGGACGAGGAGCAGGAGGAGGAGGAATAGGAGGAGGAGGAGGAGGAGGAGGAGGAGACGGAAACGGAGGAGGAGGAGGAGGAGGAGGAGGAGGAACAGGAGCAACATAAGGATAATGAGGTGGATGGGAAGACATCCGTGTTCTTCTCCCCCGGCTGCTCCATCGCGCCTCCGTTCCTAATGCGTTTTGCACATGGCCCGATCGAGCCTCCTCATCTCCCATGCTCCCCAACCAGGCGGCGCTCAAGTTGCTCGGCGACATGTGGAAGGCGAACCTGACGCCATCCATCGTGATCGCCTGACGGCAGCGCCCCATCACTTCGCAAGTGGTCGTAGTCCACGGGTACACCCTATCTATACTATATGGCCGGAGGAAGCGCGTGCCGGAAGGAAATCCAGCCAAATGATTAGAAACGGCTCCGAGACGCTCCGGAGGCCGCCCCGGCGGCCCAAAGACGGCTCCGAGCCGCTCAAGATGCCCCGAAGGCGGCCCAAGAGGGCCCCGAGACGCGCAATGATCCGGCCAAGACGCCCAAGATTGGCCCAAGACGGCCCAAGAGCTCCCCAAGACGGCCCAACAGGCCTCCCAAGAGGCATCCCAGGAGAGGCCCGAGAGGCCAAAATCGTTGAATTTCGTAGGTTTTCCCGAGGTTTGTTGCTTCCTCGCTTTTTCGGCTTCCCGACGCTCCGAAACCCTCCCAGAGGCATCCAAGACCGCTCAAAGACGGTCGAAGAGGTGCCCAGGAGGACCCCAAGACGGTCCAAGAGGGCCCCAAGACGGTCCAAGGCGGCCCCAGGACGGCCCCAGAGGCGCCCAAGACAGGCCAACGGGACCCCAAGATGGCCCGAAGAGCGGCCCAAGATGGCTCCAAGACGGCCCGAGGACCGCCCAGAGCTCGCCAAGACGGCCCAATAGGCCTCCCAAGAGGCATCCCAGGAGAGGCCCGAGAGGCCAAAATCGTTGACTTTCATTGGTTTCCCAGAGGTTTTTTGCTTCCTCGCTTTTTCGGCTTCCCGACGCTCCGAAACCCTCCCAGAGGCATCCAAGACCGCTCCAAGACGGTCGAAGAGGTGCCCAAGAGGACCCCAAGACGGTCCAAGAGGGCCCCAAGACGGTCCAAGGCGGCCCCCGGACGGCCCCAGAGGCGCCCTAGACAGGCCAACGGGACCCCAAGATGGCCCGAAGAGCGGCCCAAGATGGCTCCAAGACGGCCCGAGGAACCGCCCAGAGCTCGCCAAGACGGCCCACTAGGCCTCCCAAGAGGCATCCCGGGAGAGGCCCGAGAGGCCAAAATCGTTGATTTTCATGCGTTTCCACAAGGTTTTTTGCTTCCTCGCTTTTTCGGCTTCCCGACGCTCCGAACCCCCCCCCGAGGCATCCAGGACCGCTCCAAGACGGTCGACGAGGTCCCCAAGAGGACCCCAAGACGGTCCAAGAGGGCCCCAAGACGGTCCAAGGCGGCCCCCGGACGGCCCCAGAGGCGCCCAAGACAGGCCAGCGGGACCCCAAAATGGCCCGAAAAGCGGCCCAAGATGGCTCCAAGACGGCCCGAGGATCGCCCAAGAAGGCCCTAGGGGGCCCCAAGACAGCCCAAGGGGCGCGATAGACGAGCCCAGAGAGGCCCAAGAGGCCCCCAGGAGCCCAAAAGAGGTCCCCAAGAGGTGCCACGGGGCTTCAAAACTGCTTCGAAGCGAGGGGGGCGGACGAGGGGACCGCCTCAGGAGGTTTTGGACGGTTTTGGGCTTCAACATCATCCGCTTCACGACGGTTTTGGAAGGATTTTGGCCTTCTCGCCTTTTCCGCTTTCCGACATTCGAAGACGGCCCAAGAGGCTTCCAAGAGCGCCCCAGAACGGCCCAAGAGGTTTCTAAGAGCGCCCTAAGACAGCCCAAGAGGGCCCCAAGACAACCCAAGAGACGCTCAAGACGGCCCACGAGGGCCCGAAGACAGGCCCAAGAGGGGGCCAAGAGAAGGACCACGGACCGAAACTCCGAGCCTTCCGCCCCAAGAGGGCGCCAGGAGGCCCAAACAGGCCCCCAAGAGGCCCCAAGGGGCCGCCAAAAATCCCCCGAACAGGCCCCAGGAAGCTCCCAAGGAGCCCAAAACGAGGCCCCAACAGAGGCCCCAACAGCTTCCAAAATGGCCCCACAGAGGCCTCGAGCCCGCCTCCGAGCTTCCTCGCCGCGAGGGTGCCAACACGGCCCCAGACGGGCCCAGGACGGCCCAAGGCGCGTTGCCCAAGACGATTCCAAAGCGGTCCCAGGAGGTGCGCCCAGGACGGCCCAAGGACGCGCCCGGTCGGGGCCTCAAGACGGGCCAAGATGGCAAGAGAGCCCCAGCTGGCAAAAATAAATAATTTTCCACTGTTTACTGTGACCCCCTTTGCGTTTCCCGCCGTTTCGGCGGTCCGATGCACCAAGAGGCCCCAGAAAGTCCCAGGAGGGTCCGAGGAAACGCCCAGGAAGGCCCCAAGACGGGCCAAGACGGACCCAGCACAACCCAAGGCGCGCTGCGACGGCTCAAGACGGCTCCAAGACAGCCCCAAGAGGGTGCCAACACGGTCCCTGCTGGGCCCAGGACGGCCCAAGGATGCGCACTGGAGGGGCCCAAAACGACTCTAAGGCGGCCCCCTCACGGTCCCAGACGGTTCCAAGACAGCCCCACGAGGACCTCGATGGGCCCAGGACGGCCTACGGACGCGCCCATGAGGGGCCCACGACGAACCAAGACGGCCCCATCACGGCAAACGGCGCCCTGCAGACGGGCATGGACGGCTCCAAGACGGCCCTTTGAGGGAGCCAACGCGGCCCCACACCCTTCGGGCGCACACTTGGGGGGGCTGGGAGTTTGCGACAAGTCTCCCACATTCATTCTCCTGCCCCATTCTGTTCGCCTGGAGGCCTCCTCCAACCCTGTGGGCGAACAAGAGGAAACCCAGCGGGCCGCCAACCTTGGGGCCCGTGGGCCCCGCGCCGCTTGGGCAGAAGACGAACGCCGGGTCTGACAGGCCAGCTACCGCCCCCCTTTGCTCGATATGCTGTGCCATTCTGTTCCCCCAGGGGCCTTGGCAAACTCTTCGGGCCAAGCAGACCGGACCCCTGGGACAGCAGCCAATTGATATGACCCTGGGACCTCTCCGCATTCTTCGGACGAGCACCTGGGGGGCCCAGGAGATTCGGACAAGTCTTCCCCATTCCTTGCCCTGTCCCGTTCTGTTCGCCCGAAGGCCTCCACAGACCCTCTGGGCGAACAGAATGGGACATGGCGAACAAACCCTCCCGTTGGCGGTGATGCGACTGCAACGCACCATCAAGGCGCGCCCAGAGGTGATGGCCTACCCAACAGCGGTTTCTCTAAACATTTTACAGAATTTCGAATTTTCTTGAAGCTCTCTTGGGCCCTCCCTGTAGATCCTTGCGAGCCTCCCCGGCGCTTTCGGTGGCTTTCCCCGATGGTCTCCCGAGCCCTTCCCCAAGCGCTCCTGAGACGCCTCAGATGGGCTTCGACTTCGACGCACATCCCCGAGAGACTTCGAAACTGTCCTCAATAGGAGGGGGGTGAACGAGCAGTGCGCTGGGCCAAGCTGCTGGAGCGCTGCAAGAGCTCGGACACGAAGGCGCGGTCTCGCTGCCGCCGCCCGAGCCGCCGCCGTGTTTGTAGATTTTCGGTACAATCTGCGCCGTTCCTCCGAGAACCATTCCAGAAAGATGTCGTGGACGGAGTCCACGTGTCAGCCCTAGTCTATACTACAATGCAGGGACCCGCGCGTGCGAGAAGGGCGATTCTGGTCAAAAAGCGTAGCAGGCCCAAGACACGCCAAGATGGCCCCCAGAGGGCCCAAGACGCGCCAAGAGGGCCTCAAGAGGCCCCCAAGACGGCCCCAGAAGGCGTCCCAAGATGGGCCCAAGACGCCGAAGATTGGGCCAAGACGGCCCCAGAGGCGGCCAAAATGCCCCAAGAGGCCTCCCAAGAGGCTTCCCAGCAGGGCCCCGAGCGGGAGAAGTCGTCGATTTCCATTGGGGTTTCCTATGTTTTTCGCATTCTCCCCTTTTCGCCGTCCCTGCGCTCCAAGACGGCCCAAGAGGTCCCCAAGACCGCCCCAAGACCACCGACGAGGCCCGCAAGAGAGCCTCAAGACGGGCCAAGAGGACCCCCAGACGGTCCCAAGACGCCCCAAGACAGCCCAAGACGGCCCCCCAAGACGGCCCCAGAGGGCCCCAAGAGGCCCCCAAGACGGCCCCAGAGGGCTCCGGGACGCCCCAAGATGGGCCCAAGACGCCGAAGATTGGGCCAAGACTGCCCCAGAGGCGGCCAAAATACCCCAAGAGGCCTCCCAAGAGGCTTCCCAGCAGGGCCCCGAGCGGGAGAAATCGTCGACTTCCATTGTGTTTTTCGATGTTTCTCGCATTCTCCCCTTTTCGCCGTCCCTGCGCTCCAAGACGGCCCAAGAGGTCCCCAAGACCGCTCCAAGACCACCGACGAGGCCCGCAAGAGGGCCTCCAGACGGGCCAAGAGGGCCCCCAGACGGTCCCAAGACGCCCCAAGACAGCCCAAGACGGCCCCAGAGGGCCCCGGGACGCCCCAAGATGGGCCCAAGACGCGCCAAGAGGGCCCCAAGAGGCCCCCCAGACGGCCCCAGAGGGCTCCGGGACGCCCCAAGATGGACCCGAGAGCCATATTGGACCGTCTTGGCCATTCGCGCCGCTCGGACCCCCGACATCTTGGGCAGCATTCGCCGTTCTCACCGCTCTGAACGCCATCTTGAGCCATCTTGGCCATTCGCACCGCTCGGGCGCCCCGACGAATCCACGCTCTCCTCCAGGCATCTTGCCATCACCTCGGAGCCTTCGCCTTCCAGAGCCTCGCGGGCTCAAACGGCCCAGCTGTCAGCCGCGCGTGCAACCCACCGGAGCCGTCACGACACGAACACGTCACCATGCCATGTCAAGTGGCCCCCAAAGGGGTCTGCAAGCACTTTTTCTTAGAAAAATGGTCCGCAGGGCCCTTTGGCGCCCAGAGCGAGCCTACAGTGAGCGATAGTGGCCCTCGGAGGCCCTCTGAGAGCCATCTTGGACCGTCTTGGCCATTCGCACCGCTCGGACCCCCGACATCTTGGGCAGCATTCGCCGTTCTCACCGCTCTGAACGCCATCTTGAGCCATCTTGGCCATTCGCACTGCTCGGGCGCCCCGTCGAATCCACGCTCTCCTCCAGGCATCTTGCCATCACCTCGGAGCCTTCGCCTTCCAGAGCCTCGCAGGCTCAAACGGCCCAGCTGTCATACATGGCCACGTCCGGTGCCCCCCCCCCCAGGAGCCCATTCCTCCGAAAAACATTCCAGAAAGATAGCGTGGACGGAGTCCACGGGTCAGCCCTAGTCTCTACTACATTGCAGGGCCCAGTGCGTGCCAGAAGGGCGCAGGCTCCATTAACTCATAACCGCCCCGGGCTGGCCCCGGGCCGCCCCGGGCCGCCCAGGCAGGCTCCAGGACATGTCGAGAGGGCCCTCAGAAGCCCCCAAGACGGCCCCGGAGAGCCCCTGCACGCTTAAAGATGGGTTCAAGACGCCCGAGATTCGCCCCAGGCGGCCCAAGAGGCGTCCAAGACGCCCGAAGAGGCATCCCAAGAGGCCTCCCAAGAGGGCCCCGAGCGACAGAAATCGTCGATTTCTAATGTGTTTTTCGTTGTTTTCGGCCTCCTCGCCTCTTCGGCTTCCCGACGCTCCACGACGGCCCAAGAAGTCCCCCCGACCGCTCCAAGACGGCCGAAGAGGACCCCAAGAGAGCCCCAAGACGGGCCAGGAGGGCCCCAAGACGGTCCCAAGACGCCCCAGGACGGCCCCAGGACGGCCCAGGAGGCGCCCCAGACGGCCCAAGAGGCACCCAAGACGGCCCCAGGAGCGGCCCAAGACGGCCCAAGACAGCCCAAGAGGCGCCGAGGCGGGCCTCAGACGGCCCCAAGACGGCCCAAGAGGCACCCAAGACGGCCCGAGAGGGCCCTAAGAGCCCCCCCGGGAGGCCCAAAAGAAGGCCGAAGAGGCTCCGAAACGGCCCCCACGAAGCCTTCAGTGGCTTCAGAATTCCCTCCAGGAGCGGGGGAGCGGACGAGAGGCGACAGGCATATCGCAGGCAAAAACGCCCCAAGAGATCCCCAAACGGCCCCCACGAAGCCCTAAGTGGCCTCAGAATTGCTTCCAGGAGGGGGGGAGCGGACGAGAGGCGACCGGCATATCGAAGGCACAAAAGAACAATGTTGGACGCTCCGAGGGCCTTCGATGTTTCTCTGTTGGGGAGAGTCGTCGTAGGATCGACGATTGCCGACCGAGGGCATGGAGAATCCAGCGAAAGAGGAGAAGAAGGTGGAAGAGGAGGAGGAGGAGGAGGCGGAGGAGGAGGAGGAGGAGGGGGAGGAAGCAGCAGGACCTCCGAGCAGCAGCAGCAGCTGAGGAACACAGGAGAGCCCGACGCCATCATGATTGCCTTTCGGCCCTGCAGCCGCAGCCCCCCGCGCTTGCCCAGAGACCCCTCGCCACGTCGAGCTGATGTCGTGGACGGAGTCCACAGGTCTGCCCTAGTCAGCTACAACGCTGGGATCAGCGCGTGCGAGAAGGGCGAGCAGTGGCAGCGGGCACTTGCGCTGCTGAGCGAGATGCGGGAGGCGAAGCTGGAGCCCAACGTCATCAGCTACAACGCTGGGATCAGCGCGTGCGAGAAGGGCGAGCGGTGGCAGCGGGCACTTGCGTTGCTGAGCGAGATGTGGGAGGCGAAGCTGGAACCCAACGTCATCTTCTCTACAATGCAGGGACCCGCGCGTGCGGGAAGGGTCCTTGTCTTGATCGACGTAATATACCCCACAACGGCTCCGGGGATGCCCCAGAGGCGCCCACGCGGCCCAAGAGGCGCCCAGGACGGCCCCTGACACCCCAAAACACTCCAATAGCGCTCCAAAAGAGCTCAAGACCGCCGAAAACGGCCACGACAAGGCCCAGGAGGCCTCCACGACGGCCCCACAGACGCCCAAGAGGCGTCCCAGGATGGCCCCCACAGGCCCAAATCATTGTTTTTTCAAAAGAAAAACGTCAAATTTTAGCATGCACTGCTTGTCGGGTACATGGCGCAGAGATGGGATAAGAGGTCCCCACGACCGCCCCAAGACGGCCCAAAAGGCCCCCCAGAGGCACGAAAACCGGCCCGAGAGAGCGTCAAGAGACCCAAGAAGCGCCCAACACGGCCCCCAGGCGGCCCCAAAAGGCTCCCAGGAGGCGCCCAGGACGGCCCCAGACACCCCCAAGACGGCCCAAGAGCGTTCCAAGAGAGCCCAAGACCGCCGAAAACAAACCCAAGACAGCCCAGGAGGCCTCCACGACGGCCCCAGAGACGCCCAAGAGGCGTCCAAGGATGGCCCCAAGAGGCGAAAATCATTGTTTTCCCAAAGAAAAATGCTCAATTTTAGCATGCGCTGCTTGTCGGGAATATGGCGCAGAAGCTGGTTCAAGGTCCCCACGACCGCCCCAAGACGGCCCAAGAGGCCCCCAAGACGCACGAACACCGGCCCGAGAGGGCGTCAAGAGAGCCCAAGAGGCGCCCAAAACGGCCCCAGGGCGACACCAAGAGGTTCCCAGGACGGCCCAAGGTATCCCCAAGACGCTCCAAGAGCGCTCCACGACAAGCCAAGACTGCTTTTTGCGGCGCCAAGACGGCCCAAGACGCCTCTACGACGGCCCAAGAGACGCCGAAGAGGCTTCCCAGGAGGGCTCCAGGAGGCCACAATTATTGCTTTCCCGACGGAAACCGTACACATGTCAGCATCTCATCCATGCCGTCCCCTCCAACCTCGCCCCCCCGCGAGGCCCCGGATACGCTCCACTTCCACGTCCACGCCATGGCGGGCAGATTCCGCGGCCGGAAGGCCGCGGGTCAGCCCTAGTCAGCTACAACGCTGGGATCAGCGCGTGCGAGAAGGGCGAGCAGTGGCAGCGAGCACTTGCGCTTCTGAGCGAGATGTGGGAGGCGAAGTTGGAGCCCAACGTCATCAGCTACAGCGCTGGGATCAGCGCGTGCGAGAACGGCGAGCAGTGGCAGCGGGCACTTGCGCTGCTGAGCGCGATGCGGGAGGCGAAGCTGGAGCCCAACGTCATCTCTCCTACAATAGCCGGGTCCGCGCGTGCGGTGCCCAGCGCAGTGGCAGCGAGCCGCGCCCCCCCCCCCCGGCCGCTTCGGGGTGGCCGTCGGGGTCGCCTCGGAGCCTCTGGAGCGGCTCCGATCTGGAGCGGCTCCGATCGCGCAGCGGACGCTCCGTGACTGCCGAAGATCCGCTCCAGACGCCCCCAAGACGGCCTCAGGACGGCTCAAGACGCCCCCGAGCTGCCCCGAGAGACCTCCGAGCGGGCCCTCACGACGCAAAAATCGTCCCATTCCCTTCGTAAAACGTACATTTGTTGAGAACTCGCTCTTCTGGTCTGCGCGGCGTCCAAAACGGTCGAGGACGCTTCCAAGACCGTCCCAACACGGCCCCAGAGGCCCCCCAAAGAGCCCCGAGACCAAAACGGCCCCTCAGAGCCCCAAGACAGCTCGCGAGGGACCCACGAGGGCCCCCAGAAGCTCCCAAGAGAGCCCCGAGAGGGCCACGGGAGGCGCCCAAGAGGGCCTCCAAGTACCCTCAGAGCGCCCCAAGACGGCCCGTGCCCCCCAAGACGGCCCCGGAGGGCCCCAGAGCGGCCCCAGAGCGCCTCAAGAGGGCCCAAAAGAGCTTGACCAGGACCCTCCAAGAGGCTCCCAAGAGAGCCCTAGGAGGGCCACAGGAGACGGCGCAGGGGTCGGGCTCGGGCTTGAGCCTGGGCTCGGGCTCGGGCTCGGGCTCGGGCTCGGGCTCGGGCTTGGGCTCGGGCTCGGGCTCGGGCTCGGGCTCGGGCTTGAGGCTGGGCTCGGGCTCGGGGCTCTGGCCTGGGTTCGGGCTCAGGCCCGGGCTCGGGCTTGGGCTCGAGCTCCGGCTCGTGCTCGGGCCTGGGCCTGGGCCTGGGCTCGGGCTCGGGCTCGGGCTCAGGTTCCGACCTGGCCTTCGGCTCGGGCTCGGGCTCGGGCTCGAAGCTCAGGCTCGGGCTCGGGCTTGGGCTCGGGCTCGGGGCCCAGTCCCCCCCCCTTCCAGCCGCGCCACAACCGCCACCAGAGGGATCTCCACGCCGGTTTTTACAGAAAAACTACCCGTAGGCCCCTGCGGGGACTGCCGCGGATCACACCGACCAAAGCGCGTCCTCCTGGACCTCGGCCTCCGGGAATCAGCCCCCAGGGCACCGCCAGGGCCCGCGCACCGAGGATCGTTCTCGCGCCCCGGGACCTGGGGGGACCTGGGGCCCTTTCAGCAGCCTCCTCAGACGGCGGCGGCAGCGGCGACGACGACGGCGACAACGACGACGACGACGACGACGACGACGACGACGACGACGACGACGACGACGACGACGACGACGATCTCGCATTCTGCCACAGAAAGTCCTCTCGTGGCAGAACGGTGGGCCCGCGCCCGGCGGCGTCCTGGGGCCCTCCTGGAGCCCTCTGGGGGCCTCTTCGTGCTCTCTGGCACGGCGGCCCTAAGACGGCCCCGACACTGCCCCACAAGCGCCCAAAACGGCCCCAAACGGCCTCGTGTTCGCGCGGTCCGCGGCCCCTGCGAAGACCCTCCATCTGGCATGTGGCTGTCGCCTGCAGACTCACTCATGGTTTGGCAACCCCCGCCGCCAGTGGCAGCAAGCACGGGTACACACTAGTCTGTACTACAATTCCGGGCGAAGCGCTCGCGAAAAGGCCAAGCAGTGGCAGCGCCCTGGGCCGCCCACAGAGCTCGCGGGCCGCCCGGAGAGCCTTCGGGCCGCTGCCCGACGGGCCAAGGAGGCCCCCGGACCGCTCGAGGACTGATCCAGGATTCCCAGATCGCTCCAAGACGGCCTCAGGAGGTCCCGAGGACGGCCCAAGACGGTCCAAGAGTGTATCCGAGACGCTTAAGATGGCTTCAAGACGCCTTCAAGACGGCCCGAGACGCCTCCACGAGGCCCCCAGAGCGCTCGAAGCGCACCTCCAAGAGGGGCCGCAGAAGCCAAAATCGTTGATTGCTTTTTTTTCTCATGTTTTTGGCCTTCTCGCTTTTTCGGTTTTCCAACGCTCCAAGACCGCCCAAGAGGCCCCCCAGACCGTTACAAGACGGCCCACGAGGCCTTCAAGACGGCCCCAAGACGGCCCAAGAGGGCCCCAAGACGGCCCAAGAGTCGCCCAAGACGGCCCCAGAGGGCCCAAGAGAGGCCCAAGACAGGGACCCAGAACCAAAAAATCGAGGCCTCCACCCCAAGAGGCCCCCAGGAAGCCCCAAGACGCCCCAAAGAAACACCGGGACGCTCCCAAGACATCCCCAGGAGGCCCCAGGACGCCCCAAAGAGGCTCCAAGAGGCCCCCCAGAGGCCGCCAAGCGCCCCGAAAGGCCCCCAAGAGGCCCCAAAAGAGGGTCCAAGAGGCCCCAAGACGCCCCCAAACTGCTACCAAGAAGCTCCCAAACTGTCTTCCAGAGACTCCCGAGAGGCCAACCACGAGATCCCAACCAACATCCCTCTGCGAGATTGCCCGCAGGCCACTACAGCCGGTTCGGGGGCCCTACGGATACCAGCACCCCCCCCGCACCCTTGGCTGTATCGGGGGCCTCACCGCTGCTCTCTCGGTTCTGCTGGCTTCGACCTGCCAGAGCTCTGAGCCGCTTCCCGACGGCCCCAGGACGCCCCTGGAACGCTCCCCGACGGCTCCCGGACTCCCACATCGCTCCAAGACGGCCCCAAAGACGCCCAAGAGAGCCGAAGCCGATCTGGCCAGAGCCCCACGACGGCCGCCCACGGGAGCCCAACGCGAGGTCCGAGACGGCCTTACACCCCCAAGATTGCCCCAAGCCGCCCCACGAGGCGCCCGAAGGGCCCAAGAGGGCTATCGTAACCGATTAAGGCCGGGCGTGGAGGTCTCAAAAAGCATTGGGTTTTCGCTAATCGCGCCCGGCCTCTCCGCGACCCCTCGCCCATTCAGGGTTCCGGTCAGGACGACAACCTAGCCCATGTGGGCTAACACCTGGAGTGATCGAGCACGGGTTCTCTTCACGTTCTCAGATTCTGTCGAACGACGAGTTGCTGGGTTCCCCTGATGAATGATCCAGTTTCGCCCGCCCAGGGCCTCGCCCAGGCTTCGGCGGCACGTGCGAGTTCGGGACCAACGCCTGGACCTGCGGGCCGTGGATTTCCCACGGGTTCACACTAGTCAGCCCCAGACGGGCCCAGGACGGCCCAAGGCGCGCTCAAGACGGCCCAAGACGATTCCAAGACGGTCCTAGGAGGGTGCGCCCAGGACGGCCCAAGGACGCGCCTGGTCGGGACCTCAAGACGGGCCAAGATGGCAAGAGAGCCCCAGCTGGCAAACATCGTTTATTTTCCATTGTTTACTGTGACACCCTTTGCGTTTCCCGCCGTTTCGGCGGTCCGATGCACCAAGAGGCCCCAGAAAGTCCCAGGAGGGTCCGAGGAAACGCCCAGGAAGGCCCCAAGACGGGCCAAGACGGACCCAGCACAACCCAAGGCGCGCTGCGACGGCTCAAGACGGCTCCAAGACAGCCCCAAGAGGGTGCCAACACGGCCCTTGCTGGCCCAGGACGGCCCAAGGAGGCGCACAGGAGGGTCCCAAGACGACTCCAAGGCGGCCCCCTCACGGTCCCAGACGGCTCCAAGACAGCCCCACGAGGACCCCGATGGGCCCAGGACGGCCTACGGACGGCCCATGAGGGGCCCACGACGAACCAAGACGGCCCCATCACGGTACACGGCGCCCTCAAGACGGGCATGGACGGCTCCAAGACGGCGTTTTGAGGGAGCCAACGCGGCCCCACACCCTTCGGGCGCACACTTTGGGGGGCTGGGAGCTTGCGACGAGTCTCCCACATTCATTGTCCTGCCCCATTCTGTTCGCCTGGAGGCCTCCTCCAACCCTGTGGGCGAACAAGAGGAAACCCAGCGGGCCGCCAACCCTGGGGCCCGTGGGCCCCGCGCCGCTTGGGCAGAAGACGAACGCCGGGTCTGACAGGCCAGCTACCACCCCCCTTTGCCCGATATGCTGTGCCATTCTGTTCCCCCAGGGGCATTGGCGAACTCTTCGGGCCAAGCAGACTGGACCCCTGGGACAGCAGCCAATTGATATGACCCTAGGACCTCTCCGCATTCTTCGGACGAGCACCTGGGGGGCCCAGGAGATTCGGACAAGTCTTCCCCATTCCTTGCCCTGTCCCGTTCTGTTCGCCCGAAGGCCTCCACAGACCCTCTGGGCGAACAGACTGGGACATGGCGAACAAACCCTCCCGTTGGCGGTGATGCGACTGGATCGCACCATCAAGGCGCGCCCGGAGGTGATGGCCGACCCAACAGCGGTTTCTCTAAAGATTTCACAGAATTTCAAATTTTCTTGAAGCTCTCTTGTGCCCTCCCTGTAGATCCTTGCGAGCCTCCCCGGCGCTTTCGGTGGCTTTCCCCGATGGCCTCCCGAGCCCTTCCCCGAGCGCTCCTGAGACGCCTCAGATGGGCTTCGACTTCGACGCACATCCCCGAGAGACTTCGAAACTGTCCTCAATAGGAGGGGGGTGAACGAGCAGTGCGCTGGGCCAAGCTGCTGGAGCGCTGCAAGAGCTCGGACACGAAGGCGCGGTCTCGCTGCCGCCGCCCGAGCCGCCGCCGTGTTTGTAGATTTTCGGTACAATCTGCGCCGTTCCTCCGAGAACCATTCCAGAAAGATGTCGTGGACGGAGTCCACGGGTCAGCCCTAGTCAGCTACAGCGCCGGAATCAGCGCGTGCGGGAAGGGCCAGCAGTGGCAGCGGGCCCTGGCGTTGCTGAGCGAGATGTGTGAGGCGAAGGTGGAGCCCAACGTCATCTATCCTACAATGCAGCATTCACCACCCCCCTGATTGGTGAGCAGTGGCAGCGAACCGGCCCCCTCCAAGCCGCTCCCAGCGGGCCCTCGGGCGCTTCGGGCCGCCCCGGGCGGCTTTGGCGGCCTTCGGGGCCGCCGCCGAGCCTTCCGAGCGGCCCCGAGCGCGCAGCGGACGGTTCAAGACTGCCCCAGATCGACGCGGCACGCCCCGCGGACGGCTCCAGGACGGCCCCCGACGCTCCCAGGCCGCCCCTTGAGGCTGCCAAAAGGGCCCTCTCGAGCCAAAAATCGCCCAATTTCCTTTGGGAAACTTGCATTTTTGGCAGACTCGCTTTTTGGGTCGGCAGGGCGTCCAAGACGGCCGGATGAGCATCCAAGATCGCCCCAATTCTGCCCCAGAGGCACCCAAGAGAGCCCCAAGACGGCCCAAGAGGGCCCCAAGATGGCCCCAGGGAGCCCCAGGACAGCCCAAGACGGACCCTGGAGAGCACGAAAAGGCTTCCAAAAGGGCCCAAGACGGCCCCACGAGGGCCCCAAGACAGCCCGAGCCTTCCAAAACGGCCCAAGAGGGCCCCAGGACGGCTCCAGAGAGTTTTGAGACGGCCCAAAAGAGCCCCAAACCGACCCCTCAAGAGGCTCCCCAGAGAGCCTCAAAAGGCGCCGATGATGCTCCTACGAACGCCCAAGAGGGTCCAGACACCCCGACAAGGCTGCGAACGCGCGGCCCAAGTACTCCAAATGGACAGTTACTCTGACCTCCGATCGTTGGGCTTCCCGTGAACCGGGCGCCTGAGCGGCCCCAGTGCGGAGACAACGGCACGGACGGGAACGTCGCGATGGCGACCACTCCGCGCCATCAAGACGTCGTGGGCCGCGACGTCCGCCATCCCCGTGGTGCAGTGCGCCTCGCACGCGTCGGAGCCGCATTGTTTTGGCACTTGCATCACTTTTCTTTTTCCCATCCAAGTCGCCTTCTCTCCTCTATCCTACAATGCAGCGTTCGCCGCTCCCCGGATTGGCGAGCAGTTGCAGCGAAGCGGCTCTCGAGAGTGTCCCCCAGAGTCTCCCGAGGCGTCCAGCAAGCTCCCACGAGAACCGACACGCGCCCCGATAACGACCCAAGAGGTCCCCAAAAGCTTCCCAAGGGGCCCGCACACAATCAGAATCGAAACATGCGGCGGTTGAAGGCCAGAAGTCCGGCGGGAAAAATTTCGAAGAGACCACGACAACCGCTGAAGGGTCTAAATCCGAGGTCGTCGTCGTCGTCGTCGCCCGAGAGCCACCCAAGAGGTCCTGATAGCCCTTCGAGTGCCCCCCAGAGTCTCCCGAGGCGTCCAGCAAGCTCCCACGAGAACCGACACGAGCCCCGAGAACCACCCAAAAAGTCCTCAAAAGCTTCCCAAGGGGCCCGCACACAATCAGAATCGTAACGGGCGTTTGAAGGCCAGACGTCCGGCCGAAAGGAAATTCGAAGAGGCCACGACAAACGCTGAAGGGTCTAAATCCGAGGTCGTCGTCGTCGTTAACGTTGTCGTCATCGACGTCGTCGCCGCCTGAGAACCACCCAAGAGGTCCCGATAGCCCCTCGAGTGTCCCCCAGAGCCTCACGAGGCCTCTAGCAAGCTCCCACAGGAACCGACACGAGCCCCGATAACCACCCAAGAGGTCCCCAAAAGTCCCCAATGGGCCCGCACACAATCAGAACCGTAACAGTAGTTTGAAGGTCAGACGTCCGGCCGGAAGGAAATTCCAAGAGGCCACGACAACCGCTGAAGGGCCTAAATCCGAGGTCGCCGTCGTCTCGTCGTCGTCGTTGTCGTCGCCGTCGTCGGCGTCGTCGCCCGAGAACCACGCAATAAATCCCCAAAAGCTTCCCTAGGGGTCCGCACACTGTCAATAGGCGTGTGAAGGCCAGACGTCCAGCCGGAAGGGACATCGAACAGGCCACGACAGCCGCTGAAGGGTCTAAATCCGAGGTCGTCAACGTCGTCGTCATCGTCATCGTCGTCGCCGCTCGAGGCGTCCAGCAAGCTCCCACGAGAACCGACACGCGCCCCGATAACGACCCAAGAGGTCCCCAAAAGCTTCCCAAGGGGCCCGCACACAATCATAATCGAAACATGCGGCGGTTGAAGGCCAGAAGTCCGGCGGGAAAAATTTCGAAGAGACCACGACAACCGCTGAAGGGTCTAAATCCGAGGTCGTCAACGTCGTCGTCATCGTCATCGTCGTCGCCGCCCGAGGCGTCCAGCAAGCTCCCACGAGAACCGACACGCGCCCCGATAACGACCCAAGAGGTCCCCAAAAGCTTCCCAAGGGGCTCGCACACAATCAGAATCGAAACATGCGGCGGTTGAAGGCCAGAAGTCCGGCGGGAAAAATTTCGAAGAGACCACGACAACCGCTGAAGGGTCTAAATCCGAGGTCGTCGTCGTCGTCGTCGTCGCCCGAGAGCCACCCAAGAGGTCCCGATCGCCCCTCGAGTGCCCCCCAGAGTCTCCCGAGGCGTCCAGCAAGCTCCCACGTCGTCGTCGTGGTCGTCGTCAAGCTCTAGCAGTCTCCCTAAATCCGAGGTCGACGTCGTGGTCGTCGTCAACATCATCGTCGTCGTCATCGTCATCGTCGTCGTCGTCGTCGTCGCCCGAGAGCCACCCAAGAAGTTCCTAAAAGCTTCCCTAGCCCAAGAGGTCCTGATAGCCCCTCGAGTGTCCCCCAGAGTCTCCCGAGGCCTCCAGCGAGCTCCCACGAGAACCGACACGAGCCCCAATAACGACCCAAGAGGTCCCCCAAAGATTCCCAAGGGGCCCGCACACAATCAGAATCGTAACGGGCGTTTGAAGGCCAGACGTCCGACCAGAAGGATTTTCGAAGAGGCGACGACAATCGAAGAGGCCACGACAACCGCTGAAGGGTCTAAGTCCGAGGTCGTCGTCGTCGTCGTCGTTGGCATCGTCGCCCGAGAACCACCCAATAGGTCCCCGAAAGCTTCCCCAGGGGCCCGCACAGAATCAAGGAAATTCCAAGAGATCCCAAGAGCAAGTGGAGTGACGCCACATGCTTGCGGAGGAACGCCCTACAAGCACTGCCCCCCTCAACGCCGATAGCGGTGATCACACCACAGGAGCTACAGCGCTGGGATCAGCGCGTGCGAGAAGGGCGGGCAGTGGCAGCGGGCGCTGGCGCTGCTGAGCAAGATGCGGGAGGTGAAGCTGGAGTCCGACGTCATCTATCCTACTTTGATGGGTGCGGATTCTATGAAACACTATATATAGCTATTGTGCACTATAGGATCCTATCAACATGCACTAAACAATAGAAAACTAGTAGTCACATAGTGAAAAATAGTGAAAACAATAGTGTTAAATAGTGATATTAGTACAAATAATGAAAATAGTGAAAACATAGTGAAACAAGTAGTGAAAATGAAAAATAGCCAATTCTAAGAAAAAACACAAACCAGCTCGCTCGGCAATTCCGAACGCACTGCAGGCAGCAGCGATGCCACCAGGAGCCGTCCTGCGCGAAGTGCCACACGTCCATGGTGGCTGCGGGGCCGAGGGCGCCGCACGTGGCGCAGCGAGCATCCCAGG
Organism: Prorocentrum cordatum; assembly: GCA_963575745.1. Taxonomy (NCBI): domain Eukaryota; class Dinophyceae; order Prorocentrales; family Prorocentraceae; genus Prorocentrum; species Prorocentrum cordatum. Next base: position 552,720 of record CAUYUJ010002781.1, on the reverse strand, counting down.
CAGCCATTTAACGAATTCTCGAATTCGGTTGGGCGAATTCAAAAAAACTTGAAACCAAAAACGGCTGCGACGAAATCGTTATCCTGTCCTCCTCCTCCTCCTCCTCCTCCTCCTCCTCCTCCTCCTCCTCCTCCTCCTCCTCCTCCTCCTCCTCCTCCCCTTCCTCCTCCCATGCAAAGCGGTTGGGCCGCTGAGGAGCAGAATGGGGAGGCAGGAGGGAAGCGAACGCAAAGCGGTTGGCCCGCTGAGGAGGGAGGAGGAAACGGATGAGGGAGGTGACGGAGGGCGGGGGGGGGGTAACAGTAGTCAGAAGAGGGAAAAAGAAAATAACAGAAAACAAAAAAACGGAAAAACGGAGGAGAAAAACCAAACACATGGAAAACAAGAGACGACACCACCAGACAACAAACAAACAACACAAAAACAACAAAACAAACAACACAACACAACAAAAAAACAACACAAAAACAACAAAACACAACATGTTGGTTTGTGTTGTGTTGTGTTGTGTTTGCCTTGTTTTTGCGTTGTCTGGCGTTGTCTGGCGCCCGCCCTACAAGACGACACAACAACAACACAATAACAACATAAAAACAACATAAAGCAACAAAAAACAACAACAAACAACAAAACAACATGACAACAACGCCCAGACAACATCCAGCTAACATCCAGCCTGCTGCCAGTGTGAGGGGGAGGAGGGGGATGGGGGGGGGAGGGGGGGGCGGAGGGGGAGGAGGAGGAGGAGGGGGAGGAGGAGGAGCTGCAAGAGGATAGAGGAGGAGGAGGGGGGGGGGAGGAAGAGGAAGAGGGGGAGAGGGAGGACGAGGGGGAGGAGGAGGGGGAGAAGGAGGAGGGGGAGGAGGAGGAGGGGAAAGATGATAGAGGAGGAGAGGTAGGAGGAGGAGAAGGAGGAGGGGGAGGAGGAGGAGGGGGAGGAGGAGGGGAAAGAGGATAGAGGAGGAGGGGTAGGAGGAGGAGAAGGGGGAGGAAGAGGAGGAGGAGGAAGAGGAATGGGAGGAGTTTCGGAGCTTCGGATTTGGGGGTGCCGAGGCCCAGGAGTGCCAGCACCAAGGGGGTGCCGAGGCCCCAAGAGGGGCGCCGAGGAGGAAGGGGAGGAGGGGGCAGAGGAGGAGGAGGAGGAGGAGGAGGAGGAGGAGGAGGAGGAGGAGGAGGAGGGGGACGAGGAAGAGGAGGAGGAGGAGGAGGAGGAGGAGGAGGAGGAGGAGGAGCTGAACACCTCCTCCTCCCTCCTCCTTCTCCTTCTTCTCCCTTGGAGCACAACGTTCTGGCGTCGGTCAGACTTGTTTCAATGTCTGAATTTTGAAAAGTAAGAAAAAGGAAAACAATAAAATAATGGAAAAATAATGGAAACATCGTGATAAATAGTGAAAATAGTGAAAAATAGTAAAACATGGTGAATATATATAGAGAGAGAGAGAGAGAAAAATGGAAAATACATAAGTTTAGGGATTCCAAGTTCAGCTGATGATAGGACACTGTAAGCTCCTATAGATCCTATAGTGAAACACAGGGGGGGCTATCGGGCACTATCACTATCGGCATTCCTATGGAACCTATTGGGCCTCCTAACCAATCCTAACTCATCCAAACCCCTCCTACAATAGAACCACTTACTTAATCTATAACTACTTATAACTCCGCACCCATCAACGTACAATGCAGCGTTCACCGCTCCCCGGATTGGTGAGCAGTGGCAGCGAACCGGCCCCCTCCAAGCCGCTCCCAGCGGGCCCTCGGGCGCTTCGGGCCGCCCCGGGCGGCCTTCGGGGCCGCCGCCGAGCCTTCCGAGCGGCCCCGAGCGCGCAGCGGACGGTTCAAGACTGCCCCAGATCGACGCGGCACGCCCCGCGGACGGCTCCAAGACGGCCCCAGACGCTCCTAAACCGCCCCCTGAGACCCCCCAAAGGGCTCCCTGGAGCCAAAAATCGCAAAATTCCTTTCAGAAAACGTGTATTTTTGGCAGGCTCGCTTTTGGGGTCGGCAGGGCGGCCAAGACGGCCGGAAGAGCTTCCGAGACCGCCCCAACAGTGCCCCAGAGGCACCCAAGAGAGCCCCAAGACGGCCCAAGAGGGCGCCAAGACGGCCCCAGGGAACCCCACGACAGCCCAATACGGACCCCGGAGGGCACGAAAAGGCCCCCAGGAAGGCCCCGAGAGGGCCACAGGAGGCCCCCACGAGAGCCCAAGACAGCCCCACGAGGACCCCAAGACAGCCCGAGCCTTCCAAAACAGCCCAAGAGGGCCCCAGGACGGCTCCAGAAAGCCCTGAGACGCCCCAGAAGAGTCCCAAACGGACCCCGCAAGAGGTTCCCCAGAGAGCCCCAAGTAGGCCACGAGAGGCGTCGCCAAGACGGCCCGAGTTACCCTGCCGATTTTGGGGAGTCCGACGCTCGAGCCATACTTTCCTCGTCACCTCCACGCCTGACCTGAAGCGCGCCCCGTCCTAAGAGCGCAGTGGGACATGCTGCTGGCAGCAGACGCAGACGCGCTCCCGCGCCGTCGCCTTCGCCGCCCGCCGCCGCCATCGCCGGGGAGCTCCCCTCGAGGTCACGCGGCTTTCCCGATAGCCCCTAGAGTGTCCCCCAGAGTCTCCCGAGGCCTCCAGCAAGCTCCCACCAGAACCGACTCGTCGTCGCCGTCGTCGCCGTCGCCGTCGCCGTCGCCGCCGCCGCCGCCGCCGCCGCTGTCGTCGTCGTCGTCGTCGTCGTCGTCGTTGTCGTCGTCGTCGTCGAGCGTCGCCGCCGTCGTCGTCGCCGTCTTGGTCATCGTCTCCGCCGTCGCGGTTCTGCTCGCCGTCGTCGCCGTGCTCAGCCACCTCGGACTCCAGAGCTTTCCGAAACACCTCGCCGCCCGACGCGAAGATTGGCCTGGTAGCGCGATGCCGCGGCATCCCCGTCAACGAAACTGTCGGGGACCCTCACTTTAGCCCCCAAAGCTTCCCCGAGACACCCAGGAGGTCACTGCCCACCAAACAGCCCCTCGACACGTTTCAGAACTCCCCCTGACGCCCCACAATTCTGTCCGCCAGCGGCGCACCGTGGCATACCTCTCTCGCCGACCAGTCTCATGGCCCCCCCGATAGCCCATGGAGAATCCCGGACACCCTCCCGAGGCTTCCCGCAAGCTCCCACGAGAACTGACAAACATCCACAGAACCACGGAAAAGGGCCCAACAACTTCCCTAGAGGCCCGCAACCACCCAGAATCGGAAGAGGAGGATGCCAGGCCAGAAGACCGGCGGGAAGGAAATTCGAAGAGGCCACCAAAACCGCCACAGGGTATTCATTCGAGGCGTTCGATTGCAAGTGACGGCGTTGGACCCACAGGCACGTTCCCAATTTCGGTTCTGGGGGGCCCGCGTCCACGGTGCGAAGACGAAGCAAAGGGTCTCGCACAAGAGACCAGGACCGAACTGCCGCCCCATGTCCCTCACGGACATTGTGTGACACTGCCCACACAAACAGCCCAATCCCCCAAAGGCTCCCGATGACTCACCGAAGCTTCCCAAGGAGGCCCAGGGCCCACCCTCGAAAAACAGCACGAGTCCCCGTAAAGATTCCGACGTGGTCCCTACCGGCCACCCGGCTTCTGCACAGCAGCCCGTGGATTTTCCACGGGTTCATACTAATCAGCTGGAGCGTTGGGATCAGCGCGTGCGAGATGGGCGAGCAGTGGCAGCGGGCCCTGGCGCTGCTGAGCGAGATGCGGGGGGCGAAGCTGGAGCCCAACGTCATCTGTATTACAATTCCGGGCAAGGCGCGTGCGAGAAGTACAAGCAGTGGCAGCGCCCCAGGCCGCCCAGAGAGCTCGCGGGCCGCCCGGAGAGCCTCCGGGCCGCTGCCCGACGGGCCAAGGAGGCCCCCGGACCGCTCGCGGACTGATCCAGGATTCCCAGATCGCCCCAAGACGGCCTCAGGAGGTCCCGAAGACGGCCCAAGACGGTCCAAGAGTGTATCCGAGACGCTTAAGATGGCTTCAAGACGCCTTCAAGACGGCCCGAGACGCCTCCACGTGTATTTCCAAGAGGGGCCGCAGAAGCCAAATTCGTTGATTTTCTTTGTTTTTTTCCGATGTGTATGGCCTTCTCGCTTTTTCTGCTTTCCGACGCTCCAAGACCGCCCAAGAGGCCCCCAAGACCGTTCCAAGACGGCCCAAGAGGCCTTCAAGACGGCCCCAAGACGGCCCTCGACCAGGAACCGAAAAATTGAGGCCTCCACCCCAAGAGGCCCCCAGGAAGCCCCAAGACGCCCCAAAGAAACGCTGGGACGCTCCCAAGACATCCCCAGGAGGCCCCAGGACGCCCCACAGAGGCTCCAAGAGGCCCCCCAGAGGCCGCCAAGCGCCCCAAAAGGCCTCCAAGAGGCTCCAAAAGAGGGCCCAAGAGGCCCCAAGACGCCCCCAAACTGCTACCAAGAAGCCCCCAAACTGTCCCCCAGAGACTCCCGAGAGGCCAACCACGAGATCCCAACCAACATCCACGAGATCTCTTACCCATTACCCAGGCCCTCGGCGAGATTGCCCGCAGGCCACTACAGCCGGTTCGGGGACCCTACGTATACCAGCACCCGCACCCTTGGCTGTATCGGGGGCCTCACCGCTGCTCTCTCGGTTCTGCTGGCTTCGACCTGCCAGAGCTCTGAGCCGCTCCCCGACGCCCCCAGGACGCCCCTGGAGCGCTCCCCGACGGCTCCCGGACCCCCACATCGCTCCAAGACGGCCCCAGAGATGTCCAAGAGACGAAGCCGATTCGGCCAGAGCCCCACGACGGCCTCGAAATGGCCCAGAGACGTGCCTCGAGGGCCCCGTGGACCATGCCTTGAGTTTGGGGTGATCGCGCACAGTCCCAGCGCGATTAGCAAAACCCATTCCTTTTCACGCTTCCAGGTCAGTGCCCCCGGGGCTCCCCGACTGCTTTCTGAGATCGCCCATGGACGTGGCCCCTTACACGTCGGCCCCACGCGTGGCCTCCAAACGGGACCCCCAAAGGCGGCCCCCACACACAAAGCCTCCGAAGGTCGCCCCTACCGCCCCAGTAAGCGTGGCCCCCGAACGTCAACCCCACGCGTAGCCCCCAGGCGCCCCCAAACGTGGCCCCAAGACACACAGTCCCCAACCATTGCCCTCAAACGTGACCGTCACATCTGCCCCCGAACCCCGCACCCTCAAACGCGACCGTCACATGTGCCCCCGAACCCCGCACGCGGCCCCCAAACATGGCCCCCGGCAGGGCCGCGAACGTTGCCCCCAATCATGACCCCCTGACGAGACCCCCAACGTGGCCCTCAAACGAGGCCCCCAAACGTAACGCCCAACTCTGGCCCCCACGCGTCCATCCCCCACATCGAACTTCTCGCGCAGAGGGGCTCTGTAAGATCGTTCGGGCCCCCGTACTCTGATTGTGTCTGAAAACCGACGTGTTTCTGCTAATCGCGCCCAGGCCTCGCGCGATTAGCAAAAACACATTACTTTGACGTTTCCAGCGCTTCCGACACGTGCGCGTTCGGGACCAACGCCTGGACCTGCGGGCCGTGGATTTTCCACGGGCTCACACTAGTCTTCTCTCCTACAATGCAGCGTTCAGCGCGTGTGGCGAAGCTTTCGGTGGCATCGAACCGGCCGGCCTCCTCCGGGCCGCTCCCAGCAAGCCCTTCGGCGCTCCGGGCCGCCCCGGGCAGCCCCCGGGGCCGCCGCGGGCCGCGGAGCCTTCGGAGCGGCCCCGATCGCGCAGCGGCCGGCCCAAGACCGCTCCAGATCGACGCGACGCTCCGAAGCCGCCCCTTGAGGCTTCCGAAAGGACCCCCACAAAACAAACATCGCCCCATTCCTTTCGGAAAACGTACATTTTTGCCAGAGTCGCGTTCTGGGTCGGCAGAGCGTTCAAAAAGGCTGGATGAGCCTCCCAAACCGCCCCAACACTGCCCCAGAGGCACCCAAGAGCACGCCCAGACGGCCCAGGAAAGCCCCGAGAGGGCCACGGGAGGCTCCCAAGGGAGCCCCAGACGGCAGCACGAGGGCCCCAAGACAGCCCGAGCCCTCCAAGACGACCCAAGAGTGCCCCAGGATGGCCCCAGAGAGCGTTGAGACTGCCCCAAAGAGCTCCAAAAGGACTCTTCAAGAGGCTACCCAGAGAGCCCCAAGTGAGCCAGGGGAGCGCCGCCAAGACGGGCCACACCTGAACGCCTGACCTCCCTACCGGAGGTTGCGGATTCGGTCGTGAGTTTCGTCATCGACTGGTGCTTCCACCTGCCTCTGTCACCATGGGCGACGCGGTGCACAGCCACTCCAGAAGCCGTCGTCGTCGTCGTCGTCGTCGTCGTCGTCGTCGGCGGGCCGCCCCCCCGTTTTTTCTCTGGCCGTACGGCCTCTTAGGGCCACCGAAAAAACAACGGATCCTGCCAGCTGCCTGGTCCGAACGGCCCTCTTGGGCCTGCGAGCCCCAAGTTTTCCTTCAGCGAGAACGTCGTGGTCGTCGTCGTCGTCGTCGTCGTCGTCGTCGTCGTCGTCGTCGTCGTCCCCGTCGTCGCCACCGTCGTCATCGTCGTCGTCGGCGGGCCGCCCCCCTGTTTTTTCTCTGGCCGTACGGCCTCTTAGGGCCACCGAAAAAACAACGGATCCTGCCAGCTGCCTGGTCCGAACGGCCCTCTTGGGCCTGCGAGCCCAAACTTTTCCTTCAGCGAGAATGTCGTCGTCGTCGTCGTCGTCGTCGTCGTCGTCGTCGTCGTCGTCGTCGTCGTCGTCGTCGATGCCGCCTCCGGCGACGATGACGACGGCGGCGACAACGACGATTGCCACGGAGAGCCTTCAAATGTTCCAAAAGTAGTCAACAACCTGTCACAAGCAAGACCCTATTTCGTGACAGGTTGTTGGACCCTGCCTTACAGGCACTGCCCCCTGTGCTTCGATGGTGGTGATCCACCCCACGGGTACACACTAGTCTCTACTACATTGCAGGGCCCAGTGCGTGCCAGAAGGGCGCAGGCCCCAATGCACCGAAACCGCCCCGGGCTGGCCCCGGGCCGCCCCGGGCCGCCCAGGCAGGCTCCAGGACATATCGAGAGGGCCCCCAGAAGCCCCCAAGACGGCCCGGGAGAGCCCCGGCACGCTTAAAGGTGGGCCCAAGACGCCCGAGGTTCGCCCCAGACGGCCCAAGAGGCGTCCAAGACGCCCGAAGAGGCCTCCCAAGAGGGCCCCGAGCGACAGAAATCGTCGATTTCTATTGTGTTTTTCGATGTTTTCGGCCTCCTCGCCTCTTCGGCTTCCCGACGCTCCAAGACGGCCCCAGAAGTCCCCCCGACCGCTCCAAGACGGCCGCAGAGGACCCCAAGAGAGCCCCAAGGCGGGCCAGGAGGGCCCCAAGACGGTCCCAAGACGCCCCAGGACGGCCCCAGGACGGCCCAGGAGGCGCCCAAGACGGCCCAAGAGGCACCCAAGACGGCCCCAAGAGCGGCCCAAGACGGCCCAAGACAGCCCAAGAGGCGCCCAGGCGGGCCTCAGACGGCCCCAAGACGGCCCAAGAGGCACCCAAGACGGTTCGAGAGGGCCCTAAGAGCCTTCCCAGGAGGCCCAAAAGAAGGCCGAAGAGGCTCCGAAACGGCCCCCACGAAGCCTTCAGTGGCTTCAGAATTCCCTCCAGGAGCGGGGGAGCGGACGAGAGGCGACAGGCATCATGATTGCCTTTCGGCCCTGCAGCCGCACCCCCCCGCGCTTGCCCAGAGACCCCTCGCTACGTCGAGCTGATGTCGTGGACGGAGTCCACAGGTCTGCCCTAGTCAGCTACAACGCTGGGATCAGCGCGTGCGAGAAGGGTGCGCAGTGGCAGAGGGCTCTGGCGCTGGTCTGCGAGGTAAATGAAGCGCAGCTGGAGCCCGATGCCATCAGCTACAACGCTGGGATGCTAGCGTGTGAGCACAGCGGGCAGTGGCAGCAGGTATTGTCGTTGCTCAGCATAGCGAAGGAGGCAGGTTTGGATACGGACGCTGACATGTATACTACTGTGACTAATGCATGCGAGATGGGCGGGCAGTGGCAAATGGCATCGTCAGTCCTCAATGAATTGTCGTTGAAGTTTGGGCGCTACTTTGTCGAGTAGAGCTGCGAGAACAGGCTGGTGTTAGAAACGTGTGTTGTTGGTGCAGGCTGCTTGTTTTGCAAGTCGATTCTGGTCTCGACGTCATGAGCTTCCTTGCGAGATCCAGCGGTGGGACGGCTGGTAATGACAACGCGCACTATGTCGCACCGCAGATGTAGGCGAAGCGTAGCTGGAGTTCTAGCTCGTCTATTGCATTTAGGGGCCATTGCGGCGACTATGTCAGGCATTCCCAGGATGAGGTGGTCTCGTTGCTTGGCAAGTCGGGCACTGCAGGGGTACGATCAGAAAGACTGTCCTCAGCGAGTTGTGGAAGTGCATTCCAGAGCGAACTGGATGATACGCACAGGCCAGTCCTAGCTTCCCTAGACATGCGATGTTCTAATTCCGCACCCGACATGTTGGGGTAGTTAGATTTCAAGATGAACAGACCTCCCGACCCGTCCACTCCGCATACCGCGGCCGCCAGATCCCCGGTACTACACCGGGCCAGAACCGAACCGAACATAATCTAGCACAATATTACGTATACGCCGGCCACCACTCCACGGCGTCTCATCAAACGCGACATGCGCCCCGTCGTCAGAGGAGGACGGGGCGTAGGGAGAGGTCCGCCTCACCACCACCTCCTCTTTTTCCTCCGCCTCCTCCTCGTGCTGCTGCTGCCGCTGCTCCTCCTCTTGCTCTTTCAACTGGCTGCAGGTTCTCTCCGAACATGTTCTCTGAGTTTCGCAAAGGTCCTTTGGGGGGCTGGTTGGTCGCTCCGGGGACTTGTGTTTCGGTCTCCTTCGTCACGGTCCCTGGGGCTGTTAGGCTTTCGGAAGACCTCACGCCGCGACCTGGCGCCCGGACGCGCTGCGCTGGCCGAGACGCCGGGCCCCTTCGCACCTCGGTTCCAGGAGGCGCGCCGCGCCCGCTGGGAGCAAGCGCCGAAGGTTTTCCTGTCAGGACCGCTCGAAGCAAAATACGTTTTTGATCGGAGGTGAGGGGGTGAGATCGAAGTGGAACGGAGAGCCCCCCTACCGGGAAATCGGTTTCGGTTTCGTGTTCGTGCGTGCCGTGCGTGCGGGCGAGGCGAAGCTGCGTGGGCGGGCGAGAAGAAAGTCTCCTCCGGCTGAGGCGCGGCCGGAACAAATGTTTCTTTTCGGGGGGCGGGTGGGACGCGGTGTCCCGCCGATGTCCCGCCTCTGGCTGAGGCGCGACCGGACCAAATGTTTCCTTTCCTGGGGCCCACCGGTGGGGCGCGGTGTTCCGCCGGTGTCCCGTCGGTGTCCCGATGATGATGGTGCTGGTGATGATGATGATGATGATGATGATGATGATGATGATGATGATGATGATGTCGATGGTGTTGATGCTGGTGATGGTGGTGATGGTGGTGATGATGACGGTGTCCCGATGATGATAATGATGATGATGATGATGATGATGATGATGATGATGATGCTGATGACGACGATGATGATGATGATGATGCTGGCGATGTTGATGATGATGATGCTGATGGTGCTGCTGATGGCCATTGTGGTGATGAGGATGGTGTCCCGATGATGTTGATGATGCTGATGATGCTGATGTTGCTGATGATGATAATGGTGTCCCGATGATGATCCTGATGACGTTCATGATGATAAGATGATGAGATGATGATGATGCCGATGATGATGAAGATGATGATGATGATGGTGTCCCGATGAGGATGGTGATGATGATATTGATGATGCTGTTGATGATGATGATGGTGATGATGATGACGATGGTGTCCCGATGATGATGGTGATGTGATGATGATGATGGTGAGGATGACGATGCTGATGATGATGTTGATGTTGATGATAATGGTGACGATGGTGGTGTCCCGATGATGATGAGGAAGATGATGATGATGATGCTGATGATGATGATGTTGATGATGATGATTTTGATGATGAGGATCATGATGAGGTGTCGATGGTGGCCCGATGATGATGATGCTGATGTTGATCATGATGCTGCCCCGGTGATGATGATGATGATGATGATGATGATGATGATGATGATGATGATGATAATGGTGATAATGATTGTAACGTTGAGAATAGTGTCCCGATGATGATGATGCTGATGTTGATGATGATGATGTTGTTCATGATGATGATGGTGATGTGATGATGATGATGGTGAGGATGGTGGTGCGCCGGTGCTGATAATGATGATGGTGTCCCGATGATGATGATGATGATGATGATGATGATGATGATGATGATGATGGTGATGATGGTGACGATGATGGTGGCCCGATGCTGATGATGATGGTCATGATGGTGATGATGATTCGGGGGTGGACAGACCTCCTACCCTGACACGTCGATTGGTGAATTGCCCGTTTTCGGTTCTCGAGAGGGCGCCGCGGCCGTCATTTTGCATGATTGTGCCCGCCAGGTTTTGGCTCGAGGTCGTTTTCACTAAATCACGTTGTACTAAAGGGAGGTCTGCCCATCCCCAAATGATGTTAATGATGATGGTGATGAGATGATGATGATGATGATGATGATGATGATGAGGATGAGGATGATGATGATGATGATGATGATGATGATGAGGATGAGGATGATGATGATGATGGTGATGATGATGATGATGATGAGGATGAGGATGATGAGGATGAGGATGATGATGATGATGATGATGATGATGATGATGGTGATGATGATGTTGTTGATGACGTTGATGACGAGAATGACGATGATGGTGATGATGCAGATGATGACGTTGATTGTGAGATCGATCGTGATATCGATAGTGGAATCGATAGTGAGACCGAATGTGAGATCGGTTGTGAGATCGATAGTGAGATCGATAGTGAGATCGATTGTGATATCGATAGTCAGATCGATTGTGAGATCGATCGAATGAAGTGGATCGAGTGAGATCGCTTGTGAGATCGATCGAGTGAGATCCATCGAGCGAGACCGATAGTGAGATCGGTAGTGAGATTGATAGTGAGACCGATCGGGTGAGACATTGGTTCCTCCCCCTCCCCCGAATCTCCTTCTCACCCGAAGGCTGGTCGCATATGTATGCTTATATTGGATGCCACCGCTTCACTGAGTGACGAATGCTTGCTGATCGCTCGCTCTGATAAAGTTGGGGCACCAGGTCGCCCCACCCAAGGTCGCCCAGCACGGGGTCCCCGAACGTCCCTTCTCCTCCCGAGTCGTCCTCTCTTCTTGTCCCTGGGCCCGTGGAGGGCCCCCCCAGGGGCCCGGAGTGGCCCAGAGCCTCCCGCCCTGACCATTATGCCGGGGCGCGAGAGGGAGGGGGAGGGAGGGGGAGGGAGGGGGAGGGAGGGAGAGGGAGGGAGAGGGAGGGGAGGGAGCTTGAGGGAGGGGAGGGAGGGAGGGGGCCTGCCAGTGGGCCTTCTACATTGTAGGGGGGGGCCGCGCGTCACGGCAGGGTCCTGCTCAAAGCATCTCCTGGAGCTTCCTGAGAAGTCCACAACGGTTAAGTCGGGCGTGTCCCTCGATCTACAGGAGGAATATTCAAACATAGTCACAAAATTGTGTGGGGACGATTTTCTAAACATGTGTTTGGCTATTTTGAATATTCCCCTATCGGTGCTTGCACTGAAGGGGTCCTAGCGGATGTTGAAGGATTTGGCGAAAGTTCCCCGCCGATTTTGGTGGCAGGCTGGGTTCCGGGGTTCCCGGTTCCGGGTTCCTGGGTTCCGGGTCCCGGGTTCCGGGCCGATTTCGGAGGGCGGCGAGGTTCCCGGGTTCCCGGGTTTCTGGTCGATTTTCTTGTCGATCGGTCTCACCATCGATCTCATTATTGATTTCTCGACCGATCTCACCATCGATCTCACAATCGATCTCATTATCAATCTCACAGGCGATCTCACTAGAGATCGCATGAGCGATCTCGCGATCGATCTCACTCTCGATCTCATTGAATCGATTTCACTCTCGGTCTCACGATCGACCTTACAGTCGTCCTCACTATCGAGTCCACGATCGATCTCATTATCGATCTCACAGTCGATCTCAAGACCCATAATATCAATTCTCGAATCATCCACTGATTGCCGTTTTCTCGGGTGTAATTTTTGGACTGGTCTTATGTTCCATCCAGAATCCGCCTGTGGGAGGACGTGCCCTCGGGGCGCTTCCAGGACTCAGGAGGGCCCCAAAAGCACGCAGGCACCATGAGTCGTCGATCCCCAGGAAGAGATGGGAGGCTATGGGAAGTGGGGGGGAGACGAAAACCCAACAGAGATGGTAAAGATATGGGGAGCCCTGGGATTTGTGTGCAGTTACCTGTGTGTCCACAGCGCCCCGGGCGTCTGCCCGAGCAGACCCCGAGAGACCCGGGCGGCCTGCGCTTCCAGGACTCAGGAGGGGAGACAAGCACACAGGCACAATGAGTCGTCGATCCCCAGAAGGGGATGGGAAACTGTGGGAGAAGTGGGGGGGGGGGGAAACGAAAACCCAACAGATATCGGAGCATATATGGAGAAGTCCTTGGATTGCTCTGTGCAGTTGTCTGTGTGTCCCTGGGCCTCACTTGAGGGACCCGAGGGCCCCACTGCGGAGCCCCCTCGGAGGGCCCATGGAGCGGCCCGAAAGAGCCTCGCACTCGAGGCCTCGAAGGAGTCGATGCCACTTCTAGGCGTCGAGCGAGGGAGGAGAATCACACCAGAGAAAAACCCAAATCAGTGGATGGTTTGAAATGGGATCGATAGAGAGATCGATAAGGAGATCGACCGGGAACTTAGGAACCCGGGAACCCAGAACCCACCGAAATCGGCCCGGAACTAACATCCAGGAACCCGGGAACCCGGAATTGGGAACCCGGAGCCAGGAACCCTGGAACCCAGCCGGCTACCCAGATCGGCGGTTTTCAATATCCGCCAGGACCCCTTCAGTGCAGGCACTGATTGGGGAATGAGAAGGAGATGGCCTTCTCAGAAGGCGGCGGGGCTTCTCGGAAGCCCTCGCGCCTTCTGAGGAGTGTTTTTTTGTCTTCGGGGAAGGTGTAGAAAGCTTCTCAGGAGGCCGGGGGACTTCGAGCCTGCCGAGGAGCCCTTCTCCTTCTCACTTCCTCCCCTCGCTCGCCGCCGAACTTCCTCGGCGGACGGCGGCGGAAGATCGGCGGAAGGTGGTGGAAGCAAAACCAGGCTGCCTCCGCCAGCAGCAGCCGCCAGAAGGCTGGCGGAGGCCAGCCGAACCCGCATGGATCGGGCAGTGGCGAAGTGTCCTGAATTGCCTATAGGCCCAGCAAATAAGGTTCTGGGAACTTCTTGTGATTCGCACGAAATGTTCTTAGAACAGTCCTGGCTGGGACTGTCTTGTTTTAACAGATCGGGTTTATGTTCTAAGAGCATTGTTTTTGTTTTCAGACCATGTTTTGGTTCTAAGACCATATCGTGGTATGACTATAGGAATGCCGGGACCGTCGGTACCTGCTCAATTGAGGGTTCTCCGAGCCCGCATGGAGTCACCGAGACGCTTCCTGACGACGCTGAGGTGGCCGCTTCACGAGGGCTGCGCCGAAGGTCCACAAGATGCTACGATTCCGTTTGTTGTTCATGCATTGTCATTATTCCCGTTTGTTGGTTTTGAATCGTTCCGTAAGGGGCCCAGGCACTTCCACGTGGGCCCCACGAGGGCCCACTACGCCCCCAAGGTTGCCTCAGAGTGGCCTGGCCAGGTTCCCAGACGGCCAGACGACAGCCACAAGACGACACAATACCGCGCCCCAAGGCCCCTCAGTGCGGCCCCGACCCCTTCCCACAACAGCACCCGCATGCCCCAAGGGACGTCCAGAGGGCCCCAGGAGGCGCGAAGGGGCGTCAAGGGAACTCAAGAGGCCACACAGAGGGCCCAATACTCCTTGTTGACCCACAGAGGGCGCTATGAGGGGCCCGTTGCGAGACCAGCTGCTCTTCCACACGTGCACATATGGCATTGGGACATTCGTGCGTTTGCCGCTTCTCTAGCCTTCCGCATCACGTCTCTCTCCTTGCTTTTGGCTTCACGCTCCTCATTCCTCGCCGCTCTCTCTCTCTCTCTCTCTCTTTCTCTCTCTTCGTTCCTCGCCTTTCCCTTCTCGCTCATGGCTTGCTTATGGCTTATGGCTTTTCTCTGGTCACTCTTCCTTGCTCATCTCTCCTGGTCTCTCGCTCCTCCCTCTTGGCTTCTGGCACCTGCCTCCCTTCTCCTCCTTCCTCGGTTCTCCCTCTTCCATCATTACCCCCAGCTCTCCTCGGCCGTCGCTCCAGCTTTTTCGCTTTCTGCTCCTCGCTGATCGTCCATTACTTTGCCCATGGCTCTCTTCGACCCTGATGCCTCTCTCTTTGCCCCTCGCCTCCCCTTCCTCGTCCCAGAGTGCGCCCTCTGGCCAGGGTGCCGAGAGGCAGCACCTTGCAGCCTCAAGCGGCAACGCAGAACAGCAGCAGCACGCAGTCCGCAGCAAGCAGGACCATCGGCGTCACGCAGCAGCAGCAGCAGCAAGCTGAAGCAATCAGCGGCAAGCAATGTCAACAAGCAGTGGTCTGCAGCAGGCAGCAGCACCCTGCAGCCGCAGGTGGCAGCTGCAGAGGTAAGGTTCGGCTCATCCAGCAACACCTCCGCCCCGACTCCTCATTCCAGTTCGAGCAGACGTTGTGTCCAGTAGGCCACGGGTCATCTCTGCAATGCAGGGACCCGTGCGTGCGGGAAGTGTCCCTGTTTTGATCGCCTTAAAATGCCCCACAACGGCTCCGGGGACGCCCCAGAGGCGCTCACGCGGCCCCAGAGGCGCCCAGGACGGCCCCAGACACCCCCAAAACGGCCCAAGAGCGCTCCAAGAGAGCTCCGGACCGCCGAAAACGGCCCCGACAAGGCCCAGGAGGCCTCCACGACGGCCCCAGAGACGCTCAAGAGGCGTCCCAGGATGGCCCCCGCAGGTCCAAATCATTGTTTTTCGGAAGAAAAGCGTCCAATTTTAGCATGCACTGCTTGTCGGGAGTATGGCGCAGAAGATGGGACAAGAGGCCCCCACGACCGCCCCAAGACGGCCCAAGAGGCCCCCCAGAGGCACGAAAACCGGCCCGCGAGAGCGTCCAGCCAAGGTGCCCCCGAGACGGCCCAAGAGGGCCCCGAGACGCTCAATGGTTGGCCCAGGACGCCCAAGCTGGGCCCAAGACGGCCCCAGAGGTCTCCAAGACGCCCCAAGAGACCTCCAAGAGGCCTCCCCAGAGGGCCCCGAGAGGCCCAAATTATTGATTTTCCTTTGGTGTTTGAAGGGTCGTTCTCGACTTATCGGCTTCCCGACGCTCCCAGACGGCCCTCGAGCCCCCCAAGACCGAACCAAGACGGCCCAAGAGGCTTCCAAGAGGGCCCCCAAACAGCCCAAGAGAGCCCCAAGACGGCCCAAGAGGCGCCCAAGACGGCCCAATAGAGCCCCAAGACGGCCCCAAAAGGGAGCTACGAGAGGGAACGCGAACCGAAAATCCGAGCCTTTCGCCCAAAGGCCCCCCCAGACGCTCCCAAGAGGCCCCAAGAGGCCCAGAAGAGGCCCCAAGAGGCCCAAAACTGTCCCCCAGAGGCTTCCAAACTGCCTCCTGAACTGCCCCCGAGAGGACCCCCACGACCAGCACATATATCACAGAGCAGAGCATATCATAACAGAACGTAGCATGTCAGACCAGAGCATGACAGAACAGACCATAACAACGCTCGGCATTACAGAACACAGCACACCAGAACATCCCTGACAGAACAGAGCATAGCATCACAGACCAGAGCATGACATGACACATCAGAGCACAACATGACATAACATATCAGACGTCTTCCCAACCTGTGCACTTCCCCTCCCTGCCTCGTCTTCTCACAGCACTATGCCTCCACGTAGCTGCGTAGTTCTTTCGGGCAAGCCTATAGAGGGCGCGCGCCCGGGATGGCCAAGCGCCCGCGATGCCTATGCGGGAAGTTCTGCATTGCGGGGTCCCCGTCCGTCCGAGTCTCCCGGGGCGCCCAGCCCCAGAGCGGAGAGCCCTCAGACCTCCACGCCAGGCACCCAGGCAGGGGTGACAGCGGGGACCTTCCCGGACCCGGAAGCCCCAAAACAAGCCCCAGACCCCACACGAGGCCCTATAGGTCATTCCGACCTGCCCCAGACCCACTCAGGAACCTTCGGATCATGGACCCCCCTCCAGCCCTGGATCAGGAAGCCCTCAGACCATCACCCATGTCGTAGCATCCGTCGGGTGCCCCTGGAGGGCCGTGCGGAGCACCTGTTGGCCCCTGCTTGGGCCTTTTCGGGCCGCACTACTTCGCCGCTACGAAAGTTCGGCCAAAATTCAACGCCTCCCGTTGGGCGACGGGGCCCCAGTACAACGTTGGCAGTGGGCTCGTTAGGCCGCGGGGACCCAGTACAATGTTCGGTTGAAGCATGTTTCGCTCCAGTCTCGGGCGGCACCGCCCTTTCGAAATCGAGCCCGCGGGTTTCGAAATCCAGTCGAGCTCGTTTTGGGGAGGAAGTCCTAGGCGAAAGCCACATTTCGAAATCGAGCCCGAGGGTTTCGAAATCCAGTCGAGCTCGCTTTGGGGAGGAAGTCCCAAGCGAAAGCTGCATTTTCGAGTTTTCTGGTCAGGGCTTTTAAAATTTTAAATGCCAAACGGTGTGGCCATTTCGAAACGGCGGTTTCGCTTGATACTTCCCCGAAAAAATGATTTCGAACGATTTCGAAACTTCCAGGTTCAATTTCGAAATGGCGCTCCCGCCTAGGACTTCCGCAACAATAGAATTCGAAATTTTTCTGCTTCGATTTCGAAATGGCGCTCCCACACAGGACTTCCTCAAACATAGAAGTCGCACAGTTTCTGCTTCGATTTCGAAATGGCGCGCCCGCGCAGGACTTCCTGCAAAATTGGGTTCGGCATCTGTTCCGTTCGAACTCGAAATGGCTCTCCCGCCCAGGACTTCCTCCAAAACAGAATGCGAAATGGCGCTCCCGCCCAGGACTTCCTCCAAAACAGAATTCGAAACTTTCGGGTTCGATTTCGAAATGGCGCTTCTGCCCAGGACTTCCTCAATCAAGACTACGATCAGAACCGCGACCACGACCGCGACCACTACGACGACGACGACGACGACGACGATGACGACGACGACGACGAGTGATGCTCACGGCCGTCGTGGTGTTCATAACCAATGTGATGCTCAGGCTTTGTTTAGCTGAAAACACAAAACGGGTCAAAATTTTCGTAGCGCCGATGTAGGAGCCTTTCGGGCTCCTCTGAGGCTGGCGCCCAAAATCTGAAGAGGCCTTCAAGACGCTCCAGACAGGCTCGCAGGAGGGCCCAACATGCCCCCGACATGTCCCCAGGAACGCCCGATGTATTCAATTTCGACGAGCTGTTCACACACGGTGTGCGGATCCCAGGCTCAGCACACCGTGAATATAACTCACGGGCTCGCACTAGTCAGCTATTGGGATCAGCGCGTGCGAGAAGGGCGAGCAGTGGCAGCGGGCGCTGACGCTGCTGATCGAGATGCGGCAGGTGAAGGTGGAGCCCAATATCTTCAGTTGCAACGCCTGGATCAACGCGTGCGAGAAGGGCCAGCAATTGCGACGGGCTTTGGCGCTGTTCAGCGAGATGCTGGAGGCGACAGTGGAGCCCGACGTCAAGAGCTACAATGCTGGGATCAGCGCGTGCGGGAAGTGCGAGCAGTGGCTGCAGGCTCTATCGCTGCTCAGCGGCATGTGGGAAGTGAGGTTGGATCCGACTGTCATCAGCTACAGCTCTGGGATCAGCGCGTGTGCGAAAGGCGAGCAGTGGCAGCGGGCTCTCTCACTGCTCAGCGAGATGTGGGAAGTGAGGCTGGAGCCACATGTCATCAGCTACAGCTCTGGGATCAGCGCGTGCGCGAACGGCCAGCAGTGGCAGCGGGCCCTCTCACTGCTCACCGAGATGCTGGTGGCGAAGGTGGAGCCCGACGCCATCTCTTCCAACGCTGGGATCAGCGCGTGCGAGGGGCGAGCAGTGGCAGCGGGCTCTATCGCTGCTCAGCGGGATGTGGGAAGTGAGATTTGAGCCCTACGTCATCAGCTACACTTCTGGGGTCAGCGCACTCGGAAAGGCAGCCAGTGGCAGCAGGCCTCGTCGCTGTTGAGCGAAATGCGAGAGGCGAAGGTGGAGCCCAGAGCCAACAGCTACATTGCTGGGATCAGTGCGTGCGAGCGGGGCGAGGAGTGGGACCAGGCTCTGTGGCTACTCTGTGAGGCGAGGCAAGGAAAGGTGAAATTAGTCATTCCCCGCTACAACGCTGCAATCAGGGCATGTGGGACATCTAAGGAGTGGCAAGTTTCGCTGTCATTGTTCAGAGAAGCGCAGCAAGAACAAATATAACCTGACAAGTACAATTTAACGGGTGTCACCTCAGCGTGCGGTCGCCAGTGGGGTGGCAACAAGTTTTGTCGGTTGCGTTGGAGTTGTGGCAGTCAAAGTTGGGACCAGACACCTTCAGTCTCAGTGCAACTATCAAGGATCTTGTGCGGGGCATGTCCCGCCAAAAGACAACCTAACGAATTGAAGAAAAGAGTCAGCGAAGCCAGGCCCACGAAATGGGTTTGGGGATACTATACCCGCAATCGACGTAAATAGTTGTAAATAGGCCCATCTCAGGCAGGCACAGTCGGGTTTGTGTAATTTGCCCCCGAAGAGACGTGGGCGATCGCGGCTGTCGACAATATGCCAAGACGGTGGTTGCATCACGCGGGCAGTCGGACTGGTTTCGATTCGATACGTCGGATTTGGTGTCTACGTCATTGGCCGGAATTGCTGATCCAAGTCGTCGTGCCTGGGTGCAGTGCCAATGCTGCACATAGGCCCCGTACTGTTCACGGCCAGGCATGGAGCCGAACGGGCACGATGATTAGCTTAGGTCCTTCACTAGAGACTTTGTTGCGCTTGTGGCATGCCTGGTTCGACCAATAATACTAGCCTGGAAACGTGCCGAACGATACCAATGCCAATTTAATGATTAACCTCAAGAGGGGGCAAACAATATTGCTGCATATGTTGTGTGTGTGCGCCAGACAATGCACCTGCATTAGATTGGTAGGTCGACGATGAGTTAACACACGTGGTCAGACATATGGATGGGTATGGGACGGCATTGTGTCAGAACCCCTTGCGACATGCAACATGATGGTCGCGGCAGGTTTGCATCAGGCAACGAGCTTGTACGTTGAGGTTCGGACAGATGGGTCAGAGCAAGCCCAGAAAAAAAAGAAGAACAATCAGTAGATGCGTTCAAACACAGGACTGAACACAGTGTTTGTCTAATGATATATGTGTCAGAGTGTCTGCGCGAGCACTACATCATCATCATCATCATCGTCACCATCATTATCATCAACACCATCATCATCAGCAGCATCATCATCATCATCATCAGCTTCATCAGCATCATCATCGTCATCATCATCATCGTCATCATCACCATCGTCATCATCACCATCACCATCACCATCACCATCACCATCAGCATCAGCATTATCATCATCATCAGCATCATCATCATCCTCATCATCATCATCATCATCATCATCATCATCATCATTTATTCCCCAGCCAGCGCTTGCACTGAAGAGGTTCTCGCGGATATGCAAGCTTTGGCGAACCTCCCCAGGCCGATTCCGGCGGGCGGCGGAGTTCCCGGGATCCTGGTACCGAGTTCCAGGGTGTTCCCGTTTCCAGGGTCCAGGCCGATTTCGTTGGACGGTTGGGTTCCGGTGTTTGGCTCCGGGGCTCCCGGCAGTGTCAGGCCGGTGGGTTTTTCGCGTTTTCCCGATTCCGGGGTCCCCCGCAGTACGTGGAGTTGGCTGGGTTCCCGATTTTCCGGTTCGGTGGGCGGCTGGGTTCCCAGGTTCCCAGTTCCCGATTTTGGGACCCCCGGCAGCGTGAGATTATTTGGTGGGCCTCCGTCTTCCCAGTTCCCGTTTCTGGATTCCTGGCAGTGCCAGCTTTGGGGGCTCTGGATGTCTCGGATGTGGCCAAGCGCTTGGGTTTTTGATCGTGAAAGGAACAGG
This sequence comes from Prorocentrum cordatum, assembly GCA_963575745.1. Taxonomy (NCBI): domain Eukaryota; class Dinophyceae; order Prorocentrales; family Prorocentraceae; genus Prorocentrum; species Prorocentrum cordatum. The sequence continues at coordinate 532,550 of CAUYUJ010002781.1, read as the reverse complement.
GGTCAGAGAGTTGCTAGCAAAGTTGACCAGAGGGGCTGGAGAGAGAGAGAGAGAGAGCATGCGAGACCACTGAGAGTACACATTGGAAAGATGGATGGGGAGGTCAGAGTGAGAAGGTATATATGATCCAGGTTCGAGGGCCCACGGGCCCCCCCCCCCCCAGATGGTATGGTCCCAGGATTCCTCGGGCACCCCCCCCCCAGATGGTATGGTCCCAGAGACGACGACGACGACGACGACGACGACGACGACGACGACGACGACGACGACGACGACGGCGACGACGGCGGCGACGACTACGACGACGGCGACGACGACGACGACGACCACGACGACGACAACGACGGCTGCGGCGACGACGCCGGCGGCGGCGGCGGCGACGACGACGATGACGACGATGACGACGGCGACGACGACGATGGCGACGACGACGACGATGACGACGACGACGACGACGAGGACGACGAGGACGACGAGGACGGCGACGACGACGACGACGACGACGACGACGACGACGACCTCTGAACCACCACAGCACCACACCACATCCACAGGGGGGGGGGAGGGGGGCACCGCAGCGCAGCACCACGCCACGCCCACCTCTGAACCACCACAGCACCACACCCATCCACAGGGGGGGGGGGAACCGCAGCGCAGCACCACGCCACGCCCACAGGGGGGGGCGGGGGGGACCATCGCGCGGGGGGGGGGGGGGCCCAATGGCATCAGCATTGGGGGGGGGGGGCCCAAGCCCTGGACCATATATGGTCGAAGTACACATCACAGAGCGTAGGAAAAACGTTGACTATATCGATAGAGAAATATATATATATATATATATATATATATAAATATAAAGAGAAAGAGAGATGAAGAGAAGAGAGAGAGAGAGAGAGAGAACACAAACAGAGAGAGAGAGAGAGAGAAAGAGACTATTCTATATATGTGATGTGTATACGTAGCGGAGAGCAGGTTTGGGACAATATAGAGTGCAGAGCGCGGTGCGAGGGCATATCAAATTTACGGGAACCATCTGTACATGGCGGCCGCCCGGGCGCGACTGCCAGCGGCGGTGGCCCCACAGGGGTGATGCCGTTGGACCCGCGTCTCGCCGCCTTGGCGGAGCAAGCGCGGCTCCCCTTGCCGCCGCCTGCCCTGCCAGACCCTGCCGAGCGGTCGCACGCGACGCGTGCGGGCGTGTGGACCGACGGAGCCTGCGAGCACCCTTGCGACCCGCTGCTGGCCAGAGCGGGCTGGGGTGCCCTCGTGGAGTGGCGCCATGGCGGGCCCCTGGAAATGCGTGGCCCGGTTGACGGCGCCCAGACCGCGCAGCGGGCCGAGTTGACAGCTGCAGAGTGGGCCCTGAGCGCGGCGGCGGGCCCAGTGGAGGTCATCACGGACTCGCGTTTCGTGGCCAACGGGGTCGCGGCGATCCACGGCGGCGCCGACCCGCGCCAGTGGGCGCATGCCGACATTTGGTACCGCCTTTCCGCGCACTGTCGCAGCGGGCAGCTCCAGGCACGCTGGGTCAAGGGCCACTTGGACGCAGCCGAAGCCGAGGCCAGGGAGCGCGGCCTGTTCGCGGAGGACTGGCAGGGCAACGCGGCCGCAGACCGGTTTGCCGGGAAGGTTGCGGCTTGCCGCTTGCCGCCTCCCGCGCAGGTCAGCGAGCGGCTGCGGCAGCTGCAGGCGCTGGAGGCGGTGCAGCGCATGCGGTGCAACGCATGCTCGCCGCTGTGGAGCTGGCCGCGGTGAGAGCGAACCACGGCGACACTGGCGCTGGCGGGCCGCGCGTGCGACGACGCTGGGCCCCTGCAAGGCCGCGCCGCCGCCGCCGCCGCGCGCCCCGCGAGGGGGGCGACGCGGCCGTCGCGGCCGCCGTGGCCGCGGCAGCGCCGCCAGGGGCCCGGGGCGCGCCTGCCGAAGCCCCATCGGCGCCCTGGTGCGGCGGCCGCGCTGTTCGCGGGCGCAGCGTGGCGGGGCGCACGTGGCCTCGCAGGGCCCGGCCTGGGTGGCCTGCATGGTCTGCGGCGGCTGAGCGCAAGGCTGGGGGCGTCGCCAGCCGCCCGTGCTCGGGATGGGCACCAGCGCTGCCCCCGCAGGCGGCCGGGCTGCTGCTGCTCGGGGCCCCGCGCGCAAGCGGCAGCGAGGCCGGCTGGCGCGCGGCGGTGCGCCGCCGGCTGCTGGAGCGCCCCTGCCCGCCGGACGAATTAGGAATTAGTCCTCGCCTCCTCTGGAGGCCGTGCTTTTCTTCGGTCTCCCCCTCCACTCCCTCATCCCTCCTCCTCCTTGTGCCACTGGGCTTCGCTGGGCGGTGAAAGATTGCACATGGAGGATACAGATCAACAAGAAGCAGAGAGCGGGAGAGTGAGAGAGAGTGAGAGAGCGAGAGAAAAGGGCAGGCGATCATCACCACCATCACCACGATCACCACGATCATCACCATCTCCATCACAGTCTCCGCCGTCATCATCACCACCGTCATCAGCATCGTCAGCGTCATCGTCGTTGTTGTCGCCCTCGTCACCGCCACCGCCGTCACTATGAGCATCTTCGTTGTCGTCGTCACCGGTACCGTCTCCACCATCATCGCCAGCCGGCCCAAACCATGGACTTGCATGACACGGGTCGTCGATTCATTGCGCTGGGTGAGTGTTGCCAAGAGTTTGCGTGTGGGTGGTTGGGATGTTTGTTCGAACACAGGAGGTGGCGATCCCACTTAGTCCATTGCATTTTCCGCTCCAGAAGAAAGTCGGATGCACTCACATGCCGAGGACAAAGTCAAGCGCACGCCTTCGCATAGATTCACGTCTCATATGTGTTTTGCGCGATGGTGGCCATGATGTTGTATCATCCCAGTTTGGCTGGTTGTCGCCGCCCCCCTGCCAATTCATAGTATGCAGGGCACTCGATGTTTGCACGGGTGTGTGTGTGTGTGTGTGTGTTCCAGGGAACCCGTGTCAACACCATGCGGATCACACGCGCTCTTGCGTGCCAGTTGTTGTTGAAAGTCAATAGTCTCAAATACATGTCCAGAAGCATTCGGCACCGAATGCCTTTCCATGCCAAAGGATTGTCTGCGCACGCATGCGCTGAAACCATGAATGGACGATATGACAACAGGCGTTTGCCAGCCTGTGACATGACATGGGACTCTGCGTGCCACGCGCGCGCGAATGCCGATATCTGTCAACCACCATCGCGCACCAGCCGCCAGTTGAGTTTTGCCCAGAAATTACGGGTGATGGCTGTAAGTTCTCCAAGCAGTAATTGCACGTCAGGGATTGCACCTAACAGGTGGCATCACATACAGTTCGAAGCACAACGCACACGCAACATCGTGCGCACTACAGATCACACACACAGAGTGCAACAAATCACCGTTTGGGATCTACGCTGGCAAGTATCATCAAGAAGAAAGATGGGGGACGTACATCGGGAAGTGGGAAAGAGGAGGAGGACGAGAAAGAGGAAGAGGGAAACAGGGAGGAGGAGAAGGTCTCGCGTTCGCTTGCCCAAGCTGCTCCGACAACCAGGGAGACCCCTCGTCTCTCCGCGGCGGGACGCGGCCCGAAGACCGACCGAGGCCATGCGGCCGCCCACCGGAGCAGAATTCTGCGCCAGGCTCCGCCACGATTCCACGCGGGTTTCAAGGAGGACCACACGCAGGGAGTTCCAGTAGGTTTGGGGCCTCGCTGCGCGCCCGAGGTAGTAGTTTTGGGGGCTTCGGGTGGCTGGGGCCAGGGTGCGCGCCCAGGTCCGCAGGTGTAGGGCCTCGGCGCGCGCCCGAGAAGGCAGATTCGGGGCCTCAGGTCGGAGGTTCGGGGGCCCGGGTGCGCACTCAAGTCTGTGGATGCGGGGCCTCGGTCAGTAGGCTGGAGGGGCCCAGTGCGCGCCCAAGCTGATAAACTTGGGGCCCCCGTGCGCGCCCGAGGCAGTAGATTCGGAGCCCCGGTGCGCGCCCGAGTTGGTAGATGTGTGGCCTCGGTCCGTAGAGTTGGGACCCCCGTGCGCGCCCAAGTTCGTGGATTTGGGGCCTCGGCTCGCGCCCCAATTCGTAGACGTGGGGCTCTGGTGCGCGCCCGAGTGGGTCGATGTGGGGCCCCAGTGCGCGCCCGAGGCAGCAGCTTCGGGGCCTCAGGTCGGAGGCTTGGGGCCCTGGTGCGCGCCCCAGTGAGCAGAGTTTGGGGCCCAGTACGCGCCCCGGGCATTAGATGTCGGGCCCCTGTGCGCGCCCGAGTCAATACATGTGAGGCCCCAGGGCGGTGCAAAGAGACTGGGGCCACTGACTAGCCAAGTCTGGCGGAAGTAAGTGGGCGAGTCCGCTGGCGGAAGGTCGGCGAGAGGCGGCGGAAGAAGAAGAAGAAGAAGAAGAAGAAGAAGAAGAAGCGAGGCGTCACGAAACGTTGGATTCAGGGTTTCCGTGGGCGGCAACCTGCGCCCCGATAAGTACTGAATTCCTTTGCGTCCAGATGGCCTCGATTGCTTGGGACGCTTTGGATATAGATGCCATCGTATAGCTTATAGACGTCGATGGGCTGGCTTCAGATAGGCTCGCATGACTTCGGACATTGCGCTGATGATTACACTGGTGTGCCAAACTGTAAAAAAGGTCACCGACATATTCGGTATCAAATTCGCGATGGGGAAGGAAGCTGGTGGTAAACAGGTATGAGCCCACGAGGATATCATCGGAAGATGTCGACTCGCTGCGGGTAGCCACTGAGGAAGTCGTGATATGTCTAAGCGCAAAGGAGCGCGAGGACGAATCAATTAATGGCCGCCTGTTGGAGGCGCAGATCCGCAATCTTGGCACGAAGCTGCTCAGCGACCACCGCGCGCGCAACATCGCGATCATCCTCAAGCGGCTGCCGGTGTCCACGAAGGATCTAACAGGGTCCACTGCGTCCGATCGATTCGTTTTGGTGTCGACTCCAGCCGGCCCGATCCGAATTCGATTTTGCGTTTCCGTTGATTCGATGCGGCCCGAAGTATGAATGGCGTTGTTGTGCATTTTGGCGCAGCCGATCCACATTCGATTTCGACTTCGTGCCGATGCAGCCCGATCCGTCGCACGATCCGATCCGATCTGATTCCCTCGTTCGACGCTGATTGATCCTAGATTGTCCATGCCACGCTTTCTCCTCCTGTCTGCAGGGAGGGAGGGAGGGAGGGTGGCCCTGCTTGAGCGCATCGCATGCGTCTATGTATGCCAGGCGTTCCATCAAGGGCTTCGTTTTCGAGGGATCGAGAGTCAAGGGAGGAGGGAAAGCACGATGCCATACAAGCGGTTTTTACTGAACAGCCCTGGGCCCTTACTTACCAAGCATGTCTACCCTGTTCGGTTTCCTGGACACGTTTATGAATTTGCTTCACTTGTAGGTGTGTTCATTCTGAGGGTGGTTTTTCTGCCATCTAGAGAACCAGCCGCTCTTCTTCGGCGGACTGCAAGCGGAAGCAAAACGGTGGCGATTCCGCCGGTGGGAGCCAAGCAATACCCTGCGAGATGTGCATTCGGCGGTTCTGGACTCGGGGATTCTCGAACGAACCGTACATGGTTCGACCAAGGATGTAGGCCTGTTGCCGACGAGACAGACAGACTTGTTGGGCACGATCTCTCGGCGAGCCACGCCAGGCGCGAGATGGAGTCTTGATGTCAAATTGGTGTGCCCTCTGTCGTTTTCAGCAGAGCCGATATTATGGTGAGTGCAGACGGGGGGGTGCAAGGAACGGGTCTCGTGCAGTCGCGACATATCTGAATGCATTCGTTCGGACGGGTGGCCTTGTCCAGTCGACGCACCCTTTTCATCATGGGCGGAGCTCTCTTGGACACTACATACCGTGCATGCGGCATTTCCCCTGGCCAGAGCAGCCCAGTGCTGCTAGACAGCTGGCTCGGGCCATGCGAAGGCAAGGGAGAGAGAGAGAGAGAGAGAGGGAGAGGGAGGGATCTGCAGTGACAGTGGGACACTGGCACCTCGAGGCTCCAGAGCACGCTTCGCGCGCATGTGCCTGGACAGGCTTTCGCTTTTTCATCTGTTAGTCCTCTTCCCCTCTTCCCTCCTCCCCCCACTCCGGGCTGTCGCGCGCCCTCGGGCCTTTTTGGCGGCTCCGCTGGGGCCTCCTGTGAGGGGTCTTGCCGGCCCATCGGGGCTCCCGCGTCGCAGCCTGGATCTTACAAGGCCTTGGCCATTTTAGGAGCTTCTTGGGGCCACTGTACTGGGATGACCGTTGGGGTTTCTAAGGTGATAGGGAGATGCCACGGTGGGTTATATCTGTCCCAACCTGGCTTATAAGTGGGTTACAAGTGCCCCGACTGGCTTAGGGAGGTTAGATAACTCCGCTGAGTGGGCGGAGCCCACTTAGCCTGGATCGTTAACCCCCCTAAGCCAGTCGGGGCACTTGTAACCCACTTATAGGCCAGGTTGGGCCAGATATAACCCACCCTGGCATCCACTTGTAACCCCCTATCACCTTAGAACCCCCCACGGTCATCCCAGTAGGCTGTCGTCTCGGAGGTCTCTGGTGCTCTCTCGGGCATATCTGAAGCCTCCTTGCTCCCATCAGCAGTCTCTCCTGGACCGCTGGTGGGATGCTCTTGGGGCCTTCCTGAGACGTCCGTCGACCCTCTTCGACCTTCTTGGCCCCCTCACTTAGGACCTCTTTGGCTCCTCTGAGGAACTCGGGGCCATCCTGATCCGAAGCGCCTGGGAGTCACCATTCATCTAACAGTGAGCTGTTCCCCAACACAGGTGGCACGAGGGTCAAGAGCAGCCCTAGCTTTGGAAGTGCACTCCCGTGTTCTTCGCGGTTGGGCCTTCCACGTGGGAGGGTTCCTCGTTCGGGGCATCATCGTGGGGCCCTGGGCCCTGAAAGAGGGGGCTTCATGCTCCTGACCCTTGCTCTCGTGACCGTGGCTCGGCTGTGAAGCTTTGCCCAGTGCTCCCCTCTCCTCCCGTGCCCGAGGCCGGGTCGGCGGTGGTCGTGCGTCCGGCCAGGTCCCTCGGGGGCGCCTCGGAGGCGTCCCGGAGGCTTCTCGGTGGCTTCCCGGATGCTCCTCGGCATCGCTTTGCATTGCTTGGCGCATCTCTTGGCACTGGTTTGCGTTGCTCTGCATCGCTTCGCACAGCGTTGATGTTCTTTGCTCTGCATCGCGCCGTTGGCGCGCGTTGCGTCGGTGCGTTCCACTTCGGCTTCTGAGGAGCTGGTTTGCCGTCCCATGCGTTGCCCTGATTTGGTTTGCATCGCTTTGCATTGTTTTCGTTGTCTTTGCGTCGCGCTGCATTGTCTGCGTTAGTCTAGTTTGCTTTGTTAAAGGTCGCATTGTTTTGCATGGATTGTTCGCTTTCGCAGTAATTGATTGAAGACGCCTACTTCGCATCACCGACGCCCCCTGCCTGTTAGGATAATTACGCCTAGGTGGCCAAACGTTTTGGCAAAGTTTGGCCACGTTATTGCACCATTCGTTCCCCCAGCCGTTTGGAAGCCCTTCGGGGAACAGTTTGGGGAGGAAGATGATGATGATGATGATGATGATGATGATGATGATGATGATGATGATGATGATGATGATGATGATGTTGATGTTGATGTTGATGTTGATGATGCTGATGCTGATGATGATGATGATGATGATGATGATGATGATGATGATGATGATGATGATGATGATGATGATGATGATGGGAAGGATAGACGAGGATGAAGAGAAGGACGAGGAGACTTCTTGGGAGCATCTCGGGCCATTCTTGGGGCCTACTGGGAGCTTCCTGGGGGCCTCTTGGAGGCCTCGTCGGGGGCTTCTTGGTCCTCTTGGCAGCCTTTGGAATCCTGGCCCGTCTGAAACTGTCTGATGCCGTCTTGGGAGCCTCACTGGGCCGTCTTGGGGCCTTTTGGGGGGCTGTCTTGGGAGCCCTTTGGGCCGTCTTGGGGACGTCTTGAAGGCCTCTTGGGCGCTCTTGGGGCGATCTTGGGGGCCTCTTGGGCCGTCTTGGCCCCTCAGAAGGCTGAAAATACGCAAATGCCACAATCCTTCAAAAACCTGCCTCTTGAGGGCCTCCTGCTGGGCCATCTGGAAGCTATCCCGCGTTGTCTTTGACCATTAGATTTTGAGGAGTGGCCGGCGCGCTTAGCCGAAGCCCCGGGGGGAGTCGCAACAAGAATCAACAAAAACGTTAGAAATTTAGTACGCCAAGCACCCTTGTGATAAATCAACCGGGGGCGGCGGATCAAATGGCTTTCGGCCCATGCCGCAATCGTGCCTGGGTTGTAGGTCATAGGGTTTTTAGGATGTTCGGAGGGATGTCATGGGAGGCTTCTCGAAAGCCTCTCGAAAGCCGTTTGAGGCCTCTTGGGGGCCGCTTTGGGGCCTCTTGGGGCGTCTTTGGGGCATAATAAGGGGCCTCTTGGGGCCTCTTAGGGGTCTCCTGGGGGCTCTTTAGACCTGAAGACTAGCTTTTCGGTTTGTGTCCCCCTTCCTGGGCCCTTCTTGGGGTTGTCTTTGGGCCCGTTCGGGCCGTCTTGGGCGCCTCTGGGGCCGTCTTGGAGCCCTCCTGGGCAGTCTTGTGGCCTTTGGGGGGGCCTTGTGGGCCGTTTTGAGGCGGTCTTCGGGGCCTCTTTGGCCATCTTGGCGCGTCGGAAGCTTGACAAGTCAAGGGCACCAAAAACAGTGAAGCACCTAAGGACAAAAAATGATGCTGGTCGTTCGGGGCCCTCTTTGGAAGGCTCATGGGCTTGCTTTGGGCGCCTCGAAGGCTTCCTTGACCGTTTTGGGGCACTGTTGCGCGTCTTGGACCGATCGTGTGGCAATTCGGGGCCCTCTTGGATCGTCGTGGTGGTCTCTTGGGGCGCTCTTGGCCCGTCTTGGGGATCTCTCGGGCCCGAGAAAGTCACGCGACAGGCCGCGAGAAGCCCCAGGAGGTACGCGCCAAGCCCCAGGAGATTTGTGATCTTAATGAATCCGCAGGAATGAGGACTGAGGTTGAAGGGGTTAGGCCAAGGACTTGGGAATAGGCCAAGGACTTGATGAGACTCTCCAACTAGTGTCTCAGGGCACGGTGGCGGATAATGCACTGCATGCTTAGTATTGCTTTCAGTTGCTTCGCATGGCTTCACTTTGTATTGCAGTGCATTGTTTGTCACTCTGCTTGATTTGGGCCAAACCTGGGTGTAGATTCCTGGCTTGGGGCGGACGCATCGCAGCACTCGCCCCGCGCGCGCGCCCCGGCAGGGTCCAGGCTCTCTGTTTTGGTTTACCCATCTGTGTGTGATTCCTGTGGCAGCCTTACGTCGGCTTGCATCTTGCGTGTGATGGGGCGCCGTTAAGTGGCCGCTGCTGTATTCGATCTTCTTCAACCGGTTCTGTTCAGTTGCGCTCTATTATATAATGTTTGTTTGCGTTCTGTTGTGTTCGGGACGGGCGGGCATTACGTTACATCGTGGCGCCTTTCATGTTCGATACATCGTCCAATCGGTCGTTGTTGCGCCTCTTATTTCTGTGGCCAGCCTGATCTCGGCGAGCACGTGGCGTTTGATAGGGCACCGTTCATCGGTTGGGGCTTTCTTTTCTGTTATATTCAGCCGTGTGCGATTCTGGATTACTTGCATACTTATCTTAGATTGTGTTACGTCCTGTTGTGCTGTAGTATAGAATGTTATGTTGTCGTCCGCTCTGTTCTGCTACGTTATGTTACGATACTCTGGCTTTCTTTTGTGGGGTACTCATCAACAGTATCACGTTGGGTTGGACAGTCGCATGTCATTAGTTCTGGTATGGTATGCTTGCTTGCGTTCCGAAATATCATCCCTTAGCCCCGTCTAAAAATTATATTATATAATATCCTGGCCGTGTGTTCGATTGTACATAATTGTCGTATGTGCTTTCAGTTTGGCATTGCGCCCCCACAATGCGATTGCACACTAGGCATGTTTTGTCTTGCATTCTGATTCACGAGGCAGCGGTAGTGCAGCAGACTGCATGTATGGTGCGACACGTTTGTTGAGTTGTTGTTGAATTATTTGGTATATTACCTGCCTCATCGAGCTGCGGCACATTATTTGATGTTGTTGCATAGGCGTCGCTGTTCTGTTATGTATCTTAATTTTGGGGTTGAACTATAGTGTGGTATGTTCTGACCTGCTATCGTATTCAAATCGAATTCACTGCTACGGCCGAGTCGGCTATAGTATGTTCGTCCCAGTAGTGGTAGCAGTAGTAGAACACTTACGGTATGCTCTGTCATGCTCTGCTCTGCCATACCCTATTGCGCCCTGCTTCTCCACAGCAAAAGTTTGTCATGGATGGCATGTTCGATTATGTTATGTTATGTTATGGTATGCTGTGTTATGCCATGTTGTGGTATACTGAATCTAGTGTGGTAATGTCTGGGTCATGGTTTCATACCCATATCCAAGTATATCCATGTATGGTTTGTGATGCCCCGTCCTGTCACGGTCTGATGTGTTGTGCCATGGTTTTGCATGTTATGTGTTGTTGTGTTATGCTATGCTTTGTATGGCGAGCTAGCGCTTTCACCGTTGTTCGGAGTGTGAGGCAAGGCCATCGCGCTAACCGCTTCCAAGCGGCCGACCCAACATTTTGCGTGCACGCGCGGACAAGGGCGTCGTTTCCCCCTCGAGGCTGGGTGCCGCTGGGTTTAGGGAACAGAACGACCCGGTCCTGCCAGCCAGGAAGAGTTTGGGCGGAGTGGTATTACAAGGCGCCAGCGCGACCGTGGAGCAGGAGGAGAAGAGGGGAGGAGTGGGAGACGAGGAGGAGAAAGCGGATGATGAGGATGGAGCAGGGAAGGACAATGAGGAGGGAGGAAGAGAGAGAGAGAGAGAGAGTGTGAGAGAGAGAGAGAGATAAGGCTGGAGGCGGGGAGGGCGGGTCGGGTGCAGGCGAGGCGCCGAGGCGACGAACATTATTAGATCGGCAGGGTCGCCCATGGCCCCCCAGCTAAGAGATCTTATCCGCCGAATTGGGCGGAGAAAACAGGCTTCGTCCGTCATTTAGAACTTCTCACGGCAAGGCTTTGACTGTATTTTGTCTTGCTTCTCTGCTCGACGCCTAAAAGCGCCTGTGCGGTGGTGCGCGTCCGGCGGATTGTCTAGGTGGCCGCCTCAAAGCCCGTCGCGCCAGCCGACGCCGTTGGACTCTTGGCTCGTGGCAATGAGCTGCTGCACGTCCAGCATTAAGAAGGTAAGAGTGCGAGCAGTAGCAGCAGGACCAGGAGCAGGCGGGAGGAACAGCATGCCCAGGAGGAGCACTGCTGTGGAGAGGCCTCACGGCCGGTTCCGCCGACCCCGAAGGAGGCTCAGGGAGGAAGCCCCAGGACGGTCGCGGCTTCTTAGAGGCTTGTTGGGGTATCTTGGGAGGTTAGTTGAGGGCCTCTTTGAGGCATCTTTGCAGCCTCTTGGGGCCTCTTGAGAGCGTCGAAGGGGCCTCATGATGGGCTTTTCGGGGGCCTCTTGGGGGGCTTGCTTGCGGTCTCGGGGCTATCTTTAGGGCAATGTCTCGAAATGCCAGTTCGTCTTTCTCTCTGGGGGTCCTCTTGGGGCCCTTGGGGAGTTCTTGGGGGCCTCTTGGGCCGCCTGGGGACCTGTTGGGCTGTCTTGGGGCGGTATTGGGGGCCTCTTGGGCCGCTAGGGCCGACGGAAGTCCAAAGAGCGAGATCGCGAAAACCTGACAAAAACCTCAGGATATCATATTCTGTGCGTGTTCTGGATCTCCTGTGGGTTCTTTGGGGGGCGTCTTGAAGGGTCTTGGAAATGTCTTCGGCTGTCTTGAGAGAACCAGAGGCCGTCGTAGCGCGCTCTTGGGACCTGGACCATTTGTGACTGATTGCCGAAAGAGGGCCAAACTTGCTCGAAGTGGACCCGAAGGGGGAAGGGGAAGACCGTGTTCTGACCCCGGGCCCTCTACCCCCCCAGGATGCCCCCCAGGACGCCCCCCCCAGGCCCTCCCCCCCCAGGACCACCACAACCTCCATTACGACCTGGCCCGGTTCACTTCCAATTGACGAACTCGAGCCAAAAAGAGCCTCTGGGAATGGAAGAGCAAGTCGAGTGAAAGATCGTCGCCCAGGACCACCCCGGGACGACAGGCCCAGAACCACCCTTACACGCCCCAACAGAGCCGGCGGATTTTACGATGGGTCGCGACCCTGGAAGCGCAGAGCGCTCTAGGAGCCACCCAGACAGCTCACAAGAACCCCAAGACGGCCCGAGAAGGGCCAAGAAGGCCCCAAGAGACTCACGGGAGCGCCCCAGGAGGCCCCCAGCGCCGAGACGGCCTAAGAAAGCTCCCACAGAACCCCACGACGCGCCCAGACAGCCCAAGAAGACCCCAGAGGCCCATAAGGACCCAAGGGGCCCCCAAGAAGCCCCCAACAGGCCCCAAGAGAACCCCGCGCGGCGCCAGGAGCAACGTCTTTTTCCAATTGCCTCGTACTGTCCTCTGTCGTCGTCGTCGTCATCATCGCCCTCCGCATTCCTCCTCGTACTCGCCCTCGTTTTCTTCGTCCTCGTCCTTGTGCTTCTCTTCCTCCTCGTTGTCCTCATGCTCCTCCTTGCTATCCTCACGTTCGCCACGTCGTCTTCGTCATCGACTCCTCGTTGTCCTCGCCTTCCTTTTCTTCTTCGCCCAATACGCCCATTAGACTACAGCAGCGCTTCCCGTTCTTGTCCGATCAGGTTTTACGATGGGTCGCGACCCTGGAAGCGCAGACCCATCTTTGCTTATTGTGAATCGGAAGCTGAGGGAGAACGGACTGGTGAGGGCGGAAAGTTGGTTCTGGGACCGGAGTGGAGCACATGCCTCAGTCCATATATATATTCATATTCTCAGTAATCAGGGAATGATGAGTTTATGATGCGCAGCTGAGTTCAGAAGACATTGTCATTATTATGCATATGTTGGTCGATTGCCTGCTAAATTGCTCGGTTGATCTGCTTTTGAGATGTCGTCCACGCAGCCGCGTGGCACCCACAGAGCGGGCCAGCGGCTTAACATCGATGTTTTCTCTTGGGAGGTGCCTCTTGTGCGGCAAACGCCATAAGGTTCCCCTGACCTCGAGCCATCGCGGCTCAATAGCAATATGGCATTCAGTTCACGCGGGTACAGCCTGTGCTTGCGCCGACTCTCCAGGAGATGCCTCGTGGCATGCGAAAATCATGTTTCATATTCTTGTTCACGGCGCCCCTTACTCTGGACGGCTACAGGGATGTCAGTTTTGATCACGACTCTGACGTCCTCGCAATGCCCCAGGACCAGTTGCACATTCAGGAAGGGCATATTGCGGCGGCTACTGAGGTTACCTCGACCTCCACGCCCATTGTCGCCGCAAATGCGTTGGGTACAAAAAAGGACGAGCTCGAGTCGACAGCAGGGGCGGCCTCTGAGCAGGATGCCGTGCAGGTTGTTGAGTCCAATGTGTGGGGCCAGGCGGAACGAACTGGGGAGAGTTACGCCATCACGCTACAACCAGGCATTGTAGGCGTGAGGTACAGCGAGGGTACAGGACATATAGACCACGTCAGCAAAGGCAGCGGGTAGGCCGCCCAAAGATCTACAGTTTGAGCGTGTTCAAGCATCGACCCAAGCCCAATGCAATGACATCGCGTGCTTCTGTTTCTCACGTAACGCATGTCGGCCCCATGGTCATATTGCGGGGAACTGACAAGGGGATGTCTGCCTTCATAGCAGATTGCGAGCCGTTGGCTTGCGTATAATCTGCCCAGGGACGTACACAGGCCGTTAAACTAAACGTGAGATGTCATAAAACATTGGCGAAGGAGGGCCCCCGAATGACCCCGTACGCCTGACCAGGGACAACGTCACGACGAGCGCGAAGCCGTTACCGATCCTCTGATTGCCCTGGTCGGTCGAGCCGTGGACGAGTCTCACGAGGGGAGCCCCCTTGGGGCGCAGGAAAGCAGCCACAATTTCACCAACAGGGGTCGCGCAAGGGGACAGGAGGAGAGGGGAGTCAGGAGGACAGTAAAAGAGCGGAGCTAGCAAACGAGAGGAGTGGGCAGGTGCAAGGTAGGAGGCGGGAAACAACGGGGGGAAGGAGAGGAGCAGCAGGTGGGTTATTCGGAACGTTCGCCCAAACATCATTGGGAACAGTCCAGACGCATCTCCAAAGATCCTTGCACTCGGGGTCTCTTACGCGTTTGGGTAGGAAGATGTGGTTATCCTTGTTCCGATTCCTGGTCGCCGCCCATGGGTCCCCGGACTCGCTGGCTTGTTGCGAGTGATGGTCGCCGCCCGCGGTGTCTAGGATCCCATTGACCCTGATCGCTGCGATTATTGGTCGCGCCCATTGGATCCGAAGTCCCGTTTGTCCTGATTGTTGCGATTCCTGGTCGCCGTTCACAGGGTCCCAGGTCCCACTGGCCCAGGTTGTTGCAATCCCCGGTCGTCGCCCGTGTTGTCCCGGGTCCCCCCGTCCCAGGCTGTTGCGATTTACGGTCGCCGACCATAGGTTCTCGGTCCCACTACCCAGGTTGTTGCAATTTTCAGTCGCCGCCCATAGGTCCTGGGTTCCGTTAGATTTACAGGGTATCTCGATTTCTTGTCGCCTAGGGTCTCGAGTCCAGATGGTCCAAGTCGTTGCGACTTTCCCTTGTTAGGGTTGTCTTGGAGGGCGTTTGCCGTATACTTCATGCTGAGGTCAGCTTGTTGGATAGGGCTTGGTTCTTTCGTTCAGGGCTCCCCCCTTGGCCTGATTATAATAAGTCTTGCCCAACCCGCACAGCCGTCCAGCAATTGGTACTGTCAGAGTCTCATTCCCAGGACTGAGTCTAATCATTCTGATTCAATGGTCACAGTGGCTCGGCACTTCGTACTGACAAAACTCCATGTGCGGGCCTGATTTTGATCACCTGGGTGTGAAATGCACAGCCCGTCAGCCCTGTTGTTGCTAGAACTCCACTCTTTCATCCAGGTCGAATCTTGGCAGGGGCTCGGCTTTTCGTCTTCCATGGAAAGGCGTGAGTCTACTCATGCGAGCCAGCCATCCGGCGTTTTGGTGTTTCCCGCAGTGCCAGAATTCCGTCCCGCCTCCAATTTCACTTCGGCACCAGCCCCAGCTCCAGCTCTAGCTCCAGCCCAGCTCCAGCTTCAGCCCAGCTCTGGTCCAGCTTCAGCTTCAGCCTTCGTCCAGCTGCAGCCCAGCTCAAGGAGGGTTGCATAGAACACAGGGCATCGTTACTTCTTTGGTCTTTTGAATTTGCGTTTCTACACATTCGCCAACTGACAAACAAGCATACATGTTCCAAGTATCATTGTCGGGTGTTTCCCTGGGGTCATGTGGTCGCCGCCCATGCGGCCCCGGACCCCGCTGTTTCTGGTTGTTGCGTCTTACTGTCACCGCCCGTTGTGGTCTTGCTCCCGTTGGCCCTGCTGTTGTGATGTTTGGTCAACGCCCAGATGGTCCATTGAAGCGAAATCAGATCGCCGCCTGGGGGTCTCGGGTCCTGTTTGGCGTGGTTGTTGCGGTTTCCAGGTGCCGCCCAGAGGGTCCCGGATCCAGATGGCCCAGGTTGTTGCGGTTTTCGGTCACCGTTCGCTCGTTCTTGGGTCCCGCTAGCCTTCATTTTGCGATTTCTGGTCGCCTCCTGTGTCCCGCTTCTCCTGGCTTGCTTGATTTTCAGTCGCTGTCCGAAAAGGTCCTGGGCCCCGCTAGCCCTGGCTGTTAATATTGTGAAAGCCTTACGGCCAGCGCCGCCGACCCTGAAGACGACGAAGATCAAAGGGAGGGGGGGGGGCAGGGGGAGGAGGAGGAGTGGCAGGAGGAGAAGGAGGAAGGGGTTCAGGAGGTGGATAAGGGAGGAAGAGGGGGGGAGGAGGAGGAAGAGGAGGAGGAGGGGAGGAGCCTCTTGGAGCCTTGGTGGGGGTGTTCTTGGAGAGCTCTGGGACGTCTAGGAGGCTTCTTGGATCGTCTTGGGGCCATCTTGGCCGTGCTGGGCCGATCTTTGAGCGACACGGGGCTCTTGTGGGCAATCTTGGGAGCCATCTTCGGCACTCTGGGTTCTTTTTGGGCTGTTCGATATGTCGGGGCCTCCCGGGGAGAAACGAATCTAGCTGGCGACCCCCCCCCCGGAACACCCCCCGGGACCACCCCCCGGGACCCCTCTCCCCCCCCGAGGGAAGGGATCAAAGGAAAGGGACTTCGCTTCGACTCCAATACAACGTTGACAATTTCGTTTTGGATGGCACCTTGAGGAGGGCCCAGGGACAGGGACGGGGGACGACGGATACGGCGAGGAGACGACTGTGACGACGACGAAGACGACGAGGAGACGACGGAGACGACAACTCGAACGGAGAAGCCCCTCGCATACGCCGACAGGGTCGGCGGATTTCTGGTCGCTTGTTATGGGGTGTCTGGTCCCGCTGGACCTGGCTGTTGCTGTTGCTGGTCATAGGGTCGTGGACCTTGTGTCGCTTTCCTTCGCAAGTGACTTTTTCGGTCGCCAGGAGGTGCCCTCAGGTACTCAACTGCGACAAATGGCGTCCACGCTGGAAACCAGTCTTGCGACGCAAGGGAGTCACCTAGCATATTTCCAGTGATCGGGGCGTGAAGCGATGGGGAAATGTTGGGCGGAATGTTTAGCGGCTCGTGGAAATGGGCAGTGAGGAATGCCCAACGTCTGGGCTTTGCCCCGAGAAGCCGCTCAACACGTAGATCTTTCGGCGGACACTTGCCCGAAGGCAGCCAAGCAGAACAAGCCGGAATCCAGAAAGGCGATATCATGATAGAGGTCGATGGTTCCCCTTATTCCGAGGGAGCTTGGCAAAAGCTTCGGATGATGAGTAAGTCCTACACGATGTTATTATGGAGACCGTCGTTGGCCGAGTCTTTAGCGAAGTGGATGCAATGTCTTTCTGATACGGCGATTTGTGCATACGTCATTTGCAGATTCGCCTACGACAGTCTGTTCGCATCTCGAATGCAAGGCGGAAGCATAGTTCTGACATGCATGGCCAGTGCGCCAGTGCTGCTGTTGGTGATATCATCATCGTGCGCACAGGTTATACATCTGTGTGCGGCCCTGGTGTATCGCAATGTGCAGCCGGCGTTCTATCTCTCTGTCTGCACCGTGTTCACATGCAGCCAAGTTGTGGGAGTGCGTCGACTCCGCGACAGCCCACTCGCGCAGCCGACCCAATCCGATATCACCCCCACACATGCAGCCGAGCGGCTGTTCGCTGTGATATCGCTGGTGTATTGGATCATTCGGTTAGGTTCTCTTGTGGAGAAAATTCTCGGAAGCGACGCGCAACTATTGCAAGTTGTTCTCGCTAGTTCCTTCGGCGAGTCAGGTGAACCAAAAGGGCTTTCCCAGTGGTTCTTCCTCTACGGGCTCGTTTGGGGGTACTCTCGTGTGGCTGAAGCTTGCAGCGCTCGCTTGCGGAAGGTATCCGACGTGTTGCCTTGTGACGCAGAAGTGTTCGACGAAAAGGCGAAAAAACCTGTCGTCCAACTTGTCAATGATTTGTGCCCTGTATTGGCATGCATTGGCATGCCGCTCTTACTAATGTGCGCTGGCTTGGTAAGAGACTCGTTTGTACTGATGAGTCTCGTGATGAAGATTCAGAACGGGGTTTCTCCATTTGCGAACTCGGTTGCTGTCGCCAGGGTTGGATCCAGTGCAGCCCTCATTGTTGTTGTCCTCACAACGGCTCCATTCAGCATTTCGTCCGAGCTCGAAGAGGTGAAGAGCAAACTTGCAGAGGCTCGCACTTATGACTCTTCGCTGCATATTCAGATCCAGGTCGTCGAGACCATGCTCGCGCAGGCGAATCGCGGACAAGGCTTCGGCATATCAGTCGGTCAGACATGCGTGCTCAGCAAGGTTTTCTTTCAGACGGTGGCCATTCGCTTCGTAGCCACCGCAACCATTTGCATGACAGTTGCGAAGGAGCTGCTCGGCTACGGACGCGCCGAGAGGCTAGCGATGGACGACCTGCTGATGAAGACTGACCTGCTTCTTGCTGCCATGAATCGGAGTCACAACATGTCCAGGTTGCGTTAGCGCGCCTTGCGTGCAGTAACGGCTTGCAGTCAGAGCCTCGACATCCAAGTGGACCATCTTTCATTGTTTCACTCCATGTTATTGTCCTTCTTTTCCTTACACCCCTGTATGTCTTATCCGCGCACCTCGACCCCGGAGGCCCCAGTGCCTCACCCCGCACGACCCGCTCAGAGCTGCAACAGCGTTCCTCTCTCCCGGAGAATCCCCCTGAGCCCCTACATGGCGGCCAGAGCCGCCAAGAGCGGCTGTTTTACCATAGACCGAGAGGTGTTCCAGACCCTTTCAAGAGAGCACGCCACAATTTCGAGGCAGCTCCAAGAGGCCGCGAGAGAGACCCAAGAGAGTCCGACCCCAAGAGAACCTCCCACAGGGTGAAAATCATTCGAAATCCTAAAACCAATGAGTGTCTTATGCTATCGTGTGCTTCGCATTCCCCGCTTTCGGCTGGAGGTGACTCCATGGCAGCCTCGGAGGAGCCAATGAGCGCCCAAAAGAACATTCATGACGACCCGAGAGATTCCGAACGTTGCCCACGACTACCCCAAGAGGGCCTTTGGAGGGCCCAAGAAGGCATCCACAGACGCCCGCGTGGGTCTCCCATAAGGCTTCCGAAAGAGTTCAAGAGAGCCCATGTTGCGCCAAGGTGGCATCAAGACGGTGTCAACAGACCATGACGAGCTCATGCAGCACATGCAGGTGTCGCTATGATGCTGCATGTGTTTGGTCAATTTGATTTTTCTTGTCGGTGTGGTTTCCGAGGGCTTCGAAGGAACCAGCGAACGCACGATAATGCCCCAGCAGGGCCCCAAGGTAACCTCACGATGTTGGCCCCAAGATGGCCTGCAAAACTGCCCAACGAGCTACAAAGACGGCACAAGGGGTTCCGAAGAGGACGCCCATGAATCCGCCAAGAGGCAACGTTCACTGATTCTTTATGCTTGTCTCAGTATTCCTTCTCCCCAAGAACGCCCGAAGAGGCCTCCAAGAACGCCGCAAGATGGCCCAATAAGCATCCCGGAGGACCCCAAGGGGGGCCCAAGGCAGCCAAAGAGGACCCCACTGGGGGTCCCGGATCCTTCCATCAGGCTCAAGACGGCCGAGAGAGGCCCCAGGCGGCCCAAAACGGCCCGAAGACGGTTGAATACGTCCTCAAGAAGCTTCCAACACGGCCCACTCGCAGCTTCGGATCGGGATAGCGACGGTCAGAGAATCAATACAGTGGAGACCCATGCCAAGAAACACCTTGCTTGCCTCAAGGGCGCCCTGGTTTCTTGGGTTTCGATGGGTTGGCCATGGAAGGCTTGAATTTCCCACACCAACAATCAATGGATGTCCTGGTGCCTCAGGGTTGGGTTTCTTGTGGAAGGTTTCTTGTGGACTGGCCTCCATTGTATGTCTCATGCCTCCATCAGTATGCAGGGAGCATGGGGGAGGGCAGTGGCCGCCAGCGTGGGACCACTTCACTCCCAGAGCTGGGAGGCAGGAGCCGCAACGATAGTGTAACGAATCTCGTCTGGGAGGGAGCGGTCCTGCAGCGTCATGGCTGGCCTGCCCCGCCCGTCCTTCGCCCGCCAGTCGAGGCTCAGCCTGACTTGCAGGTTTGTTTTCCGAACAGTAGCTCGTGTCTTGTTCTTGCGCGCGTTCCCGGCAGCAGTTGGCGAGGGCTTTTTGTGTGCGGTGGGGCGAGATAGGTCTCCCGTGCTCGGTTGGCTGACCCTTGACAGGGACCCTTTGGCCGTTGCGGAAAAGCCATCGAGCAGAGTCCATGCATACATGCAAATCTGTACGTTCGGGCTCCCTTTAACTCTGGTATCCGTATCTCTCTCTATATCACTCTTCCTTGCTTGGTTTCTACATCTCTCTACATATTGTTGTCTCTGTCTCTGTCTCTGTCTCTCTCTCTTTATGTCTCTCTCTCTCTCTGTTTGTTTCTCTCTCTCTCTCTCTCACTCCCGTATCGCTTAGTCTCTCGATGTGTATGTTTATATATATACACATAAACGTATATGTATGTATATGTGTATATATAAATCGTCGTCGTCGTCGTCGTCGTCGTCGTCGTCGTCGTCGTCGTCGTCGTCGTCGTCGTCGTCGTCGTCGTCGTCGTCGTCGTCGTCTCTCTCTCTCTCTCTCTCTATATATATATATATATGTTCCTCTTCCTATATTTCTACAAGCCCGGGCGGGGGGAAACCCATGACCCCCCCCAAAAAAAATCGGACTCCCGGGATCTGGGGCTTTGGGACCCTCCGGACGGGCCTCGAAGCGGCCCCCCGGGCTTCGCAGGGCGTTTTGCCAAGCCTTCCCAGCACACCTATGGCGATCAGGGGGGTTATCGGAGACTTCCCAGAGACCCCCAAGACAGCACAAGAGCGCTCCAAGAGTGGCCGACGTGACCTCAAGATTGCCCAAAAGGCCTCCAGGACGGCCCCAAAGAGGCCTCCAAGAGCACTCCCAAGAAGGCCCCAAGAGGCACAAATCTTTGATTTTCTGTTGCTTTTTGCTGAATTTGGGGGTTCTCCTCTTTTCGGCTTCCCGACGCTCCAAGACGGCGGCCTTCTGGGCGTCCGAAGCCGCCTGGGAGGCTCCAACATCGCCCCACAACCATCCGAAAGGGCTTCCAGGCAGTCCAAGAGAGCCCCAAAACGGCACAACACGGGTCCAAGATGGCCCGCAGAGAGCCCCATGGCGGCCCAAGATGGCCCCAAGACACCCTCCGAAGCATTCCAAGTCGTGACCCGGTCGTTCAGGGAGACCGCGGTTGGAGGCGGGGTGGCCCGAGGAAGTCCCCAGAGGCCCCCAGAATATGCCCAGGAGGCCTCCAGAAGACCTTAAGAAAATCTGAAACAACTTTTGTGAGGCCCCCAGAGGCTCTCCAAGGAGGAGCCTCCGCAAAAAAGAGCTGAGGA
This sequence comes from Prorocentrum cordatum, assembly GCA_963575745.1. Taxonomy (NCBI): domain Eukaryota; class Dinophyceae; order Prorocentrales; family Prorocentraceae; genus Prorocentrum; species Prorocentrum cordatum. The sequence goes on along the minus strand of CAUYUJ010002781.1, from coordinate 511,599 downwards.
GGATGCGGAGAATGCGCATATGGCGAAAATAAGGAAAAAGAAGCATGGAGGAAGGATAACGAATAACATAATTATAGCGGCGATGCCGGAAAAGGCAACAAGGAGTTATCTCTAGATTGTCGGCTTGATTTTCCTGCTATTCCGCATGCATACCAAACTTCAAGGACCAAGGTGCATGGCGCGAAGCGCCACTGCAGTCTTGTATATATATATATATATATAAGTATCTTTCTAGTGGCATTCGGCCCATCCCGCCACCGCGCTTGGGTTGTAGGTCAACGACCTCTGGGATGCTGCGGGGAACTCTTGGCAGGCCTCTCGGAAGCCTCTTGGATTCGGTTTGGGGGTTTCTTGGTGGCCCCTTGGGGCCTGAGTTGGGCCTCTTGGGTGCGTCCTGGAGCTTCTGGGGGGGCTTCTTGGGATTCGGCTGGCGGTCTCGGGGGCCATCTTGGCGCGAAGGGCTCGAAATGTCAAGTTTCGTGTTCCCCCTCTGGGGCCTCTCGTGGCCCTCTCGGTGGACCTCTTGGAGCCGTCTTGCGTTGTTGGGGTCTCTTGGCCGGTCTGTGGGCCATCGTGGGCGTCTTGGAGCGATGTTTGCCTTCGGAAATGTCCTACGAGAAAGCCCGAGAACGCGTGGGAACGCCCAGAAGATGTGGGCCCCCACTACCCCTGATTAAAGTACTTCAACGTTGAGTGCAGTGTACAGAGACGCCTAAAAGTCAGGGGGACACTCCACTTCGTACTTCGAGGCACTGGGGCAGATGACGGGAAGCGCGCTCAGACTCGAAGAGTTGCGCGATGGACGTTTCTTGTAGACCCAGAGGTTTGCCAACCAGAATGGCTACTCTGCCTCGCTCTATCCTCTCTTAAAGCGATGGCAGACAGCCGCGCACTCGCACAAGGGAGGCCCCGACTCTACCCCCTGCTTCCGCTGCTGCTGCGCCTTCCATTGCGATACACTGTTGGACGCGCACCCATCAGAAGGAAAGCAGTGACGATTGGGTCCTGAGGCAGCTGCCTCGGAGGCCCCCCCCCCCCGGGAGGGGCCAAAAAACCGTAGGAGGACCGCCCCCCCCAGCGAAAAAAGGGAGGCAAGAGGGGGGACGACATGGGGGAGGGAGCGGTTCCCTGTCCCCCAGGGCATGGGGCCCCCAGGGGGAGGCTGCAGCTGGCACCAACTGGTAGCCAGCTACGGCGCGATGGGCGCACAAATCGTGCCCCCCTTGTATCTCGATATCCGGCACCCCGCGCCCCGCCCACTCCGGCCGCCTGAGGCCCCGCCCGCCTGTGCCCTGTCTCCCTAGTTAAAGCTCTGCGTAGCCCGCCTAGCTTTTAGCGGACGAGGTTCGCTCTCGCCCCGCCGACCAAAAAATTGTATCTCGATATCCTGCGTTAGCATCCAGGGAAAGGTCAGCCATAGGCACAAGTGGCTCCAGGATCTGACCCGAGCCGCAGCTGTGCGAGCGCAATATGGAGTTGTTTTGCAGACCTGACCCAGGTCAGCCAAGAATTGGCCTTCCGAGAGACATCGCACCTGAGGCAGATGACAAGGGTACCTGGCGGGCAAAACGTGACGTGAAGGCTGCGGCCCTGAGGGTTGGAGCAACCAGCTTGAAGCATACGGCTCTCGCCTGTGCACGCGCCTGCTGGCGCAACAGCTGTCCTAAATTGGTATGTCGTCGTTTTCTCAATTTTTGTTTTGCCGATCGGCGCGGGCCCTCGCCCCCCATGTCCCCCCGATGGAATAGATCTTGTCTGTTTTGGGCGCCTGTTTCGAGCAGGTGGGGTCTCCCCCATGGGACGCACTGTTGCAAACAGTCTCGTTAAGCAGAGGTCCGGAGCCAGACCCCCCCCCCGTCCCCTCCCCCCTTCCGCCCAATGTCGAAACGCCGAATAAGAAAACTCTCACTATGCTCGGTTCGGCCCCGGGAGCTGGACCCGCTGGGCCGGCACGGGATCTGCGCATACACGTAGGCCATGCACTGCCATGCAGTGCGATGCCAGAGATCCAGTCATGGAGGACCTGGGCGGGCGGAGGCAGTGGCGGACGACTCGGGAGGAGGAGGAGGAGGAGGAGGAGGAGGCCATGCCATCTCATTAAGCGAATGCTGTTCTGAAGCTGCTCGCCCGCGGTTGGGCCACCGACCATAGGTTCCAGCAGGGTGGCAATTGCATTGTAGGCTGCATCCCGTGTGGGATCGATTTTGCCCGTGGTCGTCTCTCCCACTACCGGTCGTGCGCCCGTTTTCTCTATCTGCTCTGCCTTGTCCTCGAGGTCCGATCTCTTCCTGGTTGTGCCGTGCTGCGCCTCGGTCTCTGTGCGCCGTCTCCCGAGTCTCTCATCGTCCCTGCTGCCGCCACGCTTCTCTACCACCAACTGAATTCAGTCCGTGGTTTCGAAGCTCTCACAGAGCCACAGGCTCGTTCGATCGCCGCCACTGTGCGGTTCCAGCTGCGGCGTGGCGTGGGCTCCGCTCTTCGGCTAAGTGCGAGGAGAAGGAGGATGAGGAGGAATCAAAAGAAGAGGTGGTGGACATGGGGCGGCTGCCGAGAGAATGCCGGGATCCCCTTCGACAGGCTGCGCCACGATGGTTCGAGCAGCCTGCACACCTCTCCGGATCCAAAGCCTCGGTCCTCTCGTAAACGTAGGTTTGCTGGCGCGTGGGTTTGCCAAGTGGGGCCACAAGGTGAGGGCCTGACCTACATACATCAGGAACGCGGTCATCAATCTGGCTTCCCGTTCAAAACTCTCCACCTCCATACAGAACCGCGCAGGGCTCACCGTTACCGTTATCCTGGAGGCGAACAGCCGCCCATCCAATATGATGAACACATTCGCCCCCTAACTTGTAGCACGGTCCATCTGTGGGCAGTCTGGGCCTGCTGAACAGCGACGTCTGGATCGAGACCTCTGGAGGGCGCAATTGAAATTGGGCGCCCTCTGAAAACCAGCCAGGGAAATATAGCGTTTCCTGACATACCGCTCGATATCGTTCCTTTGATCGGGCGTGAATATCGAATTCCGGAGCGGCTGAGACAGCGGAGATTCAAACAGCCGATGTAACATGTCATCATTGTGATGCCCGCACGCGCATAGAGGCTGAGTGACAGCATGCCTTGCCTGAGCAAACTTGGCATTAGTCCACCGCCTTTAGGTAAGACATCCCACGAGACATATTTTCATCCTAGCGCTTTTAGGAGAACCTTCTTTTGGCCCCCGCCCCGTGCTCAGCACGGACAGTGCCACGCCTACATCGAGCAAGTCGACACTGAAGCCGAGTTGTCCAGTCACTTCTCGCCGCGCTCTTTCTCCCCACGACCTTTGCAACAAGGGCTGGAGCAAAGACGGGGAGGTGGAGGCAAGGGCGCGGGTGGCGCCCCCGGGGCCCCTGACGACAAAAGGGGCTTCGACTTCCCATCCTATCTTGGCCAACGACAGCATCGCAGCTCCAACGGGACTTCGTACTGGGCCCCACTTTTGGAGAGGGTTCCCCAACACCACCGACACCAAACCACAAAGCCTTGGAACTCTCCCAGGAGATGGGGCTGGTGGGCGCACACTCTGGCTTCCAGACAACGGTGGCCCATGTGAGGGCTGGGGCCAGCGCGGCCCGCCAGAGCAGGTCATGGAGGATGGCGAGGGTGAAAGTGCGAGACTGAGTCAGAGATTTAGGCCTTGATACATTTAAGAATTTACCCCGCAGCCTATTCAATTCAAGAATGTCCGTTCCCGTGACCTCCGTTCCAAGAGTGAGCATCAGTTGAAACCTCGTGCGAAACAATTTCTAAGTGTCGGCGCCAGCCTGGCGCAGGTTGCATAACCTACGACGCCGTTTCTTAAAGTTTAAAATCTAGTTTGCAGCGTGGGCCGGGTCTTGCCCCCCCCCCACCCGCGGGCCTTGGCAGCCCGGAAATCGATTCCTAAGTTGGCAGTTGCATTGCGCGCCGACCCCCCATGGCCCAACTTAAGGGTAGAGGGTCTGCTTGCTACTATTGCGATGTTGCGCAATGCTTTGCTGCACTCGAAGTGTTTCTCTTTGGGGCCAGCCATAGCTTTCCAGGCTTTAGTGAGTTCCCTCGCGACGGTCTTGTCGCTTCTTGGTACGTTGAAAAGCAACACGTCGCCGATCAACATACAAAACGCACGACTTGGATCTTGGGCTGGAATGTAAGCAGCGGGGGCGCGACGCACATTTAGACCAGGAAAGTTGCCGCTCTTAGACCCAGAGGGACATGTTTGTCAATTTGCGGGCTCAGCGGGGGAATGGCTCAGGGCAGATCCGCGACTTGGGGATGGGAAGCGCGCTCAGACTCGAAGAGTCGCGCGACGGACGTTGGTTATCGGGCTGGAGGGGAAGCATTTATCAATTGGTTGGGTCCGGGGGGGATTGGCTCGGGATTCCTCCTCTATCGGGACTCATCGAGTGACGGGACGCGCGTTTAGACTCGAAGATGCGTAGCAGCTTGTTGCGCGTTTTGTTGAATTTTGTTGCGCTGTTTGCGTTGGTTGATTTTGGCGCACGTGTCTTGGAGCTGCGTGCTTCACATCGCATTGGATAGCATTGCGTTGCATTGGTCTGGACTGGTTGGCATAGCGTCGAGAGCATTCATGTGCATTGATTCACACTGATTCCAAAACATTGCGTTCCCTCGCATTGCGTCGAAAGCCGCCCTGGGCGAGGCGAGAGCATGACGCATCCGTCAAGCGCCCCAGCCTCGTGTGGACAGTTCGCTGGATCTCCGCACGTGTATCTTGTATCCAGCAAGTGGCCTGCGGATTTTCCACATGCGACTCTAGCCATGTGTGTGTTCAGTTTCTTGGTATGACTTCGCATTGCGCTACACTGGTTTCCCCTTGTTCGCGAGTGTTGTTCTGTTTTCAGCCGCAATTCGTCGGCATGTGCCGCATTACACTGACTTGCGTTGCACCGTTGTTGCACAATGCTTCGCGTTGTTCTGCATGGCATTGTACTGCTGTGCGCGGTATTGCTTATGTTGCATTGTTTTGCGTTGATATTGTGTGGGCTGGTATGTGTGTGTTGTACTGTATATGGTTGCGTTGCATGGCTTCGCGTTGACAGCGCCTGATTGCCCTGCTCTGCAGGGCACTCCGTCGGAAGAAAGACGACCCCTAATCAGGTCGCGTGGGTTCAATATTCGGTGATGTGGAGGTCTTGCGTTCCTGTTGGGCTCTCTTGCGGGGGCCACCTTTCACCTTATTGGGCGTGCTGAGGGCTGTCTTGTAACCAATATTTGGGCCCTCGCCATCTTGGCGTACCTTAGATTGTTTGGGGCCTGGCGCAACAATACGACGGAGAGATCGGTGGTGGTGCGGCCTGGCGGGATGGGAGGACGCAAAAGGGGGGGTTATCGGAGTGAGGGTCTTCCGCTCACGCGAACGCATTTCAAATCGTACACGTGTTGGCTGCTCGCGGCGAGCAGACGTTGCAATGCCATTGTGATTCAATTACCATTGGTATTATTATTGTTATTCTCCTTCTGGGCAAGGGTGGAGACGAGGTCGGACCAAGTCGTTTTCGTCTCACTCTCCCTCTCTCTCTCTCTCGTTATCTCCTTCTTGCGATTTGTTCTTTTATACATTCATACTTACACATATAGAGGAGTATGGATACATTTACACACTCTCCCACTAGACGTATGTCTATAAACTCTCTGGTCTTACCCGTTTTCATCATAGTGCTTGTCGAATTGGGAGTGTTGGTTCTATCATTGTGCACTTTCCTTCTGCTGCGACGTGTCTTTCTCTCCCTTCCTCCCACTCCCCCCCTGGGATGCCGTTGTGCGCGAGTGCAGTATATATTAACGGTCGTTAGGGCCGCAGGGGTTCTCCGCACAGCACCCTGGCCCATTATCCTTTTTCCCCTCCTGTTTCCCCTGCTCCTCCTCCTCCTCTTCCCCCTCCTCCTCCTCCTCTTCGTTCCTCCTCCGTGAGCTTGCAATGTTCGTGGACATTGGCATGGAGGCAGACGTTCGCCACGCCATTTTCGACAACAGCGCGTGGGCGTCAGCTGCTGCTTGCTGTGAGAAAACCCCCGTGCAGGGCGGCCCGCGCGGCCTCGCGGGGGCCCGGGGTTTGGGGGGCCGTGTGGGGACCCTGCCAGGGTGGGGGGGGGGCGCGGCGCCGTGGGGTCTGGGGCACCCAGGCCCAGAGCTCGTCGCCGCGGGCCTTCCTTGTGGCGCCCGCATGGGCTGCACGGGATTGAGGAACAGGAAGGGGAGGAGGAGAGTGAGGAGACGGACTCCCCCTCGTTTCTCCTTCTGGCACCCGGCCCGCCCCCTCCCCCCTTGCCTCGCGCGCAGGAGCTGACGAAGATCCTCGAGGGCCTCGTTTGGGAGGCGGCCCGCCCACCACCCCTTCCTCCTCGTCCTCATCGTCGTCCTCCTCCTCCCTCCTCTCTCCTCCCTCATCTTCCTCCTCTTCCCTCCTCCCTCCTCCTTCTCCTCCTCCTCCTCCTCCTCCTCCTCCTTCTCCTCATTTTCCTTCTGGTCCATGCCCCCCGATCCTCCTTCTCCAGCTCCTTCCTCGCCCTCCACGTCTCCCTCCTCCCTGTCTGCGTCCTCCCCCATCATCCCTCCTACATGTCCTCCTCCTCCTCCTTCTTTTCCTCCTCCTCTTCATCCTGCTCATGCTTATCCTTCTCCCTCCCTGCCCCAGCCCAGTATGCTCGGCGCGGCGCGCGGGTCAGGCCGAGAGCAAGAGGGCGAAGGTTGAAGGCAGAGAGGGGCCAGTTAAGAAACCGAAGTGGCACTTCTCGTAATCCTCCTCCTCCGACTGTGCTGGGGTAATTCACGTAATCCTCCTCCTCCTCCGCCTCCTCCTCCCCCTCCTCGTCCTCTGCCACGCGGAAGATGTGGTCCGCCAGCACGGCATTCAATGTTGGGTAATAACGACCCGACGGCAGTCCATGTAGAGATATGTCCATCGCGTGGCCAGTCATCGCACTCTGCGCTGGACGTGCCAGGCCCTACTTGTGGTACCCTGGAGCGAACACATCCGGGGGGGGCATACCGCAGCCACGGTGGGCAGCACAAAAGATGATACCCGAGCATCCCTGCACGCCCACCGACCCTACGAGTTCCCACCAAAGGATTGCATTGGACGACGCCATGGAGACGCGAATGACCTGGCTTGGACGAGACATGCACCGCAGACTACCTGGAACAATTCAGTGTGCTGCTGCACGAGTTGTGAAACATCTGAGGGCTACGGCCCCGCGTGCCCCGGTCTTCTTGACCGCACGGCATCTTGCTCGCTCGGTCGTTACCCTTTCCCTTCTTCCTTCTCCTCTTCCTCCTCCTCCTCCTCCTCTTCCTCCTCCTCATGTTCTTTTTCCCTCCTTCTTCCTTCCTCCTTTTCCTCATGTTCTTCCTTCCTTCTTTTCCTGCTCCGCTCCCCTCTTCTCTTCCTCCATCTGCCTCCTCCCTCCTCTCCCCCCTCATTGTCCTCCTTCCCCGCGTCCTCCCCATCCTCCTCCTCGCACGCGATGCCCGTGCTGGGGGCGTCAGGGGGGGCTTGCTCACATGGCTGCCCGTCCCCTGCACCCCCCGTTTGCGGATCCCCGTCTTCCTTGACTCGTTGCCTGCTCGCTCCCGTTTCCGCGCACTTCCCTCCTGTCGCCCCCTCTCCCCCTCTGCTTTTGTGGGACCTCTGTGCGCGCACACTGGGCGAAGCCCCAGCTGGTCCACGCATTCGCGGGCTTGGCTCCCATGCCCTCCTTTTCCTCCACCTCCTCCTCCTCCGCCTCCTCCTCCTCCTCCTCCTCCTCCTCCTCCTCCTCCTCCTCCCCCTCCTCCTCCCCCTCCTCATGCGCCTCCTCCTCCTTGCGCGCCCGCGGGCAACCGGGATACCGGCCTCGCGGACGGGCTGGCGCCTGCCGCCGGCCACCCATTTGCGACCTTGCTTCAGCCACCCAGCTTCGGCCACCCAGATGCGGCCACCCTGACTGGTGACGTCTACCCGGCCGGCCCTGTAGGGCTCACCTCGGGGCGGCAGCGGCTCGTCAATGGTCTGGGAAGTGTGGTCGTTTCGTTCAGTCTCCCGCGCCGCTTCGTTTCAAGGTCATTTGAACACTGCGCTCGGGCATGTGCGAGTTGACGGCCGGCATTCGTTGCTCCGTCTCACACTGTAGCGCAGCGTTGCCGTGGGGGTCATTGCCTCATCATTGCTGTCGTCGGGGAAAAGTGATCCTGAGGCTTCAAATGTGCAACAGCTTCAAGCATGGAGGGAGGGACGTTTTCAAACTGTGGCTCTAGCTTCAGCGCCGCGCACATCTGTTTTTAAACGTTTGCAACAGTTTCACGGATGGAGGGCGGCCCATTTTCATAATGTGGCTCTCGCTTGCGCTTAACAAGTCCGCAGCAGTGTGGCGGGTTCGTATGGCTGGAGTCCCATGAATTGTGTTCTGGCACGATTTAGTACTATCAGGCCGCAGCATTCATGTTCATTCGTTGTGGCGAAGTCTCGGGAACGATGTTCTGGCAAGGTTCAGGATTGTCAGGAGGCAACGGTCACGTTGATTCGCGGTGATGAAGTCCCAGGAATGCTCTCTTGGCAGGTTTGCAGATTCGCGAACGGTTGTATTCCAACTGGGCACTTTCCGCAATGAAGAGAAATGCTTGTAGGGACTTCTGAACGGGGAACTCGGATGGAGGGTTTGTTGCAGCATCGCTGCTGCGTCTTAGACAGACTGCGAAAGTGCGGACCGACGTCAACAGCAGAGGCTTCAATATTGAACGGGGTGTCAAACAAGGCGACCCTCTAAGTTCTTACTTGTTCAACGCGCTGCTCGAGCACGTGTTCCGGAAACTCAATGCAGTCTGGACACGAAAGGGTTTTGGCATTACACTGGGACATACCAAGCCGACGCTTCTTACCAACTTGCGCTTTGCAGACGACGTCCTACTACTCGCACCCAACCTTAGACAACTGAAATGTACTCTCCGTGGTCTTAAACAAACAGCGTCAACATGTGGGCTCGAGATACACCCAGACAAGTCGAAAACCCTCACGAACATAAGCTGGCGACAGGGGCGAACGATTACTCACGTTGACATCGACGGCGACAGAGTCGAAATCCTCAGCGACGAACAGAGCACGAAGTACCTCGGCCGGAAGCTTGCATTCCACGACTACCACCACACCGAGCTCGCCAACAGAATCGCAATGGCATGGCGCAAATTCAACCAATTGCGCGACGAACTAACGAGCAAACGGTACCCGCTCCACAGCAGGTTCCAGCTATTCAGCGGCGCCGTAACACCGACAGTTATGTACGGCTGCGCATCGTGGACTCTTACCAAAGACCTGCTTTTGACATTACGACGTGCGCAACGACGTATGCTACGACTCATTGTGAACACTCCGAGGCGACGGGAGAGCACCCAACAGAACGCAGCAGCCGACGACGACGCCCAGTCCAACCCTGCCCGCACCGACGATGACACCAGCGACAGCACGATCGACGCAGGAAGGGAGTTCGAGTTCGACGACGTCGAAGACGATACAGGACTCGAGCCGTGGGAGAAGTCCATTCGCAGAGCCACACATGCGGCTACAGATCTCGCTGCCGGCTCTCACGTGCACGAGTGGACAACAGTATACTACAGACGAAAATGGCGGTGGGCAAGGCGAGTGGCAACACATTCGAACCTTAGATGGACAAGGCTTGCGGCAGCGTGGGAGCCGGAAGTCCACGACCATCGAATAGCACAGCGCAAACATGGACGACAACGCAAGCGGTGGTGCGACGACATATCACAGTTTGTACAAATTACCAGTGGGAGTATCACCAAACATTGGTAAGGTTATGCTTGTGACCAAAAATTATGGGACAGCTGGGAAGACGCCTTCCTCCACCAGCAATAACCGGGTTCCGGCCCACCCGCGCTGCTCCTAGGGGGCCCGCCGGCCGTCCGGCGGACTCTGCGCGCTCCTGTCCTGTCCTGTCCTGCTGCGTCTTAGGTCTACACTGGTCCTCCTCCTCCTCCTCCTCCTCCTCCGCCGCCTCTGGGCAGGTCCGCCTATGTCAAGAGCTGGCCCCGGGGGGCCGGGAGACGGGGCGCAGCCCCAGAGAAGATCTCGGCGCTCCCCTGCGGTGCAGCTCCTGTCCCTCGGGGGCTGCTGTGAAACGGATGGCTCGAGCGAGGGTTGGCCACAGGGGTTGGCTGGGAATGCTGGCCGGGCTTGGCCGTTCCGTAAGGCTCCGGGACGCGCACGGACAGCACCCCCAGGTAGTCCCAGCTGGCCTCACCAGGCTCCCCGAGTAGCCCGAGGTGGCCTCAACAGGCCTTCTAGGTAGTCCGGTCTCAACACCTCAACCCTGGAGAGGGCAGTCTGCGCGCAGCCCGAATCCTTACCACGCTCGCTCGGGCGATCGCAGCGGCCCCGTGAGGGCTGATCGGGCGAGGCCGTGCCCTCGCAAGAATGGCTGCGGGCTACGAGTTTTTTCAGAGAGCCCGCGAATCCTCCGGCTGGGCTGGGCCGGGGGGCTGGTTGGGGCACCGAAGGCGCAGATGCCAGCGCCCGCATGCGCCCACCGCACCCATGTTGGCAGACCCCTCGCACGCTTCGTGGCTCCATGGGGGGCTCCACCGAGAGCCCACATGCCAGCGCTCGCATGCAGCCACGGCACCACTGTTGGCACACCCCTCACACGTTTCGTGCCCCCATTGGGAGCCCCACCGAAGGCCCAAATGCCAGCGCTCGCATGCGCCCACAGCAACCATGTTGGCATACCCCTCACACGTTTCGTGGCCCCACTGGGAACACCGACGGCCCACATGCCAGGGCTCGCATGTGCTCACCGCACCCATCTTGGTGCACCCCTCACACGTTCCGTGGCCCCACACAGAGCTTTAGCGAATGCGGCGCATACAACGACAGTGCCCACAATTGTGTATGGTTGGGTCCTTCGTAGGGCTAGTTGAGGTCGTTTTTTTTTTGGGGAAGTATCACAGGTTTCGTGGTCCAAAATTACGGACACATGCGACTGTCAGTGAAATCAGAACAAGTCAAGCGGGAAACCAATCATCTTGGTAGCTCTCTCAGACAAGCCAAAAAGCTTCGCGCAAAGGAAATGGCCCCCTCCTCCTCCATCCTTATCTCTCGTTCTCGCTCTCTCCCTCTTTCTATCTCTCTCTCTCTCTCTCTTCCTTTCTTCTTTAAGCAATAATGATAGATAGGAGCCGGTCGGAACCATTAGGAAGCAGTACGAACAAGTAGGAATCAACAGGAACCTATCGGAACCACTAGAAATCAATAGGAGTCAATAGGGATGACTAGGAACCACTCGGAGTCACTCGGAATCTGTAGGAATCAATAGGAACCAATCGGAATGTATAGAAATCCATCGGAATCGATAGGACACGCTGGAAATTCTTAGGAATCCAAAATAAGCAATCGGAGCCAATATGAATGGAATCGGAAGCAACAGGAATTAATAGGCGATTGGTTCTGACTGATTCCCGCTGGTTATTGTTACTTCCGATTGATTCGGATTGCTTCGTATTCTCTCCTACTGTTTCATAGTGATTCCTAGTGGTTCCCATTGCTTCCGATCGATCCCAACCGATTGATATGAACACCTATTGATTCCGATTGGTTCCTATGTATGTTTATTGTTTCCGAGTGATTCCTATTGGTTACGAGTGGTTCCCATTGGTTCCTGGTAATCTCTGTCGAGTGTTTCTAGCTCCTATTGAATCGGATTTGTTATCATTGATTCCGATTGCTTTATTTCGTTTCAGATTGAGTCCTATCGATTCCAATGTGTTCCTATTGATTCCCATCGGTCCCTATTGACTCCAATTTAGAGAGAGAGAGAGAGAGAGAAAGAGACAAAGAGGAAAGTAATGAGAGAGAGAGAGAGCGAGAGACAGGGGTTGAAGTTTCCAGCGCGACAGCACAAAACAGGTAGGTCCTTGTCAGGGGGTAGCAGATATGGTACAAATAAAGAGAGATAGAACAAGAGAAAGAGAGAGAGGGAGAGAGAGCGAGAAGAGAGAGAGAGAGAGTAGGTGTGAGTACGCTGAAGTTTCTTGATCTGTTGATGTGCGTGTCCTGCGTTGGAGCTCACGGCTGCACACGTCTCAAGACCCCCCCGTGCAGACCACCAAGCTGTCAGTGGACGACCTGGAGCTTGCTTTGGAGGTCATTCCCACGCAGGAGCGCCTACCCACCAATTTGCTCCCCTGCCTGCAATGTTGGCCTCGCCGCACTCCCCTCCCAGACATCAGGGCGTGCGGCGCATCGACGCGGCGGCGACCCCAGCCTCGAACGATCCGCGCAATCGGAAGGCCGCGACAGTTCAAGGTCGAACAGTTCACGCGCTCGTCACCGCACGAACTTGCCGCAGCCGTACGAACGCGACGTCAGTTGCACAACAATGGGTATTGATCGCGGTGATACGTGGTTGTTAGTTGAGAGGGGCCTTCTCGAATCGGCTCGCTGGGCAGCATCACATGCGCCGGCATTCGCTGGAGAGCACCGTGTGAGCTACGCTGCCTCTGCGTGGTGGACTGAAGTCGCGCGGTCGGGCTCTGTGACGTGCCACGTGGCAACCTGGACGCAACGACCAGGTCGGCATCCGCTCGCAGCAGCGATCCCAAGGCGGGAACGGGCTGCTCGGGAAGAGGGAGTGCTGGAGCAGAGGACGCCGAGGAGAAGAAGGGGAGACAGAGGACGACGAAGGGAGGGAGGAGGGGGAGGGGCGGGGAGGGGGAGGAGGAGGAGCAGCAGCAGGAGGGAGGGCGGGAGAGGGGGAGGCGAGGGGTGTCGCAACGGGAGCAGGCGAGGCCGCGCGTGCCTCGCGGCGAGCGCGGGCTTGCAAGCGATTCCGCCTTCCCCCCGGGGCGTGGGCGCCGGAGGCTGGGTTGTGCACGCGCTGGCGGCTGGGAGGGGCGAGCAGTGACCTGACCCCGTTGCCGCTGCCCACCGGGGCCTGTCAAGGGGGGTCGGCAGGTGGGAGGGGAAGGGGGGGCGAGGAGCGGGAGGAGGGAAGAGGGAACGAGGAAGAGAAGGAGAGAAGGAGAGGAGGAGAGAAGGAGAGAGTGACGAGGAGGAGAGGGAGGGAAACAGTGGGAGGGGAAGGGGGGATGAGCAGGAGGAGGAGGGAGGAGGGAAAGAGGAAGAGAAGGAGAGAAGGAGAGGTGGACGAGGAGGAGAAGGAGGAAATGAGGGAGGAGGATCGGTCGGCGGAGGGTCATGTCCAGGAGGGAGGAGGAGGAAGAGGAGGAGGAGGAGGAGGAGGAAGAGGAAAAGGAGGAGGAGGAGGAGGAAAAGAAGGAACACAGAGTTGAGACCAGGGAGAAGGAGGCATGAGGGACCAGCAAGGAGGGTGAGGAGCAGTGGGGAAGGAGGGGCCAGGGGAGGGAGGGAGGCCTAGGAGGATAGGGAGGAGCAGACGGAGAGCCAGGGCCCAAAGACGTAAAAGATGGATCAAATTGAGGGCCAGGGTCAAGAAAATCCAGTCCCTTCGCCTGAAGGGCAAAACGAAGCTCCGAAAAGGCAGATTTTCTACAGTTGGAGGCCGCTCCACCATCTCATATGGGGCGGGGGTCCAAGGTTTTACTCCCCATGAGGTCAGTTCCCTTCGCAAACTAGGAGCGGTAGCCTCAGGACGTCACACCAAGTCGGCCAACAACGCGCTCTGGCGGATCACAGTTCCAGATAAAGATCCAATAAAGCTTATGTCTCAGGTCATGGAAAGATGCTGTATATAATGGTGGAATGCTTCATCCACCAGACCTGAGCTGCGCACGCACCGTGACCTTTTTAGCATCAAAGAACCTAGAGCAGCTCACCAAGCGGCCGTACAGTCCCTGGCCACTTCTACTAAGCGTGGCTGGTTAGCCAAAGCACGAGGCCCAATTTCTCAGTTGCTCATGTGGGTCGCAGAGGTCGGCTGGACTATGCCAAATGCAACAACCTTCTGCGACACCAATGGCCGAAGGTGTGACATTTTAAGAATCCCACCTAGGCGTGTAGCAAACCATATGGCAATGCAGTATAAGCAGAAGCTGGCTCACGAGTATGTTAGGTCCAAGTGTGCTCCAGAGGCCCCCGTGGCCTCGGAAGGCTTATGGTCCGAACAGTTTTTAAAGACCCTTAGCAGCAGCAAACTGACCCGCTCAGAGGCAGCAGCTGCCAGGCATGTCTTCTGTGGCACGCTCCCCACAGGAGGCAAGCTAAAAGCTTGGGGATTTAAGGAGGTAGGACCATGCACTTACTGCGGTGCTGTTGACACTACCTTTTCACCGCATATGGGAGTGCCCACATGGAGCCCCAATGCGAGATGAGTATTTATCGGAATATGTAGAAGCAGCTATAACAGCAGGCCCAAATGACTTAACGTTTTCGCGCTTATGGGCTGCGAGGCCCAATTCGCAGGTGTGCCCACCTTGTGGATATTGGAACCTCCAATACTTTGTAGGAGCAGCAGATGGTGGGTCAGAACCGTGTAGCCGCGAACAGTTTGGCCTCTTCGAAGCTTCAATGCCAATCTACAGCGACGGTTCTTGCATCCATCCCACCCATCCTTTCCTCTCTCGAGCAGACTGTGCGGCAGTCCAGCTCGATGATTCGGGTGGGCTCCTAAAAGCACCCAGGAGCCCGCTGCCAGATATGCTCCCACAAACCTCAGGCCATGCGGAACATGCAGCGCTGCACCTGGCGGTCCAGCACTCGGCCTGGCCCCGAAGTGCCCCTTGTGTTATAGACTATGCAGCGCTGCTCAAAGGGCAGCGCTCACCTCATGCAGTTCTGACAGACACTAATGACTTCGAAGGCCACTGGAGAGGCATAGGGGAAGCAATTCCAGTAGGCCAGTGGCCAGTCTTGGAAAAGACCAAGGCCCACCGCGCGCTCGAGGAGACAGAGAGCAATGCAGACCTTCAGCATTTCCTAGGCAACAAGGCCGTTGATTGGCATGCAAGCCAAGTGGCAGCTCTGCATGCTGCCAGCCCCGAGGAGGCAAACACAGTTTTAGCAGCCGCGGAAGGCCACCGAGACCTAATCATTGGCACGGCCAAGGTTCTAGGCCAGCGGCCCAAAGCTCGCGAACTCTGGGGCAAACTCTTTAAAGCAGCCCCTGAAAGGAAGGAACGCCCATTTATACAGTGCCATACCCCTGTATGGCACGACAAATGCTTTAGATGCAGCACCTGTTTTAGAAAGGTCAGCCCGTGCACGAAGTTCGCGTGCCAAGGGCTAAATGCAGCAATTCAAAAGTTGTTAGATGGCCAGCATGGTCTAGGCCACGTGCTGCATGCAGCCACAATTGACGGCTCGCAGGTACCCATTATATTATGTATTAAATGTGGTCGCTTCTTAACTTGTAAGTCGACCAAGCTAAATCAGGAAAGCTGCCCCAGGCCCAGAAAGCCATCCTCTGAGTTGCGCGAGCTCCTCAAAGGCCAGGTCCCTGGGTCGACGGGGGCTTTTTTTTTTCCCGCGCTTTCCCCATAGCCCAGCTGGCGCGTTCTATACAGCAGCAAGACAGGTAGCTGCCAGACCCTTCCAGTCTGGGGGTAGGGAGGGGTGTCAGCGGCAGCAGCAGCAGCAGGTGTGGATGCAATGTATAGGCTCCAAGCGTTTTAGGCCTGTGCGTCCCAGTTCTCAGTTTCGGCTCGTCCGCAATGGACTATGCACCATGTGAACACCACCGAGAACGCGGTGGATGGTTGCGCCGAGACAGGCTCGAGCAGGAACCCTGGGCCCACTGTCATCGCCTCCGCGATGGTGTGCGCTGCGGGGGCAAGTTCGCTCTCAGGACCTATGCCCCACACCGCCCAGTGCAACCGCCTCCGCAAGCAGTGAGCGGACGTCCCGCCAGGTTTTCCGCGAAACCCGCTCTGGCCCCCACCTCCAAAAAGCAGACTGCCCCCAAAGAGGAGGAGGACAGGGCCACGAGGCCCAGGCCAAGTACGGCCCTTGACGATGCGGCGCCCCTTCAGCAGCGCGCTTTAAGAGCCGAGGAAGAGGCGGCTCAGCTCCGCCAGCAGCTAGCCACGGTCAGGGCGGAGCGGGATGCACTCGCCAACGGGCTGGACCGTGCGCTGGCAGCCAGCATCCCACTCCCCGACGAGGGCCAGGGGGAAGAGGCAGGCAGTGCTGAAGGTTTCTAGGCTACCCCCTTGTAAGCCCAGCGGTCCAGTCCTGGGGTCGATTAGGCTGCTGCAGTAACAAGGCAGTATGAAGGCTGGGCTTACATAGAGGGCTTTTGAATTTATAGGCCTCTGGGGGAGGAGTGGAGGGTTTCGAGTATGCACTGGAGGAGGAGGAGCTCGTCACCCACCCCCTCCTGGCGTCCACCGCCACCGCCTTCCCTCCGCAGCCTCTCGCTCCTCAGGCTTTCTCGCGTTGGCCCGCGCCCCACCAGTCGAAATGAGTGCAGGCTCGGCCGATGGAAGTCGCATCCAGGACCCCCCAGTCGGTAAGGGCGTGGAGCTCCGTGAGGCGGAGGCGGTGCTGAAGCGCCTGAATGAGGGCCTCAGGAAAGCCCACAGAGAGCTTTCTGCAGTTTTGCGCAGTTTGGCTGGCCTGGTCCACCAGGCCCAAGAGGCATCTCAGAGCATGCACCGCCTCATAGGTGAGGACCCGCCTCCAGAGGGTCTAGACTCTTCTCTTGCTGATGCGGAGAGAACCCTGCACAGGCTCAACGCCCATATTGAAGTGGCCAATGACACCCGCCTGATGCTTTTGAACAGGCTCGAGGGTGCGGAGGCTGCCCTCCGCAGTGGCACCCTCTAGGCATTGGCCACTTGCTCCCCTCCCCTCCCTCGTTCACTTATCGTATCTTACACAATTCCCCTCCCCCCCCCCATCCTTCCTACTTTTGGGGTCCTTGCGGCTGGGTAGTGATCCGTCTCAGGCCAGTGCTGGACTAGTGGGCGATGGGGGGATGAGGATGGGGACAGATGAGGATGTGCGCGGGGGGGGGGGGGGGGGGGGGGGGAGGGGGGGGGGGGGGGGAGAGTGAGAGAGAGAGAGAGAGAGAGAGAGAGAGAGAGAGAGAGAGAGGGAGAGAGAGAGCGCGCGTGGCCGCCCGCTGCTCGACATGCTCACGATGTCGAGCACGAGCTTCATGGAGGCGGGAGCGTTGCGCAGCGCCGCGAGGAGGGAGGGAGGCTCGAGGTTCACTTTTTGTTTCGGCCTCCCCCCCGTCTGGTTTTAGGCCTAGGCTGAGCTTGCTCGACCTTGGCCGTCCGCAGAAATCGCAGAAGTCGCAGAATCGGGAGAACAAGGCAGAGAAGGACGGGGGCGAGAAGAAGGTGGAGGGTGGAGAAGGAGGTAAGGTGGACGAGGAGAGGAGGAGGATGGGACCAGAGGCGGGATGAGAAGTAAGAGGGGCATGAGGATCAGCAGGGTAACCCGGTGGTGACAGGGCAGGGTGAGCATGGGGAGATGAGGAGAAGGATGGGGATGAGAACGAGGATGACGAGGCGAATTGGGCTCCATGGCCTTCAACGTAAGAAGAGGGGTTCGAGGGGGAAAATCGATCAGCATGATGGCATTGGTGATGCGGGAGAGGAGGCAAGGAGTGCAAGCAGGTGATAATGGTGATGATGGTGATGCTGATGATGGTGATGTTGATGATGCTGCTGATGATAATGGTGGTGGTGATGCTGATGGCTATGGCGAGGAGGAAGATACTGGAGGAGAGGGAGTTGTAAGGGGGACGGCCCATTACCCATTTGCTCGATGCAGCTCGTTTCTCGTTTCCATTTCTTCCTGAACCTCATCCTTCTCCTCATCCTCCTCTTCATCCTTCTTCTCCTCCTCCCCCTCCTCCTCCTCTCCTATAGTTCCGCCTTCCCACCTCTCCCCATCATCCTTATCCTACTCCTGTTTTCCCTCCTTTCCCTCTTCCTCCTCCTCTTCCCCGTCCTGTTGCTCCCTCATCGCTACTAATATGCAGAGTCACGTCCTTCTTCCTCGTTCTCATCCTTCTGCTATTGTTACATCCCCGTCCAACCTATTCCTCCTCCCCCTCCTTATCTCCGTCCGCCCTATTCCACACAATCCGCATCCCCGTGCTCAGATTCCCGCTCTCTTTCCTCCCACGTACGCTGCCTCCCATTCCTTCTCTTCTTCCCTCTCTCCCCCTCCTGGTGCGCCTCCTCGTGCCTCCCTCCCTCCCCATCCTCCCGCTCCTCACGCACTCCCTTACTGTATTGTTCGCAAGCTGTTCCCTCGTGTACCTCCACGTGGTGCTGCAGCCTCTGGGGCAGGCCCAGGCCCGGCCCCCGAGAAGGGGTGCTGGCCACGGCAGGGCGCACGCTGGGAACCGGCGTCAAACGCCACTGGCGCCCGAGCCGAAGGGTGCCCTGCGGCTTCCGCGGCGAACGCGATGCTGCAGCGAGCGTCGGGGAGCTCTCGCGGCTGCGTAACTCTGCCAGCCGCCCCGACGTCGGGATGTTGGCCGCGGATGTCACCAGGCCGCCCGAGGTCGAGCCGAAGTGCACACAAGGAGGACCCCAAGCCTCACAGGAAGTGCACAAGATCTCCCAGGAGCCGCCCGTCTCGCTGGAGATCGGGGGTGCAGGCAGAGGCCACGCGGGTCAGCCTCGGCGTGGGCAGCGTGCACCTTGCGGTGGAAGACCACGGGGGCGCAGATTGCGTGGCCGCGCCCGAGGCGGAGGAGAAGTGGCCAGCGCACGTCAGCTCATCCAGCCCGGCCGTGGAGGTTACGTGCACGGCTGCGCGCTGATACGCACGATCCTGGCAGCGTCGTCGCCGCGACCGCGACGCAAGTGCGTGAGAAGCCTTCCTCCCGGGACCGTGGACAAGCGACCGATATGGGCGTTGACGGGGCTACTGGCGACGCCCCGGCCGAGGCCAAGCCTTCGGCAGATCCCAGCTTGCAGCTGCCAGCTTCGTTCCTCAACGTTTTCTTCCCCACGGAACGTGGACAGTATCGTCAAGGCGTCGTGCGAGGAGTAGCCCACCGACGTCGAGAAAATGGTATATTCTCTCAACCGTGACACTTTCGCGTCCAAGCACATCGATGACGATGCCATGAGGGCGATGGTAGCCATGGAAAGTGCCTGCCTTGCTTCGGCCGCGAACATCCTCGCTGAACTGGTCCGCGGCCTTGACGCAGTCTGCACTCCCCGTGGGCACACCAAGAGCGCAGCGCGCGTGGCAGGTTTTGGCATGCAGCCCCAGACCAGCAAACGAAAGATCAAAGCGAAACGCATTCGGAAATAGATCCGCCTGAGGTTACGTATGCGACCAGTCGCATTCATTGTAGTTCTGGCTGTGTGCGCAGACGTGTTTCTTATGCATTTGGTTCGCAATTCCAGCCTTCATCTCGGCAGCCCCGTGTTGCACCCTATATACATATAGGCCTCCTAGATGGGGCCCGAATAGAAGAGGTCGAAGGATCGCGCCGCATCGACGATGCATCGACGATGCGGCTCGATGTGGAGCCCGTGTTTCCCCACGCCGACGTCGCCGATGCATGGCTGACGTCGCCGATGCGGCGCGATCCTTCGACCCCGTTTACCCGGACCCCATCCAGGAGGCCTCTTACACCTTCGTATAGAATGGTGGTTGCGAGGTGTACCCGCGGGCGCCGGCTCGGCACGCCGTGGGTCCACCCGTCTGCGGTCTTCCACGTTGCAGCTCGGCGCGAGTCGTTGGCCTGCACGTTTTCTGACTCGCTCCCTCGCCCCATCTTCCTGCTCCTCCTCATCCCATCAATTCTCCGACTCCCTTCCTCTCCCCCCCGTCTCCACCACATCATTTTGATGTTGCTGCTCCACCTCCCCATCGTCCATCCACCTCTTTCCACCATTCTCCTCCACTCGCTACACTTCTTCTGCTGCTCCTCCCCGTATGTCCTCCGCCCGTTTCTCATCCCGCTCTTCTTCCCAGATCTTCCTGTAGGGCCCTTGTTGGAGGGACCTTGGGTCTTTCGCTGAGACGGTTAGGGACCTTGGGTTTGGGCGTTTCGCTGAGACGGCATATGCGCGGGAGCCCTCACGATTTCGATTGGGTGTATTTGATGTTATGTATTTCCTTGAGGCGTTTGTGCATCTTGGAAGCGCCTTGGGGCAATTTCCTGCCCACCACTCCGCCTTCGCACCACCACGGTTCTTGTTTCCGCACATGCGGCTACCGCTGTTCCTCCTCGTTTTGATTGGGCAGTCTGTGAGTGCGCACACCCGCAGCCTCCTCCTCCTCTTCCCCCTCTTCACGTCCTTCCCTCCTCCCCCCTCCCCCATCCTCCTCCTCCTCCTCCTTCTCCTTTTCCTCCCTCTCCCCCCCTTCCCCCTTCCTTACGTACCTCCTCGTGGGCCATGGCTGCCTCGCCACGCCCTCATGAGCCTCGACTGCACCGGCTGCTGTCAGGGGCGGCCACGCCGCCTCAACCCCGGGGGCACGGCGGAGCCCTGGAGCCCCTGAGGCAGGTGCTCAGGGCAGGCGACCGGCCTACAGCGGGGGCCCATGCCAAGAAACACCCTGCTTGCCTCCAGGGTGCCCTGGGCTTCTTGGTGGTCCGATGGTTTTGCGATGGAAAGCGTGGCGTCCCCACCCCGAAAATCAACGGACGGCCTGGGTTCTCAGGGTTGGGTTTCTTGTGTGGAAGGTTTCTTGTGGACGGGCCCCTACTATACTCGGACCGAGTTTACCGGAGGGTCCCAAAGTTGTTTCGGGCAGAAGGGGGGGGGGCCTTCTGCGTCTATCCTCTTGTCCAGCCCTCGGAGGAGAAGGGGAGGGAGCCGGGAGGAGACGCAGGAGGGACGAGGATGGGGGAGGAGAAGGAGGAGAAGGTCGGGGACGGGCTTGAGGCCATATGCAATCCATGCTCTCGACATCGGAGGCGTCAGAGTCCACCCCGTCACCGCCTCTGGGGGGAGGGGGGGGATGCGCGTCGGCGCCTCGCCGCGGGTCCTCACCCAGGGGAGGTCCGCGCCGACCCGCCCGCGGTGGCCCAGAATGTGCCCACGAGGGGCGACGGCCTGGCGAACACCTAAATCAGAGAGGGAAAGAAGCACACAGACACAATTCATCGTCGATCCCCCAGAAAATCTAGGACAATATGGGAAGGGGGGGGGGGGGGAAGGCAAAAACCCAGAAAATGTAGGAAAATATGGGGGATCCGGTTCCCCGTGTCTCTTTATTTGTGTGTCCCAGGGCCCCTTCATAAAACTGCCACGGCCGCTCGACGATGACGATCTGGTCCAGCAGCTTCTGCCCGGGCAGGCATCTGCCGCGGGCCCCCGGCCGGGATGGCGCCCCCCCCCCGGCCAGGGGGGCCAGAAGTTCCTCTCCGAGGGTGCTTGCCCAGGGATTCTCCGAGGCCAGGACCTCTGATTTTTTAGTTCTGTTCCCTCTCTCTCTCTCTCTCTCTCCCTCTCTCTCCCTCTCTCTCTCCCTCCCTCAGGAGCGCCCGGTCCCCGCTTCCAGTGTGGAGGAGGAGAGAAGGGAGGAGAGGGGGGGGGAGGGGGAGGCCTGCGCAGCCGCACGCCAGGAGGAGGTCCAGAGACTGCGCCAGCACCAGGCTCCCGAGGCGACCGGCCTCCGCCTTCGTCGCTTGCAATCGCCTGCCGTCACCACCCCGCTCTTCCCTCCATACCTCTTCCTGGTAGATAACTCGCCTCGTCGCACCGCGAGACGTTGTCTCCCTGGGACCTCCTCCTTAGTCACACCACATGATCTCGAGACTCAAGTTCTCCAATAGTTACACGGATGGGGCACATGTGCTCTTCAGAATGGCGCCGTGCACGTTCGTCTTATCACAGTAAACAATCGAACGGATGGAGAGATGGTCGTTTTCAAAGTGGGGCTCTCTCGCCGTGCCGTCACGCGCACTCGTTCTTTTCGCCCGTGAGAAGAATTCGGCAGTTACAAGGGCTTGGCGCAGGGCGTTTTCAGACTGTGGCGCTGCCTTTGGCTCCGCGCACAATCGGAATGAACGCTGGCAAGACCTACGTGCACGGATAGCGGGTGGCTTGTTTCCAAGATCGAATTGCCGCTCAGTTTTGCAACCCGAGGTCCATATCGTAAAACAGCTACACGGGTGGAGGGCGGCGAATGTTTTAGATGGGTATGTCTTTTACGATGTCTTGGGGTTATCTGACATGGGTTCTGAACAGTGCAGCGCTCGCCTGGTTGGGGGCAGACCCGTTTCAGAGCGGAGCTGTTGCTGGACCGTCCCTTGATTTGTATGGCCCCTGCCTCCTTGGAGTGACCTGAGCTGGAAGCATGCCAAGGCTCGGATGCAACTCCTGGGAGGTCAAATTCTAATTTTGCCCTGGTCCGAAATCCGGCTTAATCCCGTTTAATCCCGCTCAATCCGGCTTCTTCCCGCTTGGTCCGAGGCCCACTCCGGCGTAACAGCTCCCAAATGGGACTTAATCCTTTTTATTAATCTTTCCGACGAAAACCTCCCAGCAGTTGCCTCCTAAGATCGAGCTGGAAGGATGCCAAGGCCCTCTGCATCCTTTGCCAGAGGACCTTGGGCCACAGGGCCACCCTGCGCCAAAGGGCGGTCCCTTTACGAAACGGGGCCGCGCCGCAAGGGCAGGCCCACGGGCCGGGGTCGTCGGTCAAGGGGGGGGGGGGGGGCACTGCTCGCGCAGCGGACAGGTTAGACAGCGGAGACCCGTGCCAAGAGAACACCCTGCCTGCCTCCAGGGTGTCGTGGGCTTCTTGGGTTTCGATGGCTTTGGTTTGGAGAGAGCGGCGTTCCCACACCCAAGATCAGTGGACGTGCTGGGGTCTCAGGGTTGGGTTTCTTGTGGAAGGTCTCTTGTGGTCGAGCCCCTACTGTGTATGAGTTTTCACAGGTAAGAAGCTGGCCTGCCAGCAGAGGCGACCCACGGAAGTCTCTTGTCCCCCGAATAGTTTTGGGGGACCCACGGGAGCCAGGGCACCTCAGGAAGATCAGAGTTCGACGGCACACGTGCCCCTGGATTTTTATTATAGCACCATCTCCTGTCGTATGTGTACACTGTGTTCGGAGAGGTTTGTGAGAAGGGGGCGGGAGGATCTGCTGCAACATCGCTGATGCATCTTGGGGGTTCACTCGACCTCCTCCTCGTGCTCTTTTTTCCGGATTTATTTTCGCACCATATCTTGTCGCAGATGTACACGTTATCCAGAGGGACTTGTGAGGAGGGGGTGGGAGGGTTTGCTTCAGCATCGCTGATGCATCTTGGATTTACTCGGTTTCCTCCTCCTCCTCCTCCTCCTCCTCCTCCTCCTCCTGCGCTCCTTTTCCTGCTTCTTCTCGTCTTTCGATCTCTCCCCCATCTCCTCCTCCTCCCCCTCCCCTCCACCTCCACCTCCTCCTGCTCCTCCTCCTCCTCCTCCTCCTCCTCCTCCTCCTCCTCCTCCTCCTCCTACTCCTCCCCCTCCTCCTCATTCTACTCCTCCTCCTCCCCCTCCTCCTCCTTCTACTCCTCCTCCTCCTCTTCCTCCTCCTCCTTCTCTTAGCCGCTCTCTCCCAGGCCCAGCGGGGGCCGTGCCCGCTGGGAGGCGGAGCGGTGCCAGATGCTGGCCCGCTCGCTAGCCTTGCAGCCGAACGACCGGAGCTCCCGCGGGCCCTCTCGGCCGCGGCCGCCACGCTAGCGGCTGCCCGCCACTGACATCATCGCGTCGTGGGGAAAGATCACGACGGAAGTTCTTCGGATGTGTTGGGCCCCTGGGGGTCCTTCGTGGGGCCTGGAACTGTCAAGAAACTGCTCGGGAGGAAGAGCTGGTCCCTGGAAGGGGTCGGAGAGCACATGGCGCCGGATGCCTGGGGCGCCTCGCTCCCCGAGGCCCCACAGCCGAGCCTCCCGCCGACGGCACCGCCCCGCCGCCTGACACGGCATGCCTTTGCGGGGGGCGCGGGGGGGGTGGTCGGGCGGGGCTTGGACGAGGATGCATCCGCCCCAGAGCGCTCCGGAACGCTTTTGGAGCTATCCGGACCGCTCTGAGAAGGCCGCGACGCCCGATAGTACGTTCCTGCAGAGCCGCCGGATCTCAGAGATTCTCAACTTATTATCCTCGCCCGAAGTCCTCCTCGTCCTGGCTTCGTCTTTGGGGGGGGGGGCAGGGGGAGACCTCCCTGTCGCCGGCAGGGGCGCAAAGACACCCTCGCTTCGCGCATGGCGGCCTGGGCCAGAGGGGTCGTCATGGGGCGCGACGCGTGAAGTTGCAGTCGGGCCGAGGCATGGGATCGAGGCCGGTTCGGGGAGGGTGCCCTGATGTGCTGCGTGTTTGTTGGACGTGCCTGTGCATCCTGGGGGAGGGTGCCCTCGAATGCTCTTCCTTCTGGCCGGCGGAGGGTCTCACGTTCTGGAAGGATGCTCTGTTGTCCTGGGTCCGCCTGTAGGTGACCTATAGTCCACGTCTGAGCGCTTCCCCCTCCCCCTCCCCCCGCGCGGCCGCCCTCGTCTGGCTTCCTCACTCTTCTACGCCGGACACTTCGCCTGTCGGCTGCCCCGAATGGCCACACGCTGGAGCGGACCGCCCCTGCGCCGCCGCCGACGAAAGAAGAGCTGGTGACCTACAGTCGGCCCGGATTAGTAGGTCGACCCTGCCAAATCCAGGGTACTCTTGTGTCCTGTGCCTCGCGACCCATGCCTCCTACATCCCTGCAACAATGTAGCCCTCAAAAGGGTCTTGTGTCCTCTCGCGCGTCCTGTCCAACCAAGTCCGACTGTAGAAACCTTCGCCGCCATCCCGCCCACGGCCTGACGCTCCGCTCGTGGCCGCTGGGCGGCCCATGCGGCACAGGCCGGCCGTTCGCCCCCACCGCGCGGCGCGAAGTCCCCCTGCTCGTCGGCACCTCCCGATGCGCCGCAGCCTCGCGCCCCGCCCCACAGCCTCTCCTCCCACCCCTCGTGCGCCAGGAGGGGAAGCAGCGCACAGGCACAGTGGCTCGTCGATCCCCTGGAAAATTTGGGACGATGTGGGAGGTGGGGGGGGGGGGGAGACGAGACTCCAGCAAATATGGGTAAAATCTACGGAATCCTGGAATTTGTACGTACGGTAGGTTCGTGTCGTGTCGACCGGCGGCGACCCCGCCAGCGGCGTTCAACGTTGAACGCTGCCCGCGGCCCAGAATCGGTCGATGTTGAACGATCCTGACGTTTCGGAAACGGCCGATCGTTCAAGGCTGCACGATCCCCGCGGTGTCGGGAACCAACGCCGTGGTCGACACGACACGAACCTGCCGTATTTATTTGCTTGTCCCTGGGCCCTTCAGCGTGTCATGGCTTCAACATCGCAGAGTGGATTACGTTCGGAAAACGATAGGGTGGGCCCAGGGTGTCCTGGAGAATGTCGTTCTGGATTTCGAGGTGAAGTCCGTGCGGATTTCTTTGGCCAGGAATGAAGACCAGAAAGAACCCACGCGACATTCACTTCGTCTTTCGCTCGCCGCTTCGGGCAGAAATCCACGCAGAAGTCCACGCAGAAGTCCGCTGCAGCACGCCTGCAAGGCCGCTGCAATGAGGCGTGGCGCCCTCGCCGCGGCTCGCACGCCGCGCGAGCCGCCCAACGAGGAGTGGGGGGGGAAGGAGGAGGAGGAGGAGGAGGAGAGGAGGAGGAGGAGGAGGAGAGAGAAGGAGGGGAGGAGGAGGAGGAGAGGGAGGAGGGAGGAGGAAGGAGGAGGAGGAGGGGGAGGAGGGGAAGGAGGGGGAGGAGGAGGAGGGGGAGGGGGAGGGGGAGGGCAGCGGCCGAGGCCAACGCGGCAGGAGGGGCCGCCGCCTCGCACGGCACCCCCCTCGGGGGCGCGCGCCCTCCGCTCCGGGGGCGGCGCGAGCCGCGCGGGCGCGGCGGGGGCCCGTGCTCTCTCCCCTGCAGGAGGGGAAAAACACACACAGACACAATGCCCTGTCGATTCCTTCGAAAGTTGTTAGAAAATGTGGGAAGTGGGGGGGACGAACATCTAACATATCGGAGGTCGATTCCTTCGAAAATTGTTAGAACATATGGGAAGTGAGGGGGGACGAAAAGCCAACAAATCGGAGGTCGGGGGAAGTGGGGGGGGGGGACTAAAATCCGAAATCGAAGAAACTATGGGAAGTGGGGGGGGACGAACATCCAACAAATCGGAGGTCGGGGGGGTGAGATCGCAGTGGAACGGAGGCCCCCCACACGGGAGATCGTTCCGCTTCGCTCGTGTCGTGTCGTGTCGTTCGCGTCGTGCGGCACGCGGGCGCGGGGGCGCCCGTGCTCACCGAGCGCGCCCCGCCACTCGCAGAGTGTCGACTCGCAAACGTCCGAGAAAGGACGGCCTTCCCACACGTACTCCGGATTCCATAAAAAAAACGGGGGGGGCACATTTGGGGGGGTCTGATTTGAGCTGTCTTGGAGGGTTGGGGGGGGTCTGGGCAAAGGGCCGCCCTTTCATGGATGGTCTGGGGGGCTCTAAACTTCTCGTCTGGGAGGGTTGGGACCCCCTTTTATCATGAAATCTGGAGTGCACATTCTTCCGTTCTAAGTATCCGCAGGTTCTTTGATTTTTCTGGGGGGGCAAGATCCTTTCGTTTCTGAGTGCTCTGTCCTGGGCCTCTTCCCGGCCACTCGGGGGCCAGGAACAATCAGAAACGGGCACAATCAGAAATGAGCACGATTAGAAATGAACGACGCGTGATGGATCTTAAATCCCCCGCGGCGGATCCAGGCCCTTTGCGAGTGGTTGATTGTGCAAGTAGTGGGGCGCGCTTGTCGAACGGTGCTCTCCACCCCCCCCCAGCCCAGCGCTCCTCTGCCCGAGGCTGCGCAGGCTGCGCTCTGCTCCCGGGCGATCGCAAGCATTCTAGGCCCCCCCTAGATTGGGTCGGAGTCGGAGGATCGCGCCGCATCGCCGATGCATCGGCGATGCGGCGCGATGCGGAGGCCGATTTTCTCCACGCCGACGTCGCCGATGCATCGCCGACGTCGCCGTTGCATCGCCGGTGCATCGCCGATGCGTCGCCGATGCATCGACGATGCGGCGCGATCCTCCGACCCCATCTACTCCGACCCCATCTAGGAGGCCTATATCTCAGGCGATCGCAAACATGGATCAAGGAAGCGTGGATCAGCGACGGGTCCCGCTTCCAGGGAAAAGCGCGGATTTCCGCCGCCGAGCGAGGCAACACCGACCGCAGTTTGGGGAGAGCACCTCCCACGATCCACGGATTTGGCGACCGCGCGCCAGATCCATGGATCGCTAACCCATGTTTGTGCGCCCCCGATGCTCGAAGGAGAAAAGACCACACAAACATTAACTTTTGGCGTTCCGCGCGGAGTTCTTGGACCCGCAATGGTCCCCCTCCCCTGGCGGCGCCTCTGGCGCCGCGCCTGGCGCGCTTCGCGCGCCGTCTGGCACGGATGCAAGAAACCCCCGCGGACAGTTAAAAGTGTATGTTTATGTGGTTTTGTTGTTCTTCTATCTGCGGTGTTCTGCCACCCGCAATCCCGCTGAGGCACCTCGCGGAAACGCCCGGTGCGAACGAAAGGCGACACCCGGATCCTAAGTCTTCTGTGCCTCCCGAATGGGATCCGAACACATGGGGTCGGAGGATCGGGCCGCATCGCCGATGCCTCGAGGATGCGGCTCGATGTGGATCCCGACGCACCGACGTCGCCGATGCATCGCCGACGTCGACGAAGCAGCGCCGATGCCTCGGCGATGCGACGCGATCCTCCGACCCCATGTGCTCAGACCCCATGGGAAGCCTCAGGGGTTACGGCGCCTCACACCCCGTACGGTAGGTTTTTGTCGTGTCGACCGGCGGCGACCCCGCCAGCGGCGTTCAACGTTGAACGCCGCGGGCGACCCAGAATCGGTCGATGTGGAACGATTCGGACGTGTCGGAAACGGCCGATCGTTCAAGGCTGAACCATCCCCGCGGTGTCCGAAACCAGCGCCGAAGTCGGCACGACACGAACCTGACGCACCGCCCGCCGTCCGCTCCTGGCAGGGAGGCGCGCTGCCCAGCACCCCCGCGAGCTCGCGAGTGTTTGGCCCCGGCGACCGGCGCGCCTCGCACCCTCTCCCCCCCCGTGGGAGGCGCGCGCGGAGGCGCGGTGCCTAGCCTCCTTCTTGCTGGCGAGGTGCTGCGCATCCTGCCGGCTGGCGCAGCTCCCCCCCAACCTGCATGCGGAATGGCGGGTCTGTCGGCCAGCGCTCCTTGTATCCGCCCTCAACCACTTTCCTGCATCCTCCCCAGATCACGGGTGGTAGTGGGAGGGGAGGGACCCGGTAGCATTACGATTAAAGACGCGTTTCCCCTCCCCCAGTCTGCATGCGAGACTGCTGATTCGGAGAGCTGTACGCCCCAAGCCCCCTTCGGGGGTAACCCCAGCGCCTGCGCCGCGGCCTTGTGCGCATTGACTTCGCATTCCGCAGCGACAACTACGACCCACTCGATTCCTTGCCCCCTCCTCCTCCTCCTCCTCTTCCTCCTCGTCCTCCTGCTTCTCCTCCTCCTCCTCCTCCTCCTCCTCGTCATTCTCGTCCGCCTCCTCCTCCTCCTCCTCCTCCTCCTCCTCCTCCTCCGCCTCCTCCTCCTCCTCCTCCCAGTCCCTATTCTCTTTCCTCCTGCTCCTCCTCCTCCTCCTCCTCCTCCTCCTGCTCCTCCTCCTCCTCCTCCTCCTCCTCCTCCTGCTCCTCCTCCTTCTCCTCCTGCTCCTCCTCTTCTTCCTCCTCCGCCTCCTCCTCGTCCTCCTCCTCCTCATCCCATGTGTTTTATCATTATCCTCCTCTCCTTCTCCTCCTCCTCCTCCTCCTGCTTCCCACCCATCCCTTCTCTGTCCTCCTCCTAAACCTCCATGCCTCCCTCTCGGCTGTCGCTTCCCATGGAGTGGCACCCGCCAGGCAAACTTAGCTTGACTCGTGCTTTCGAGGAGGAGAACCGAACCGAACCCTGGCTCCCTCCCTTCTTTCTCCTCCCACTCATCCTCGCCCCCTCCACCTCCCACTCCTCTTTCCCGTCCCTCTCCACGCGGACCCTGCCACTCGGGCCCTGGATGGAGCTGCTTATGGGGCCATAGCGCGTACGAGGGGTGGGCCGAATCAGATGCGGGTACGCCATGCGGACCCTGCCGCTGGGGCTTGGGGTGGAGCTCCCTATGGGTCAACCGCACGTGTGAGGGGTGTGTGCCGAATCATATGCGGGCACGCCATGCGGACCCGGTCGCTGGGGCCTTCGGTGGAGATCCCAATGGGTCCGCGATACGTGCAAGGTGCGTGCTGAATCGGATGCGGGTACGCCATGCGGACCCTGCCGCTTGGACCTTCGGTGGACGTTCTTTCAGGGCCACGGAACGTATGACGGGTGTGCCGAATCGGGTGCAGGTGAGCCATGCGGACCCTGCCGCTGGGGCCTTCGGTGGGGCTCCCAGTGGGGCCACGAAACGTGTGAGAGCTGTACTGAATCGGATGCAGGTACGCCATGCCGCTGGGATCTTCGGTAAGGCTATCTATGGGGCCACGAAACGTGTGAGAGGTGTGCTGAATCGGGTGCGGGTGCGCCATGCGGACCCTGCCGCTGTTGCCTTCGGTGGAGCTCCCTGGGGTCACGAGACGTGTCCTTCGTGTTCAGAATCGGATGCAGGTGCGGCATGCGGACCCTGCTGTCGGGGGTTTCAGTGGATCTCCCTACGGGGCCACGAGACGTGTGAGAGATTTGCTGAATCGGATACGCGTATGAAATGCGGACCCTGCCGCTGATGCCTTCGGTGAAGCTCCATTCGGGGCCACGAAACGTGTGAGGGGTGCGCCGAATCGGGTTCGGGTGCGTCATGCAGACCCTGCCGGTGGGGCCTTCGGAGGAGCTCCCTATGGGGCCTGCTACTGGGTCCTTCGGTGGAGCTCCCTTTGGGGCCACGAAACGTGTGAGTGGTGTGACGAACCGTGTGCGGGTACGTCATGGTGCCCCTGCCGCCGGGGCCTTCAATGGGGCTCCATATGCAGCCACAAATCGTGTGAGGGGTGTTCCGAATCGGGTGCGGATACGCCATGCGGACCCTGTCGCTGTTGCAATGCGGTGGAGCCCCCTTATGGGGTCACGGGACGTGCCGTTTGCGTGCCGCATCGTATGCGGGTGCGCCATGCGGACTCTGCCTCTGGGACACTCGGTGGGGCTACCTATGGGGACCTATGGGGCCACGAAACGTGTGAGGGGTGTGCTGGGTCGGGTGCGGGTACGCCATGCGGACCCTGCCGCCGCTGCCATCGGTGTAGCGTCCTGTGGGGCCACGAAACGTGTGAGAGGTGTGCAAAATTGAGTGCGGATGCGGACCCTGCCGCCTTCGGTGGAGCTCCCAACGGGGCCACGAAACGTGTGAGAGGAGTGCCGGATCGGATGATCGGATGCGGGTGAGCCATGCGGACCTTGCCGCTGGGGCCTTCGGTGGAGCTCCAATGGGGCCACGAAGCGTGAAAGCGGTGTGCTGAATCGGGTGCGGGTACGCCATGCAGGGCCCTGCCGCTAGGGCTTTCGGTGGGGTTATCTATGAGGCTACGAGACGTGTCAGCAATGTGCCGTACAAGGTGCGGGCACGCCATGCGGAGCCTGCCCGTGGGGCCTTCGGAGGAGCTCCCTATGGGGCCACGAAACGTGTGAGAGGTGTGCTGAATCGGGTGCGGGCATGCCATGCGGACCCTGCCGCTGGGGCTTCCAGCGGAGCTCCATATGGGGCCATGGCACGTGTGAGGGGTGTTTGCGGAATTGGATGCGGGCACGCCATGCGGACCCGGTCGTTGGGGCCTTCGGAGGAGCTCCCTACGAGGCCACGAAGCGTGCGAGGGCTTTGCTGAACCGGATGCGGGTACGCCATGCAGACCCTGCCGCTGGGGCTTTCGGTGGACGGTGGAGTTCCTGATGGGGCCACGGAGCGCGTGAGGGGTGTGCTGAATCGGATGCGGGTACGCCCTGCGGACCCTGCCGCTGGGGCCTTCGACAGAGTTCCTTAGGGGACCACGGAATGTGTGAGGGCTGAGCCGAGTCGGGTGCGGGTACGCCATGCGGACCCTGCCCTTCGGCAGGGTTACGTATGGGGCCGCGAGACGTGTCAGCGGTGTGCCGTACAAGGTGCGGGTACGCCATGCGGGCCTCGCCGCTGGGGCCTTCGGCGGCCTTCGGCGGAGCCCACATTGTGGGGCCACGAAGCGTAAGAGAGGCTGCGCCGAATCGGGCTCGGGTGCGCCATGCGGACCCTGCTGCTGAGGCCTTCGGTGGAGCTTCCCATGGTGCCATGGCACGTGTGAGGGGTGTGCTGAATCGGATGCGGGTACGCCGTGCGGGCACTGCCGCTGGGGCCATCGGTGGAGCTTCCCATGGGGCCTGGAAGCGTGCGAGGGGTGTACCGGACAAGGTGCGGGTACGCCATGCGGGCCCTGTTGCTTTGGCCTTCGGTGGAACCCCGTTACGGGGCCACGAATCGTGTGAGGGGTGTGCGCTAAATCGGGTGCGGGTGCGTATGATGGTGATGAGATGAGGGCATACGCAGGACAGAAGCAGGTATGGGAGGAGGGATGGGGCTGGGAGGAGGAAGGAAAGGCGATAATGCGGGGCGCTGTCTCTTCAATACGAGGACCCAACACCACAGGATGGTTGGGAAACATGAAACCAACAGGGGAGGAGGAGACAGAGGAGATCTCCAGCGGTAGCCCCACTTGGGAAATGAGAGCCGCTTGCAATTGTTGCGACCCCATTCTGAAAAAAAGCCTCAGCCCTTCCGCGAGGATGTCCCACACATGTTTCAAGTTAATGTGCACCGGGGTAGGGCAAGAGCCCCATTTCGCGAAAAGAAGCCGTCCCCCATCGATGGAGCTGGTGCAACAAGACGAATGCGCGCAGCGCCAAGGCGAGAACTCCGTGTTGAACACCGCCCCATACGGCGGGGGCGTTCGTTAAGGAAAGTGCCCAGGAGGCTTCAGACCCTGGAGGGTTCCTTATCTGATGAGGGCGGCGGCGATATCCATGGCCAATCCGCGATTGGAGTTCCACTGGCTTCCAGCCCTGGATTCCTTGTCGAAGCTCTCCTGATTCAATGCCCCCCACCGTCCGTCCGTAGCCATTTTGGCTCATGCCGTCTCCTGCCCTTCGCCCGCGCCGGTCCGCATGTCCGGGTGCGCATGTGCTGCTGGAGGACATTGGGAGCTGGCTGCGGGGGGCCGCCACCGGCAGGGGGAGTGGCCCGTGCGATGTCTTCGTCGGGAGGAGGGCTCTCGGCTAGGGGCCCCATGCGGCGCGGCGTGAGGCGAGGCGGCGCGGGCGCGTTGCCCTGGAGCGGGGCCTCTGGCGTGCGCTGGGCCGCCCCGACGGGCACCGGTGCGGCGCCGCACTTGGGGCGCTCGGCGACGAGGTGGCAAGGAGGGAACGCCTCTCTCGGCCTACCTTGGTCGCGGGGGTCATCGGAGCGCGGGCGAGGCCTGGGCAGGTGCTGGTGCGCAGCTGCGCCCAACACGCCACCAGCCTGCCCCGAGGACGGGGCGCCCCTGTCCGCATGGCGTCTTGCTGAGCGGTGGCCGCGCCTCGGGGAGCAGTTCGAGGAGCCGACCACGGTCCCCGAGGTCCCGACGGGCTTGGACGTGGTGGACCTCGAGGCGGACCTGCTCGCACGGGCGGCATTGCAGGCGCTTGACGAGGACGGCGACGACTGCGTGTTCGGCGACGGCAGGTTCGTGGAGGCGCCCGCGGCATGAGAGGGTCGTGCCAGGTTGGCCGCGATGGCGGAATGTGCAGGCGATGGGGCAGGCGATCGGTGCAACGAGTGCCTGGCCCCAGGAGTTTGGCTGGTGGACCAGCATGCCGAAGTGGAGGCCTTCGTGGAGGGCCTGGCTTCGGGCTGGCGGCTGGCGGAGCAGCGCGGGCGGCAGCAGGTCCAGGACGTCTGGGACGAGCTGAAGGAGCTGCTCGTGGACTCCCTCACCAACATCAGTGGCACCCTGCAGTTCTCGGAGCAGGTGCGGGAGGGTTCTCGCTCCTGCAGTTCGGCCCAGGAACTACGGGGCCTCATTTCTGCCTGGCGCTCACATGGCGCAGCCGCCACCCAGCGCGTGGCGAAGCTCATGGACACCGTCAAGGCCTGGGGCGGTCTCCTTCGCTCTGGCGTGACGGCGCTTTGGCCTCGGACGGCCTAGCGACGGTCGAGAGGGCCGAAGCGGGTCGGCAGTCCGAGAGCGAGCCCGTGAGCAATTGCGCAGGCGAAGCCGAGGCCGTGGCTGAGGCAGACCCGCAGCAGCGGCGCCGACGCCAGCGCGAGCAGGACGTAGACGACCTGATGAAGGAGGGCAGAGTCGAGCAGCGCACCAGCGAGAAGTGCGAGCACGACTCGGAGCGGCACGACAGGGCCGAGCAGAGCGGCAGGGAGCAGGTTGCCGCGAAGCAGGGGGAGGGCGCCCAGCTGCAGTTGTACCACGACGCGGCCTGCTCCGACGCCGCCGACGAGGAGCTGGCGAGCGGCTTCTTCAGGGCGCGGTCGGAGGCCGAGCTCGATGGGCAACGTCGTCGACATCCTTGCGGGCATGGGCCCCTCCCAGGCCGCCGACCTCGACCAGGGCTCATTGTCCAGTTCGTGACGGAAGCTTATGGGCGGAGGGACAAGTGCGAAGCCGCGGGCGCCGCGGCCACGGCCCCCACCACGCCCCTGCAGCTCCTCGGCGCCATGGCGGGCGGGACGCGCAGCGGAGCCCGAGGCGGGGGCCCCGCCGAGCCCGGCCGCACGAGGCAGTATAAGAAGGATCTGGCTCGGGGCACGGCGGGATCGAGCGGTCGAAGTCCGCGGCGACGCGCGAGGCGCGGCGGAGGCGGCGTGCCAGCGCCCCTTGAGGACCACGGCTTCCCCTCCGAGGAGGAGGCGCGCGGCCGCGGCCCGGTGGCGCGCTCCTCTCGACCGGTTGCGCACTTCAGGCGCCAAGGCCGTACATGGTAGGGAAATCTCAGGAGAAACGCCTGGCCCTCCATACTGACACATCTGGGGGCGCGTCAGGGAGGAGTTAAGTGTCTTGTAAGGAAAAGGGATGGAGGATGAGGAGGGGGGAGAGGAGGGGGAGAAGGCGGAGGAGGAGAGGAGGAGGACAAGGAGGAGGAGGATGAGGAGGAGCGAAGAGGATGATGATGCTGATGATGGTGATGATGATGATGATGATGATGATGATGATGATGATGATGATGATGGTGATGGTGATGGTGATGGTGATGGTGATGATGATGATGATGATGATGATGATGATGATGATGATGATGATGATGATGATGATGAGGCGGAGTAGGACGATGTGGAGCAGGAGGAGGAGAAAGGGGGGAAGGAGGCGGAGAAGCAGGAAAAGGATAAACGAAGAGGAGGAGGAGGACAGAGAAGGAGGGGGAGCAGCAGGACCCCTTCCCCCCCCTCTCATGGAAGGTGTGTCTCCCTCCCGATGCTGTTGCCCGGAAGTTGGCCGGGCGGATCTCCCCTTTGGCCACGCCCGTGGGCCGACGTGGACCTGGCAGGCCTTCTGTGGGCCACCAGATCCCACGGGCGTGCTCAAATTATGCCTTTCGGTCGCCAGTAGCGCCGCTTCCCCTCAGAGCGTAAGCGCTCGCGCTTAATACTTCCTCGAAACTGGAAGTTCATCACCAGGCGTGCAAACTTGCGCAAGACCCAACCAGACGGGGAGGTCCCTTCTCAGAGCGGGGATCTCGCTGAGCACCGCGCTGAAACGGATGATCCCGCATGTTGCGCACTCCTTCCTGTTCGCTAGAAAGGCGCAGAGGAGTTCCACCATAAAACGGAGCTCTCTCGCCTGAGTGACGGGCCCACGGGGTGTTTGTCTTTCGAGCGGGCGCCTCTTGTAGTGAAACGGGAAGTCTGCAAGGGCTTATGAGGAGGGGACTTCGAACAGGAAGGTGTATTGCAGCATCCGTGGATGCATCTGGGGTTTCATTCGTCCTCCTCCTCCTCCCTCCTTCCCTGCCTCCTTCCTCACGCTTTCCCGTGCTATTGCCACATGGGCATGGAAAATTCCACCTCCAACGAGGCATCCGCGACTTCCCTACCATCACAACTGCTACCAAAGGGTCCTCGACTCGCTGGCCCACGGAGTGACCCCCCGAACGCCCGCGGTCGGCACAGCTCGGCGGGGAAAGCCTTGAGAGACATTGGCGGCCCCCCTCCTTCCTTTCAGAAGCCGGGCGAAGGCTCGCAAACCCGCGGTGGCTGCTAAAACGGAGCTCCGGGAAATTGTTGCTTCCTCCGGGGAAGCAGCCTGTTCACTACTTCGCGCGCTGCGCTTTCTTCCGGGAGCGTGTGTTCTTGTTCTTCCGGGACGCCCGTCTTAGCAGCCGCGGGTTTGCCAGCCCTCGCCCAGCTTCCGACCCTCCTCTGTCTCCACCGCGCACCGGTCCCCCCCCCCGCGCCGAGAGGGGGAGCCCCGCAGGCCAAGTCTCTGCTGCGGGACGTGGAGCAGCTCGTGATGCCCCTCGCGCTGCTGAGCCGAGGCCTGGCCCCGCCTCGGGGGCCGCGGGCTCCGCAGAGGCCCGGCCGGGGCCCGCCGAGCCCCGGAGGCCAGGACTTCGCAGGCCAGCCCAGATTGGGTCGGGCATGGCCTGCAGGACCCCGGGTGAGGGGGCCGACCCGGCTAGTGGCAGGGTAGGGCCCTG
>CAUYUJ010002781.1:403501-471001 GCA_963575745.1 Prorocentrum cordatum | reverse complement strand
GAGCAGTCTTGAGGCCATCTTGGGCCATCCCATCTTGGGTGCGTCTTGGGCCGTTTTAGATACATCTTGGAACCGTGTTGGAAGGAAAAACCCACGACTCGCCTAATGTCCCAGGCTTTCGGCGGCGTTCCAGGTGGCTGGCGGGTTGTGCCGAGACCCCACTGGGAGCTCCTCGGAAAACGCAGAACCCATCAGAAGTTCGGAACGCCATGCCTCCCTGTGATTAATCAACAGGGGGCGGCGGACCTACTGGCTTGCTGCCCATCCCTCCCGCCAAGGTGCCTGGGCGATCTTCCGCCCACTTGAAGACCTTGTGGACCGTCTCGGAGGCCTGTCGGGGCCCTGTTGGCCCGTTTTGGGGTGCTCTTGCCCCTGAAGAAGCCATGCGGGAAGCGCCGGGGAACCGCGGGAGGCACGCCCG
Source organism: Prorocentrum cordatum (assembly GCA_963575745.1). Taxonomy (NCBI): domain Eukaryota; class Dinophyceae; order Prorocentrales; family Prorocentraceae; genus Prorocentrum; species Prorocentrum cordatum. The sequence continues at coordinate 470,580 of CAUYUJ010002781.1, read as the reverse complement.
GAGCCAGAGAGATTGAGGAATTTTGGGGCCGGGCCTCTCCATTAGCCAATTTTGAGGACTACAGTCGGCCTGGATTAGTAGGTCGACCCTGCTAGCTCAAGGGTATCCTTGTGTCCTGTGCCTCGCGACACGTGCCTCTTACACTCCTATTGCGATGTGGCCCTCGGAAGGGTCTTGTGTCCACTCGCGTGTCCTGTCCAATCAAGGCCGACTGTAACGACTGTGGACTACAAGGGGCAGCAGGGCATTCCAACTCGTGCCTCGCGGCACGGTGGAGGATCATCGGCCACCAGGCGAATCTTGCCAGGACGCGAAGACCAGCCGATGGTCCGATGCTTCGGGCGTGCTGAGCGTGGCTTAATTCAGCAGTGGTTTGAATGGCTAGGGGCACGAGTTATAGAGTTTTGCGAAGCGTTTATTGGCCTCGCATGTCGGTGCATCTATGCTCAATTACGTGCCGCTTGCCGCGACGCCTTACAGGCGTGGCTCTTGTACATACGGGGCGAGTGGTATAGATCACGTATAAGCAGCGCATCCGATGTTGTACACGGCCTCTGGCCAAAGGGCCTCGGAGGACAAGCCATGCTGCGTAGTTACATGTATTCACGCTTCGCGTATTCCCACCAGCCCATTCAGAAACGTTGCCCATGAGAGTTGACGGGAAATGGGAGGAAGATGTACGTATAGTAAATTCAAGCGGGCAGCCATGGCGAATTACGAACGCGGAGGAAGAGGGGGAGGAGGAGGATATTAACGACGACGAGAGGACGTGGAGGAGGCAGAGGAGGAGGAGGAGGAGGACGAGGAGGAGTAGAAGAAGAAGAACAACAAGGAAGAAGATAAGGACAAGGACGACGAAGACGGCGAGGGCAAGGACGAAGGGAGGGAGGAGGAGGAGGAGGAGGAGGAGGAGGAAGACAACGACGACGACGACGACGAGGAGGAGGAGGAGGAGGAGGAGGGCGAGGAAGAGGACGAGAACGAAACGGATGCCGAGAAGGTGGACGAGGAGGTAGAGGAGGAGAAGGACTGGGCGAGGAGGAAGAGGACACTCAGGGCATTGATGATTCGACAGCTCGTCTGGTCACGAGCCGCCCTGGCGCGCTGGCCGAGCGCTCACACCGACGGTGAGCAGAAAGCCAAGCCCAATGGCCTAGCAGGAAAGGCAGGCTGCCCGCTACGACCCTTGCTGTCTGAGGCCAGCAGGAGCATTGGCAGGCAGCCCAAGCCACCGCACGAGCCCCATGGCTCTGCGGACGATCAAGTTGTTCGAGCGGCGCCCAGCAGCGGCAAACCACCGCAGGCGGAAAACCAGGGACGGCCCCGAAACCGAAGGGCCGCACAGGCGACGAGGAGCCCAGGCCCCAGACGAACACGCCACGGCAAAAGCCCTCAGACCAGGGAGGCGTCCTCTTTCTTTCTTCTTGATGTGCTCCTGAACGGCACACCTCCAGTCAGGACCAAAACGCGTGAGGGCCAGCTTCTCCAGATCTGCAGTGGAGACCTCCGCCCCAAACTCCTTCTGGTCGCTGGTATCCTTGTCCTTCTTCTTCTTCTTCTTCTTCTCCTTCTTTTTCTTTGTAAGGTCCACCTCGTTATCGAGGAAGCTGTCGGAGTCCTCGGCGACGCCCTCGATGACAGGGTCCCCGACGAAGAACTCCTCAACCTGCACTTTGCCTTCCTCTCCTTCACCTCCTGACTCCAATGCCACTGGCGAGACGAGCTGAGGGAAGCTCGGCACCATAGGCAAATCCACCTCCCCAGGATACGGCCTGGGGTCCTTCTGGTCACACATCTGGCTCAGTTCTAGCCCACCTGCTGCACGTTCCTGGCCAGACGCCTCCTTGACTCGAACAGCTTCCTGGCCAACATGCGGCGCGCCTTCAACACCGAGTCCTCGCTCCCCTCCAGCACCCCCTGCACCTCCTCGGAGCTCTGCGAGCGCACCGGTGGCGCCGGCGGCGTAGGCGGCGACGGCCTCGCCCTCGCATTCGCCTTCGCCTGGTGCCGCGCCTTGAACGCCAGGAACCTCCGCTGGCTACGGCAGAGACCCAGCACAGGTGGCCCCAGCAGGGGGGGCCCACGGAGGCGCTGGACCTCGCCTGCACCGCCAGGCGCCGCGCCCTTGACGAGGTGGCCGAGTGGGGGATCCCAGCACGCGCTTCTCCGTGCGCGACTTCTCCACCGCCTTCGAGTACAGGAAGTTCGTGCTCTCCTTGCACGGCTTGGACAGCGGCCCGTAGCCCAGGTCGGTAGCCCAGCCCCGGTGCCGCCAGCGAAGTCGACGTCGACGCCGTCTCCCGCACTCGGGCCTTCGCCGCCCGCAGGTCCGCAGGCCACGGGCGGATGCTCGCCGCCTTGGACTTGGACGCCATCGAACAGCTGGATCTCCACGGCGCCGAACTCGACCTGCTCCACGAACTGGCGCGTCGCGCACGCCAGACTGAAGACCACCTCCTCCTCCGCCAGCACCTGGCATGGCGGAAGGAAGCGGAGGAGCACCAGCGCCTGGCTCGCGGGCGCTGCGCCGCTCCCAATCGCGCGCCCGTCTGCTCGGGGGCCCCGCAGCCCGAGAGGAACGGCTGCGAGGAGGACGAGGACGAAGAGGACGAAGGCGAGAACTCTGGCAACCACCTGTGGGTTTTCTTGGGGCCCTCTTGGGATCCTCTTGGGGCTTTCTCGGTGCCCTCTTCGGGCCCTCATTGGGTTCTTTAGGGTGGTCTTGGGGTTCTCTGGGGGCCCTCTTGGGGCTTCCTTGGGGCCCTCTTGGGAGCCCTGGAGGGCCTCTTGAGGCCATCTTGGACGCTATCGATCAAAGGGGGGGGTCCTAAATGTCCGTCCCAAAGCCCGTGGGGCCATCAAAATCGCCTCGTGAGGCGCTGTTGGGTCATGTTGGGGCTATCTTGAGGCCTCGGAAGGACTGGGCCTCCTGGTGGGAGACTCCGGGAGCACTTGGGGCCGTCCTGCGGTTCTCTTGGGCCCTCTCGGAGGCATGCCCGAAGCTATCTTGAACCATGTTGGACCACCTTGAGCCATTTGGGAGGCCATGCTGGAGCATTGGGCGCCCTTTTGGAACCATCGTGGGCGAAAGAGGACCCTCTGACACCTCGCGACCTCCCCCCTGTCCAGACCCGGGGGAGGGGGGAGGGGGAGGGGCAAACCCTTCCCCGAGGGGGAAGAAGGGGAGTGGAAGAGGAAACGCTCTACACCACCAGAGGGCTGGTGGGATTGACGCCCTGCACGCTGATTGCGCAGTCTTGCGCGGAGAGTTGCGGTGGTTCACGAGCTGAGGCGGGAGCACATGCGCTGACTTCTGGCGCGCCAGGGTTGTGCAAGACTTGGGGCCCTCGGCAAAATGGCAGATCCTCGCCAGACCCGCGAGTTCTGCCCCACCCCCACCCCCCACACACACACCACCTCCGACTGCCTGGCTTCTGCTTCGCCGCCGGCCCCTGGAGCTCTCGGCAGCACCGTTCCCTGGGCCGTCTCCCTGCCTCCCCTGCCCCCCCTCCCTCTTGCTGCATGCTCCCTCTGGTTGCTCGTGCATCCTCTGGCTTAGATCGAGGGCCAGCGCGCATGGCAGCGCGCCCAGGGGGGGGGCCGCCTCCTGGCGGCGACGGCCGTCCGTGCGTTCCCCAGGGCTGGCTTTTCGTCCTGAGTTGGTTTCTGGCGGCCCCACAGGAGGCGGGGCTAGCTTCTCGGAAGCCTTCCGGCCCTCTGGGGAGCTCTCTGTGGCTTCGGAGAATGTTCTCTTAGCTTCTGAGGAGGCTGGAGGCCTTCTGAGCCTTCTGAAAAGGCCCGCCCCCTCTGCCTTCCCCCCCGGGCGCGCTGTCGAGTAGATTGGAAAGGCTGTCTGCTGGGTGAGGATGTGGCGTCTTGCTGGATCTCGGCGTCAGGGGGTGAAGACACCCACGGTCAAGGAAGGAATCGGCTGCCCACCACCGCAGGATCTGATGGTTGGGGGTCGTCCCTGGGTTGCGCTGCAGGGGTCGCTTGCGCTCCACATGGAGCCCTCCAGAGAGGGCCGCGCCTTCGAGGCATCGAGGAGTTTTGGCAGCTCGTCCTCGGCAGAAGCCCGCGGAAGGCCTGCGAGAGCCGACGGAAGTAGAACGAACGTGCTCCTGCCGGCGGAAGACGAGCATCTGGTTTCGGGGTTTCTGGAGCCCGTCATGCGCTTGAAGGAACGCATGGTTGAACTAGCAGTCTTGCGAAGTCGGTAGCACCAGTGGGCCAGCAGGGGTCAAGTATCAGGACATTCTAGCTGTCCCAACCTGAAGAGCCTCTTTGTTCCAGATAAAAAGATTGCCGTGATGGTGGCACTTATATATATATATGTATATATATATGTGTACATGTATATATATATAAGGTAGTTTAACTTTTCCCGAATGGAGCCAGAGCGTAGTCTTGGGCTTTGAGGACAGGTAGCCCCTGCTCATGCGCATTGCGTGTGTGCGGAAATATTACCCGCCATCTGGGGGTTGGGAGGTTTAAGATGTCAGTTGTTGTATCTCCCATGTTCCTATTCGCGGAGGGCCTTGCCCCTTTCCCTACGTCCATGGCCCCACTCCGCAACACTCCTCGCTCGCCTGTGGACTGGAAGCGGCTGACTGTCTGGCGCGGCGGTCGCACCCAACCAGGGAGAGAAGGACGAGCAACAAATGAACACACCTGTGACGCTTTTGAAACTCTTTGGGAGTACCCTTGGGGCCCTGTTGGAGCTCCTTTGTGAGCCTTTGGGCGTGGAAGGTTCTGGGAGGCCTCTTGGAGACCCCTTTGGGCTCGCTCGAGTTGCCCTCGGAGGCGTCTCAGGCCCTCTTGCTTCCCTTCTGGGTCCCGTCTGGCAATCCAGAGGCCATCGTGAGACGCCAGAGGCTCATCAAAAGCTGGAAAGGCGAGAAGGATGAGGTCGTCTGAACACGTGTCAGGTTGTCACAGGTTTGGGCTTCTGCCTAGCATACCAGGGAAGCTCTGGGGCCACCTCATACCCAGGTGTTTCTTGGGGCGTCTTGATGCGTCTGGGGAGTTATTCCCGCCCCCCAGGTGCTACCTTGGAGGCCTGCCCTTTCTTGTCAAGCCTTGTATCGTCTTGTCTGGCCAACGACGGGACCGCAGGCACCCTTGCCCCACGAGTTCCGTCGCTGAGTACATGGGCTTGCCCGCGATATTCAAGGAAGCCACCCCTCAGGTCTGGACAAGCGGGGCACGATCGATTCAAGTGCCCACGATGGCCTGGGGCAAGATGGTCTGCATTCGTTCAAGAAGGCTTCCAACACGAATCGAAGACGCTCCAAGGCGGCCCCAAGACTGATCGAGTTGGCCACAGAGCCTCCCAAGGTTGTCCCCAAGAAACCAAGATCGCCCAAAAGCCGAACGTGTTTCCAATGTTGCGTGCCGTCGTGCTGCTTCGCTTGCAATTGACCTCCGAGGCCTCAAGATGCCCAAGAGAGCCCGAGGAAATTCTAAAAAGGGCCTAACGACGGCCCAGAAGGCTTCCAAGAACATGTCAAGAGCGCCCAAAGCGGCGATGTTTGCTCTCGGGTCTGCTTGTTCCCCCACCTTACCCCGGCATGTGTTCCTAGACGTCTCTTGTGAGCGCAACTCGCTTAGGAATCTGTTCTGGATGGAGTGGTGGCGGTACGCGCAGCGTCAGGCCACTGCACCGGCGGTAGTATGCAACAAAATTATCATGACCTTGTTGGCATAGGGACATATTGCGATTCTCTCAGCGGCGCTGCCCAACAAGCCAGAAGATGACAGGCCCCAGAAACGGCAGGGCCGTTTTTTCCACCGTTTCCGAAAAGTTCGTCTCTTGAAAGGAGACGGCAAAAAAACGGCGACCAAAAACAGCAACAAAAACGGCTACAGGATTGGAACCGGAGCCGGAACCGGCAAAAAAACGGCGACGGAACTTGCAAACTAACGGCGTCGGAACCAGCAAAAAAACTGCAAAACGGAACCGGTGAAAAAACGGCCCTGTCGTTTCCAGGGCCCACTAAAGCCAGGGCACTTCGCATGCAAGGAGGAGATCGTCAAGCGTGCACGCCTATAGCAGTCTGGTGCCCAAACGGCCAGAGCAGCCTGCTCCAGAGCTGGTGCTGCTGGCCAGCCAGGATCGCTGGCGCCCTCCCAGGCTATCTTGAAGTCAGGCATGTCCAGAAAACTGGGGACGATTATTCTACCTTTTTTGACTATTGTGAGCATGTTTTGACTAGTGGTCATTTTCCTTTCAAGGTCCGCCTGTAAGAGGAGATGCCCGACCCAAGGCTAGGTGGTCCAGTGTTGCCTGCGCCGCGCCACACCAGGGGCAGGTCCTCAGGCCGGGGCTTCTCCTGGCGATAGCCTTGCGCAGGGGCGGCACGACGGTGCCTGTCAGCACCCGCATCGCCTTCCCATGGTTCTCGTAACCTTCTCCTCCTCCTCCTCCTCCTCCTCCTCCTCCTCCTCCTCCTCCTCCTCCTCCTCCTCCTCCTCCTCCTCCTCCTCCCCCCCCTCCTCCTCCTCCTCCTTCTCCCCCTCCTCCTCCTCCTCCTCCTCCTCCTCCTCCTCCTCCTCCTCCTCCTCCTCCTCCTCCTCCTCCCCGTCTTCCTCGTCGTCGTCCTCCTCCTCGTAGAACCGGGGCGCGGACTTGACCCGCAGGGGGTTGTAGCCGACGCCGCTCGGCCTGATGATGTCCGCGCTGCGACGTTTGGGCGCCCGTCGCCCTGGGGCTCCTCCATTCCCGGATGGTGCGGTCCAGCGTGATGGTCGAGTCTGCAAGTCCTGCGTGTTGCCAGGTCCGCCGTTCAGAGGTGTGCTCCCAGCCCCATCCATTTCCACTGAGCGTGTTCCACTACACGCGAAGGGCCTATTCTCGCAACCTGCCCACACGCGTTTGCCTCGATGTACTGGATCGTAAATCCCCCCGTGGCAGGTCCCGGCCATTTGCGAAATGGCCATTTTGCGAGTAGTGGAACGCCATTGTCCACATCTGAGGCGGCTGCTGGCCTCGGCGGCGAAGCTTCCATGTTGTGTCCAGGGCATTTCCCGGGCGAAGTCGCTGATCGGTGTGCGCCCTGCGCCCTCTTTCAGGAGGGGAAAAAACACACAGACACAATTAATCGTCGACTCCCAGGAAAATATAGGAAAATATGGGAAGTGGTGTGGAAGACAAAAAAGCAGAAAATATAGGAAAATATGGGGAATCCTTTTATTTGTGTGTATTTATTTGTGTGTCCCAGGGCCCCTTCACTCTTGGACACCACCCTGGTCGGGGTCATGATCGCGTCCTGCTTCGCGCGGTGCCGGGCTTGGCTCTGTGCCCTGTGCCCCCAGGCCAGTCGGCGCACGGCACCGGTTGTTCGATCCATCCGAGAGCCGCCTTGGAGAAGGGCCCCGCGGAGCAGATCGCTCCTCTTTTGTTCCTTCCGCTGGTGCGGGAGCTGGCGCGCCCGGCAAGCTGCGCCCCGGCCGCTTCGAGTCGTTCCTTCGCTTTCCTCGAGAGCGCCCTGCTGGGCCCTCCAGTGATCTTGGCCCTCAGCCCGTCGATGGCCTCGTGAATGGTGGCCCCGTCGATCCCTGCCTCAGCGAGTTGAGGCCGTTGGCGAGGACGCTGGTGCAGCCATTGCTTCGTCTTCTTATCAGTGTCCTTCCAGCCCAACGCCTCTGACCACGGCATCCAGTTGTCCGAGGCCCAGAGCATGGTGATGTTGCTGGGGTTTTCCCACGTGTGGTCGTCGATAAACAATTGCGCGCGGATGTTCTCACAGTTATGCTTGATCTGTCTGAGCGGTGCAAGTAACGTTGCGCAGAAGGCCAGTGGCGACTAGGGGTCATCCTGGAGCAGGCTGCTGCTGACCCTCTGAGATACCTGCAGGGTGCAGCCGCAAGCTGCAGCAATCGGCGCTGATCTCTCCACGTGCTCGTCAGCTTGTTGCCGATATATGAAGGGAGGCCCAACTTGGACAGCACGTGGCTAGCGATGACGGGGTTTGCCATGTTGAAAAAGCAAAGCTGTAGTCCCATGAGTTAACGAACATGGTCATGTTCGCCGCCACGATCACGGACGCTGCGGCCTGGTGCGGTTCGGGTCCCACCACGTGTCTTGGGTCCCACCATGTGTGGGTCCCACCATGGTGGGTCCCATGTCACCGACCATGGTGGATCACCCCACGGGTCTTCGCGCCGACCATGTCTGGGTCCCACCACGTGTCTTGCCACCTGCGGCTGGCCACCGAGCGCACCCTCGCGGTGGCCCAAAGCCTGCACTGGGCGCTCGCCACGCAGATGGGCCGATAGTCTCCGGCACTCAGCGTGTTGTTGCCTCCATCGGGCACGGTTTTCGGCAGGTGTGCCTGCCAGTGCTGCTTCCACCAGTTTGGCACGCAGGCGTTGTGCTCCATCTCGTTCAGCAGGTTGGTGATGGCTTCGCTCGCAAACATGGCGTCCACGAGCTTGCCCCCTGTCCATCCGTCGTGCCTGGCGCTGGAGCCCGCCTGCTTCCTTAGGTTTTCCTCGCTGAGCTTGGGCCACTCCTGCTGCGGGAGCTTCGGAAGCCATTGCCCCAGTTTTTCCCGCCACCTTGGTTCGGGCGGCTTTTCGCGGCCCCACATCTTCCTTCCTCCGCCTTTGCGAAGCATGCCTAGCGCCTTGGTGGTACTCGTCCTGCGCCGTGGTCTCGCCTTACTTCACCAAAACGCCCATTGGCGTGAAGTCCCAGAGCCACTCGTGAGCTTTCCTCTGAGTGCTTTGGAGACCTGGGAGCGCCAGTCCTTCAGCCGCGTCTCCATCCGTTCCTTGATGATCGTCCTGAGTCTCACGTCGGTTTCGTCGATCAGCCTCGCGACAACTTGCTGGCGCGCGAGCGCGCTGAGGTAGCACATCGCGCTTCTGCAGCTTCGCGCGGAGCGCTTGGGCATCCTCGCCCCTGCCGCGGCGGTTCTCATCCAGCCGCTTGAGTCTGTAACTACAGTCTTGCCAGAGCGTTGGCCTGCTTCCTCTCTTGGAAGGTACCTCGGGTGGTGGGGTCACCCTTGCTGCGATCTGCAGTCAACCCGCGTAGCAAGGATGGGCAACCCTTCCCAAGGGTACCCTTGCAGCCTTGCCTCCTCGGTGCAACCCTTAGCCGCTCTCGTTGGCCGCGACCCGCTCGAAAAGCCTCGAAGTGGGCTTCCAAGGCCTTGCATCTTCATCGCACATCCTTGCTATACAGGTTGGCTGCACCCTCGTGCTCACCACGTCCCCGTTCTGCACCTCCTGGCCGGCAGCTCCGCCGCGGTTAACCCTCTGCCTCGAGCCCGGCGTCATCCGGGGGGCCCTTGGGCCGCGCGGACGGCCCGCCTCTCCCGCGCAGCTAGAGAGCTGCAGTCCACGCTGCCGTGCTCTGCCGTGCTCGGGGGTCGTCGGGGTCGCGGCCCAGAGGAAGCAGGACCACCTCCCTGACCGTGAGGATGGATGATCCTCGGGACGTGTGTTAGCCCAATGTGTGTTTACCCCATTCAGCCCACCTAGTCGATCATCACATCGCCTTCGTCGTAATGGCGGGCCTCATTGGGCAAGCACACGTTGGCGCTAAAGTTAACACACGTGTTGCGGATCATCGAGAGGAGGGTCGTCTCGAGCGCGTGCTCGAAGTCTCTTCAAGTCTGCGTGGCCCACGCTTGGGCCTCGCCGGAGCCCGGGTCCGCAGTGGCGTTCTCGCAGAGCTCGCCGGGCGTGCACTCCTCGGCTCTTCCTTGCCAAGCTTCCACCGCGGCCCCCGGCCGAGTGTCGGGCTGTTTCTGGGCGGGCTTGGAGAGGTTTTGGTGTCCCTGGAGCTGGAGCTCCTGCACGCGGCCGCCGGCAGGGCCATCGATCTGGAAGCTCGCACGCCTGTGGCCGCTCAGCTTGAAACGCTCGAGAGCATTGTTCCGCATTGTCTTGCCGTACTCAGTGCAGCACAGTGGAGACCCGTGCCAGGAAACGCCCTGCTTTTGCCTCCAGGGTGCCCTGGGCTTCTTTTGGGTTACGAGGCTTGTGCCATGGAAGCGTGACGCTCCCGCACCAAGAATCGATGGACGCCCCGGTGTCTCGGGGCTTGGTTTCTTGTGGGAGGTGTCTTGTGGACCGGCCTCCACCGTGGTCGATGCCTCTTGCTTGGCGTGCCGTGCTCGCCAGGCCACCTCGTAGGCCAGGGCCCTCCTTGAGCCGTGGCCGCCGAGAGGAGGCGCCGCTCCGTCCGAGGCGACCCGGCATCGCTCGGACGCGTGCATTTTTTCTCGGCGAGGGCCATCGAGGAGCATCCCTGGTCGTTTGGCGAAGAAACCACGCACGAAACCGACAAAAGCACAGGGAATGGACGTCCGAGCCGAGTGCCCTCGGGCGTGCAGGGTCCAGTCGTCGCCCGCCGCAGCTCGAGACCGCGAGTGGTCACTGGTGGCGGCCTCCTTGAGACAGTCCAGCGTGGCCTGGGCACGCCCAGATTTGTGTCGGGCACGTCCCTCTACAGCAGGGATATTCAAACATTGCCAGAAATGATATGGGGACGAATGTCCGATGATGTTTCTACCACTTTGGAATATGTTTGACGATGTTTGATTTTTCGGGACGATTGTTCGAGTATGTTTCTACTATATTGGAATATGTTTGACGATGTTCAAATTTTCTTCCCAAAATCCGCCCGTAGGAGGACATGCATGCCCGACCTAGCGTTAGCCAACAGGGTGTCTGACGCCTGCGCGGCGACCATCTGCCCGATATCAGTCGATGCTTTCGCGCCAACCGCTGCGGAGTTCCTGGGCAATGGACACCAGCCGTAAAGTGTGAACCCAATGTCTGCCAGGAGAGTTCGTAGAGCTGCGCTGCTTCGCTATTCGCTCATGGGCCCTTCGTTCAGCGTACACATCCGGCTTTCGCGCAGAAAATTGCCAGGAACCGCCCAGGACTGCGGGAAATTGCCGAAGACCGGAAGACCGCCGAAGACCGCAGAAGGCCGATAGGTAACAAAGGGTCCGTGGTCGAAAACGTAGGCGATATCTTCGATTGTCGCGTATCCCCACGAGGCCATCCCCACATGAATCCCAACGGGTTGCCGTGAGAGTTGGTGCGCAGGAGTGTTTGTGAAACCAGAGATGGGTGGACAGTCGAACTAGAGGAGTGCTCAGTCAACGCAGCCCAAACATAAAAAGTAAACTTGAATTGCTCTTTGAGCCTCCTGGAGGCCTCTGGAAGAGATGTCTGGATGCTCTTCGGCTTTTTCCTTTAGGGCTCATTTCTCGTCGCGCGAGCTCTTTCGGACCCTCTTGGGGCAATGCTGGAGGCCATTGGCGAACTGCCTGTGAACCGAATTTTCGCCAGGGGGCCTCGTAGAGCTGCGTGGCTCCGTTTTGTTCTCACAGGGTAGTCGCGAGGCTTCGCTCTGAAACCCTCACATGGCTACAGGGGAGAGGCCAGATAGAGGTGGGGGGGACGTCAGCACGAAGCCAGTCCCGCCAAGCACTTCGGCCCTCGAAGTGCAGGTACGGCCACGATATGAGCATTGGCACGTTGAAGGCGAACGTTCAAAGCGAATGTTGAGACCGACCCCAGGTCACCACAGCTGCCCCATTGGCCAGGTCGGCCAACCAGCTGCATCCTGCATCCTCCAGAGCCGCTGACAAGCAGCACCCCAGAGCCCCGCTAAGGGAGAGGCAATGAGCGTCGCCCATGCGGGCCCGTTGGGGATCCAGGGGGTTTCCCTGGGGCCCTCCCTGGGCTTCTTTTTGGGCCTTCTTGGTCCGAGGCCCACGGGAAGCCGAGTGGACGAGGAGGCGAAGCTCATCAACTCAGGGGCAACGATAGGACGGATAGGCTCAAGGGCGAACACATCGTTCACCAATCGCTCCATCGATCGGCGAGAGGGGCATGGTGTCACGCCCCGTCCAGCAACGTGCGGATTCGCAGTCAGGGGCCTGTCGCCGATCCATCGGCGATGTATCGCCGATTCAAGCCCCATGTTTCCCCCCATGAGTGGGTCCCCTTTTCCCTGTGTCGTTGCCCCTCTGAGCGGGTCCCCCTGACTGAGCTGGTCCCCCTCAATCATTTTGTGATTCGGGCTTGGCAGCTCCTCCCTGGGAGGCTTGGGAGCCAGCTCAGAGCCATCTGGGGCATCAACTGTTTCAAGATTTGCTGGAGCGATCGTTCAAAGCCGAAGGGTCCACGCCATCGCGACGAGAACCCGCCGTAGCCGTTTTGGTTCGAGACAAGTTGGCTCGGGGTCCCTTCCCAGACGCCCAACGTCTTGCCTTTTCAGCACGGCGTCCCCTGACCACTCGACGACTCCTGGGGGCCACAAATTTCACGCCAGACCGTCTCTGATGGCCCTGGGACCCGAAAGCGTGCCCCAGACCCTGAGATCCGATGTCGCGATTTGTTCAATACAGTGTCCCAGGAAGCTTCGGCCCATTCCCCAGGACCGTTTTTTCTTCCCAGTTTTTGTTTGACGGTCCCGAGGCCCAGCGAGGGCCCTCCGGGGCCGAATTTTGCGAGAAACCTCCGTCTTGGTTTTTGTCAATGCGTTTGATCTCTGGGGATGCCAAAGCTGACGAACATGAGTCTTTGACAAAAAACGTTGTGGAAAAAAGATTCACACTGCGGATATATATATATATATATATGTATATATATATATGTATATACATATATATATATATATATATATTCATTTATTTAATCGCTTCGCTCATTCCGCCGGCCCGTATTGTGCCATCGCAGGCGTTTGTTTGCGCGTTCGTGGCCTCTTGGAGCCTCGGTGGGGCCGTTTGGGGCCTCTTGGCGCCTCTCTTTAGGCCTCTTGGAGAACTCGGGAGGCCTCCAGGGGGCCTCCTGAGCTCTCGTGACGGTCTCTTGGGGGGCTTTCGGCGGGCTCTTGGCGGTATTTGTTGGTCCTCTTGGGGCCTGGGGCCTGACGTTGTTGGTCCTCTTGGGGCCTCACGGGAGCTTATTGGGGCGTCTTGGGGGTGTCTTGGAGAGTCTCTTGGGGCCTCTTTCGGGGTCCTGGGCGCCTTCTGGGGCGGAGGGCTCGATTTTTCAGTTCTCGGTTCCCTTCTTGAGCCCCTCTTGGGCCCGTCTTGGGGCCTCTTGGTCCGCCTTGGGCAGCACTTGGGCCGTCTGGGGGGCGCTCTTGGGCCGCTCCGGGGCCGTCTTGGGAGCCTCGTGGGCCGTCTTGGAGCAGTCTTGAAGGCCTCTTGGGCCCTCTTGGAGCGTCCGGAAGCGAAAAGGCCAGAACGCAAAAAAACATCGAAAAAACACAATGAAAATCAACGATTTTGGCAACTTGGGGCCCTCTTCGGAGGCCTCTTGGAAGGCCCTTGGAGCGTCTTGGAGGCCTCTTGGGCTGTCTTGGGGCCATCTGGGGCGTCTTCGGGCGATCTTTGGCCGTCTCGGGCCTCTCTTGGACCGTCTAGAAAGCTTCTCGGGGCCCTCTTGGACCGATCTGGAGCCCTCTTGGACTCCGAAACAGAACTCCGGCATCTCTGGCCCGACCTTGCCGGGACCTTGCCGGGGACTTGCCGGGACCTTGCCGGGGTACTTTTCGTCCGGGGACCCCCAGGGGCCGCCCCGCGCGCGCGAACTAGAAATACTGTTAACCAGGTACCCGAGATCTTAGCACGCCCTGGCCCGTTGGGCCGGCGAATATATACACATATATACACACATATATATATATATATATGGAACAAAAAACACGTTGTGGAAACATTATGTGCAAAAATCACGTCTGTGAGAGCGTGTGTGTTTTTCCTCGTCCTGGGTTTGTTCCGGTCGCTGGAGAGAGCCGGGCACGCGGGCCCGCGGGCAGCGCCAGGGGCCGCCACGCGTCAAAGGGGGCTCACCGCCTCTCCTCGAGGGGAGGGCCGGCCCCCCTCTCCGGCCCCCCACGGCCTGCCAAGACGCTCGGCGGGGCTGGATCTCGGGAGGGACAGAGACACACACAGACACAATGCATCGTCGACCCCCAAGGAAAGCATGGGGAGAATACGGGATGTGGGGGGGAGGGAAACTATGGGGAGTCCTGCTAGTTGTGTCTGTTGGTTTGTGCGCCCCAGGGCCCCTGTAGGATCGGGCCGAACGAAAAGGGGGGGATAGGGAAAGGGGGGGCTACGAAATCTGCTGCATGCAGCTGGTTTCGGCCCCGCCGCCAGGCCCATTCCTCGATGACAGGGCGCCTCCTGGCGCCGGGAGGCGCTGGGGAAATCAGCTACGGGAGCTGATTCTCGACCCTACCCTTTGCTATCCCCCCCGCTCGTTCCCCCCGACTGGACCGAAATGGTGTTCTGGCCAGCTCGTGGGCCGTTCTGGTTTTCTGTCTTGTTTTGCGTTCTGGGCGAAGCGAAGGCAGAACACGAGGAAGAGCGACAAAAAGAATAAAAGACGAGCACGAAAAGCACCGTTTGGGTTCAGCCCCGACGCTCGGCATCGTGGAAAATCCCCTCCTCCCTCGACCAGCCAGCCTCGGTCTTCAAGGATGAGGGCCGGCGACCCCCGCAGTGGTGGCCGTCCGCCCCAGTCCCCGATCCACGATCCCCCCTCGGACCTTCCCGGAGGCCCCCACGGAGGCGCTGGGAAGCCCCCCGCACGCCCAGCCCGCGGTGGACACACTGAGGAGTGGATCGGCTGGGTGTTCGTCGTGCCTTCCGCCTTCGCCTCTTCTTCCCCCTCTGCACAAGATGCGCTGGGGGGGGGAAATAAAAAACACGCCCGAACGTACCCAGACACGCCCAGAGAGGACCCGCGAGTGCCCTGAGTCCTTCTCCCTCGCTCCTCGTCGGGCCTGTCCGTCTACAGGGGGAATATCCAAGAGCGATGTTCCGACTCCTCTTGCTCATTTTCGAGTTTTTGTTCTCCCCCTCATTTTCATTTTCCAAAATCCGCCTGTGGGAGGACACGCCCGACCTAACGCTGGCAGTCCCTGCTGGGCGCTGCTGGCATGTCCTCCTCGCTGCGGTGCCCGTGGAGGCTCGCCGCGCCCGCAGCGGCCGGCGCCGCCGCGCTGCTCGTCGTCGCCGCGGCGGGGCGCCCGCGGCGCCCGCGCGGCGCGGAGGGCGCGGAGGCCGCGGGGCGGCGAGCCGCGGCCAGCGCAGAGGCGCCGAGGCCGCTGGACGAGGCCAGGCCCGGGCCGCCACTGGGCCTCCTCCTCCTCCTCCCTTCCCCCTCCTCCTCCTCCTCCTCCTCCTCCTCCACCTCCTCCTGCTCCTCCTCCCTCCTCCTCCTCCTCCTCCTCCCCCTCCTCCTCCTCCCTCCTCCTCCTCCTCCTCCTCCTCCTCTCATCATCATCTCATCATCATCATCATCATCATCATCATCATCATCATCATCATCATCATCATCATCATCCATCATCATCATCATCATCATCATCGTCATCGTCATCGTCATCGTCATCGTCATCATCATCCCTCTCCTCCTCCTCCTCCCCCTCCTCCTCGTCCTCCTCCCTTCTCCGCCTCCTCCTCCTCCTCCGCCTCCTCCTTCCTCTCCTCCTCCTCCTCCTCCTCCTCCTCCTCCCGGCCCCGACTCGGAAGGTTTGCTCGGGGGCGACCAAGAGGGGGGTGATGACTAGGGGGGTGGATATCATTGCGTGGGCCATGATGTTTCCTCAGATTTCATGACATGGCACCTCTTCTGATTTTTTTGCGTCCCTGGCCCCCCCCCCTGGGCCGCGCACATGCCGCCGGCCATGAGTTGCGCCCCCCCCTCTTGGACGCCCCCCCTCTTGGACGACCCCGAGGGTTGCGGAGGGGCCCTCGCTGGGCCCTCCATCAAAAGAACGGCCATGAGATCCTGGCGCTGTAATTCTTTCACAGTGCGCATGTTCGCCCAGTTTTGGGCCCCGGGACCCTCGCAGATCGATGCGGCTCGAAAAACGCAGCAGAAAGATGGGGCCCAGGGCTCCGGTCGCGATTTTTTCCAAAGGCGGCGGGACTTCTCAGAAGCTCCCCCCGCGCCTTCTGAAAGGTTTTTGTCTGTCTCCGGGACAGGCTGAGAAACCCTGTCAGAAGGCCAGGAGACTTCCGAGCCTTCTGAGAAGCATCGCCCCTTCTTATTCCCCCCCTCGCTCGCCGCCAACCTTCAGCGAGGAAGAAGCCTCTTGCGTGGTTAACCTGGGGCCCACCACATCGGGCAAGAGACTGGGGGTCCCCGAGACGATTGTCCCTTGACTGTCCCCTCTCCGTGGCCCTCTCGCGGCAGCAGCACCGACCCGCGGGCGTCCCTGCGCTGCCCCGTCGGGTCCGAGACTGTCCCGCCACCTTCGGAGGCTTTGTCCAGGCCATCCGAGGAGAAGAAAGTTAAGCCGGGCACGTCCCTCTACAGGAGGAAAGTTCAAAACTAGTCAAAGAATAGTCTGGAGACGATTTTTCGACTGTGTTTGACTATTGTTAAGCCTGTTTGGAGTAATTTTTCAAGCTAGGCTCTGCCTAGAGGGTTCTTACTCTCTTAGCTTAAAGGGGCCGGGCAGTGTAAAGCACCCTGGGCGGTTCCCCCAGTCCCCGCCCCGCGGTTCCCCCAGTCGCGTCCCCTGGGTTCACCCAGCTTAGCTAAGCTTAGCTTTAGCTTAGCGTTAGCTTAGTTTTAGCTTAGCTTTAGCTTAGCGTTAGCTTAGCTTTAGCTTAGATGTAGCTTGATCTTAGCTTAGAATTCGCTTAACTTTAGCCTAGCTTTAGCTTAGCTTTAGGTTAGCGTCAGCTTAGCTTCAGCTTAGCTTTAGCTTAGCTTTAGCTTAGCTCTAGCTTAGCTTTAGCTTAGTTTTAGTTTAGCTGTAGCTTAGCTGTGGCTTAGCTTTAGCTTAGCTTTGGCTTAGATTTAGTTTTGATGTAGCTTAGCTTTAGCTTAGCTTTAGTTTAGCTTTAGCTTAGCTGTATCTTGGCGTTAGTTTAGCTTTAGCTTAGCTTTAGGTTAGCTTTATCTTAGCTTTAGCTTAGCGTCAGCTTAGCTTCAGCTTAGCTTTAGCTTAGTTTTAGCCTAGCTCTAGCTTAGCTTTAGCTTAGCTTTAGTTTAGCTTTAGCTTAGCTTTGGTTTAGCTTTAGCTTAGCTTTAGCTTAGCTTTATCTTAGCTTTAGCTTAGCTTTACTGTTACTACTAATGCTGCTTTCCTAGGGGCTCCAACTCCTAGGTAGGGTCGCACTGGGATAATTTTTCAATTTTCGTCCACAATCCGTCTTCAGGAGGACATGCCCGACCTAAGGCTAAAGCCTTGCAGCGTGAGGAGAGGAGGCGCGACCCACCATTGCAGCCAGCTCGGCCAGATCTCCCAGACAGCCAAGCGCGGGCGATGGCGCTCCGAAGCCGCTGCGCGCCTATGTATCATAGAAGGTTTGGCCATGGTGCAGGATTTATCAGCCGACTTGCATGCCGCGGCACTCTGGCACGGCATGGCATGGCCAGAGGACCTTGACAGAAAAGCTGCAGCAATTGGCCTGAGGGCCAGCGAGGGCAGTGCAGGGAGGACCCCGGCGCAAGCGGAGGTGAACCGCGGACGCTGCCCCCTCGGGCAGCGCGCGCCAGTGCCCTCTGGTGACCGCGCCCTGGTGACGTGAGAGGCAGCGTCCGGGGCACCCTGGTCCACAAGCGGTGCGTCCGCACGAAGAGAAAAAATGAGCATGCAGAGCGAACATGGTGCAATGCATTCGCCCGCGTACTCGCAGCACGCAGGGGCGCAGCGATTTACAGTTCTTCGCGGCCCCATCACACCCGACCCGATGTCCACCTCATCCGCGGTCTTTTTGAAGTGAACCGCAGACGCTGCCCGCTCGGGCGGCGCGTGAAAGTGCCTTCTGGCGAGCGCGCCTGGGTGACGTGAGAGGCAGCGTCTGGGGCGCCCCGGTTCACAAGTGGTGCGTCCGCACGAGGAAAAAACATGTAGAGCGGACATGGTGCAATTGTTGTCCAAAGATTGGCCCGTGGTAGTCCTGCGATTGCCCCGCCTGTAGACAGATAGGCGGCATGATGAGACCAATTGATAAATTGATCGCGACATCGACAGCTACATGATCAGACCGATAGACCGCGAGACCGATTGGTGGTTGACTGTGGGATCGGTGGATAAGTGGTGAGACCCATCGGCAGTGCAATCGGCCGATCTGTCTATTCGATTCGAACCGAGGGATCGTTGGATCGGTGTCGCGTGAGTGTCCCGTGGTCGCCAGCGGTAGTCCCGCGGTGTTCCCGCCCCTGTCCCGTCTATAGGTATTGCTGCATCGATGCACGTGTGGTTAAAAGAGTGAAGCATACGCATCGTACACTTTATATGTGTATGTATATATATACATATGTATAACTACACATGTTCATACACATACACCCCAGGCAGTGCGTGCGCTTGGTGCTTCTGTGCTTGCTTGGTTCAAGAACTGGACAGGTTGTCCGGGTTTCAACCTGTGGGCGCCCCGTGCGCTTACGCACCACGTGGCTTACACAGCATAGCTTGCACCACATAGCTTGCAAAGCATAGGTCACGCAACGTCGCTCATACATAATAGCGTGCACCACATTGTGTTTATCACGTAGTTTACAGTCCTTCGTTGCCACCTTGAGGCTCAGACCCCATACATCACAGAACATAACTCACACCATATAGAGCAAATCGCTCAGCTTACACCACGTAGCTTGCACGACATAGCATCCACCACATTGCTCACACTATGTGACTCACACCACATAGCTTACACAACCTAACTGCTCACGTTTGGGATCACGATGGCGAACATCCCCCAAACAGTGCTTGCACTGAGAGGACTCTCAGTTGTTACTGAGTAACTGGGCCGGTGAGGCGGTCTGGCGGCTATGTTGTCGCCGTCGCCGCCCCGTCGCCGACTCGTCGCCGCCCGTCGTCTGGGCCGGTGTGGCGGTCTAGTGGCTATGTTGTCGCCATCGCCGCCCCGTCGCCCCCTCGTCGCCGCCCGTCGTCTGGGCCAGTGTGGCGGTCTGGCGGCTGTGTTGTCGCCGTCGCTTCCCCGTCGCCGCCGTGTCGCCGCCCGTCGTCTGGGCCTGTCCGCCTCTCTGGCGGAAGTGCTGTTGCCGTCGCCGCCTCGTCGCCGCCTCGCCGCATAGATTGCACCACATTGATTCTCCTTTCTAAAAACAAAATAGGGTCTACCCCCCCGGCGTTATCGACACCCCTGTCGGATATGTAGATCATATATGATTATGACCACATGTCCATCCTAAATCTGAAATCACAATGTCGAATGCCAACCAGTATCCCCCACCCTGAGGGTCCCTTGTAAAAAACACTATGCGGTGACATTGTTTGATCTAACATAACACTTGTTCGCGAATCCCTTGCACAAAAAATGAGACGAAGTGCACGCGCGCGCGTCGTCGCGCGCGCATGCCAAAATCCTTCAAAATCCTTAGGTGCCGGAAAGATTTCGCAATCGAGTTTCCAAACAAACTACAAAAACACAGGGTTTCGCAGCACTGATTTGCTAAACAAGCTTCCGCGCGAGCTCTTGCGAAATCTTCAGGAAATTATAGGTTTTTCAAGATTTTCACAAAATGCTTTTAAACGAACTTCGCGCGCGCGCATGTCGAAATCTGTCGAACGCCCTTGCGCGTGTGCCGTCGCGAGAATCCTCTGCAAAAAACGGGACGAAGTGCAGACGCGCGCGTCGTCGCGCGCGTACGCCGAAATCCTTGTAAACCCATCGGTTTCGGAAGGATTTCAAAATCGCGCGTCCAAACAAACTACAAAAACACAAGGTTTCGCAACACAGATTTGCTAAAAAAGTTTCCCCGCGCGCTCTTGCGAAATCTTCTGAAAACCATCGGTTCTTTCATGTTTTTCACAAGATGCAAAAAAAACAGGCTCCGCACGCGCGCATGTTCAAATCTGTCGAACGCCCTTGCGCGTGTGCCGTCGCGAGAATCCTCTGCGAAAAATGAGACGAAGTGCAGACGCGCGCGTCGTCGCGCGCGTATGCCGAAAACCTTCAAGACACATCGGTTTCGGAAGGATTTCAAAATCGTGCGTCCAAAAAATCTACAAAAACACAGGGTTTCGCAACACGGATTTTCAACAAAAGCGTGCGCGCGCGCTTTTGCTTCGTCGTCGTCGTCGTCGTCGCCGTCCTCCCTCCTCCCGCGTCGTCGTCGTCGTCGTCGCCTACGTCGTCCTCTGTCTTTCCTCGTGTTCGTCGTCGTCGTCCTCTTTGGCGTCGTGGTCGTTTCCGTCGTCGTTGTCGCCGTGGTCGTCCTTCCTCCTCCTCCCTCGTCGTCTTCGTCGTCCGTCGTCGGCGTCTCGTCGTCGTCCCTCCTATTTCGTCGCCGTCGTCGTCGTCGTCGTCGCCGTTGTCAGCGTCGTCTTCCCTCCTCCCTCGTCGTTGCCGTCGTCGGCGTCGCCGTCCTTCCTCCTTCTTCGTCGTTCGCGTCGTCGCCGTCCTCCCTCCTCCCTCGTCGTTGAGCTGCCGCCCCGGCTCGAGGCTTTGGGAGCAGGTGTCAGACACCTGCGAGCCTCGACCGCCGCCGGGCAGCTGCCATACGCGCGGGCCGCCGCGCACGCCTGGCGCGCTGCGGGCCGGCCGTGCCCCGCCCGCGCCGCGGCCCGTCCACCGCTCCCGCAGGCCGTCGCGCCTGCCTGGCGCGCCGTGGGCCGCCTCGCCGCGCCCTGCGCTGCGGGCAGCGCCGCGCCCATCGGGCGCCACGCCCCTCGGGCGGCGCCGCGCGCGCGCCAACCCGGCCTGGCACCGCCGGGCCCGCTGGCTGCGCGGCCAGGCTCGCGTGCTGGTGCGGCTCGCAGACGCGCGGGCTCGCCTCGGGGTCGCTGGCCGCGACCCGAGGCCGCTGGCCGACGCCAGCCCGCGCCTGCGCGCGCATCACAGCGCCGCCTCGCCCGACGCCAGCATGTACGGCAAGGGCGGCGCTGGCGGAGGCAAGGGTGCTGGGCCCTCCGGTGGCGGGCGCGCTGGCGCAGGCGGCAAAGGGCGCCCTGCGGCTACGGGCGGCCCGAGCCAGGCGACGCCGCCGTGGCACGTCCCGCCCCCGCCGCCTGGCTGGTGGTGCTCGGCGTGCGGCGGGATCAATGCCCCCACCGACGCCCTGTGCCGCACCTGTTGCCCCCTCCCTGCGCACGGGCCTGTGCACGGAGGGGGAGGAGGCGCGGCGCGCCCGCGCGCGGGCCCGCGCGGCGACGGCCGCCAGCCTCGGTCTGCCTCGAGGCGCAGGCGCCGCGGCGGCCAGGGCGAAGCTCGCCAGCCAGAGGCCGAGCCGCGGCCGCGATCGGCCTCGCGCGTCCGCTTCGAGGACGAGGGAGCGGAGGACGACGGCGGCGAGCCGCGCCAGCGGTCGGCCTCGCGCCGCCGCCGCCGCTCTGCCGACGGCGAGGGCCGACGGAGGCGTCTCGCTGAAGGCGAGTCCGACGCCTCGGAGGGCGAGGACGATGGCCGCAGCCCCGCACTCGGCATCTTGCCCGCCCTACCGCTGGACGCGAGGGCCCATCCAGCCTGGGTCGAGCCGCCGTCGGACGAGCGCGGGCTCGTGGCCCACAGGCGCTCGCTGCGCCAGATGGCCGCCGCCACGGGCAAGAGGCTGCAGGCGGCCATGGAGCTCGGCATGAGCCCCGAGCAGAGGCGGCCGCAGGAGGAGGAGTACGCTGTGCAGCTCAGCATGATCATCCTCGCCCGCGCCCCCGGCGTCCGCTGCGACCGCCAGCGCAGCTTCGTGCAGCGAGCTCAGGGCAAGCTCGAGAAGGCCGAGGCTGCTGCGGCGCGGGCGCGAGAGGAGCTCGCCGAGCAGGAGGCGAAGGTGGCGCAGCGCACGGAGGCCCTCGGACGGGCCAAGACGTTGCTGGAGCAGCTCGAGGCCATGGTCCCCACGGGCGACGGGCCGATGGAGGAGCCCGCCGCGCCGACGCCCGTGGCGGGCGCTGAGGGCGATGCGGCCCCAGGCACGCCACCCGACCTCGCGCCGCCCATCGCGGCCATCGCGGAGCTGCAGGCTGGCCAGGCGGCGCTCACCCAGCAGCTCGTCGGCCTCACGCAGCTGCTGACGTCGATGCAGGGCCAGATGGCGGCGGCCCGCGGCGAAGCGGCGCCTGGCGGGACGGCTATGCCTGCGCCCGACGTGCGGCCCTTCGCAGGGCCCCCCCAGCGCCTGGGGCCAGCGGGCGCCGCGGCTGCCCCCGCGCCTGGGCCTGGGGCCCCTGCCGCGGCCTACGCCGTGCCGGCCGCCGCACCTGTGGCCCGCGCCCCCCCCGGAGGGGCCCCCGCCGCCTGCCGCCGCCGTGAGAGCGGCCGCGGGCGCCGTTGGACCCGCCGCCGCCGCGGCCGCCGAGGTGCCAGTCAGCGCCGAGGAGGATGCTGCTGCTGCCGCCTCGGCCGAGGCGGCCCGCAAGGCGCGGTCGACTCAGCGTGCTGCGAGGAAGGCTGCAGACCGCGCCCGCCGCCCTGATGGTCAACAGGGACTGCGCGCGGCTCTCGCTCGCCAGGCGTCAGCGCGTCCAGGCGCGAGCAGCCACCGTGGCCGCGGCGCCCTGCCGCCGTCGCCGCACGGCCGTGCTGCCGTCGCCGCTGAGGCCGGAGAGGAGGCCGCCGCGGGGGCGGCGAACCGCCGCCAGCGGCACAGCCGCAGCCACAGCCCTCGCCGTGATGGGCCTGACGGCTTCTTGCTGTGCGGGGGCCGCGCCGGCTCCACAGGAGAGAGTGAGGGAGCGGCGTCGACGCTGGGGTGATGCGTCACGGCGGGCGGGCCTCGGGGAGTGAGAGGGCCGCCGCAGCGCCGTCTCACGGCCCGCCCGCGACTGGCGCGCCGCCAGTCACGCCGACTGCCTCGCCGCCTCGGATGGAGTCCGAGGCCCAGCAGCGGCCACGCTGCCCAATACCGGATTGCACCGATCTGGTCAGGCTACTTTGCCAGCCCTGGCTATCTTGCTCTCTCACTCCCGTCTTTCTTGGGCCATCTCAAATGCCTGATCATTGCCTCTTTCACCCTTACCTTCATAGTAGTACCTGCCATTTTTTTGAGACCCACGGAGCTTCTCCCCCCCCGACAGTGAGCAGGTTGTCAGGATGGAGGTACATACTGATGGGTCTGGAGGGACCAAACAACAGCACTTGGGTGGACCACCGTCTTGGGCATGGTGCATATTTTCGATTACGTCGACAGGCAGGCACATCTGTGAAGGGTACTTGTGTGGTGTCGATCCTGATCTCTCCACCTCTGTTGCGAGCCCGTCTGGCGCTTCAGAATTTCAAGCTGCTCTGTGGCTGGTACTATGGTTATTGCAAGCTCCTCCCCGTTTTCGGGCCCAACCCGTGGCGGTATACACAGATAACATGCTGGTGGTGTCAGCGGCCGACGGGGGAACGAGATGTGCGTCGTGTGGTAATTTCCCATGGCTCTTTGATGGGGCCCTCAAGCTATTACGTCAGTTCACGAAGCTGAGCTGGAATCACGCCCACGGCCACAATGCCGATCCGCTGAATGAGCTTGCAGATACCATAGCCCGACTGGCTTCCATGGGAATTGCGCCGACAGTAGATCCTGACTTTCAACCGTGGTCAGTTTTGCTTGCGTCTGCCTCTCTTGTACCATGGATGTGGATGTCTGCCAATTCCAACTTCGGTCTTGGGGAGTATCCGAATGTTGGCGCATGCGAAATGCCCTCCATCAGCCCTCCTGAGCTAGATCTCAGATCTGCCTTCTCACCACCTGCTGGCCGCGGCTCGGAAAACTCGTCTGTGCCACGAGTATCTCCGACATCAGGTTTGCAGCCTCAGGTGAATTTTGCAGTCGCGAACGTACTCACACTGCGGCCCCGCAGGAAGGCTGCCCGACGAGGGAGAGGGACTCGGATACGATGTCGGTACCAAGATGCGGCCGGCCTTGATTTGCCCGGACGCATGCTCGCACTGGCTCATCAGTTCTCTGCGCATAACTTTCATGCGGTTGGCACGCTTGAGACTCGTTTGTGTCGGAACGGTTGGACACCAGCAGGGGATTTTCTTGTCATCACCGCAGCAGCCGAGTCCAAGGGGAAGGCAGGGGTGGCCTTATGGATCAACACACAGCACGAGTACGCATGTGGGCATACGCTTGCGCGCCGTCACGTATGTGTGATCAGCTTTTCGTCTCGGCACTTGTTGGTAGCTATGCGTGCGCCTCACCTGTGCTTGGACGTGCTCGTCGGCCATGCACCCCATTCTCGCCGTCCCCCTGCTGAAGTCGAAGCGTGGTGGGGCCATGTGACGTCAGTGCTCCGTGGGCGAACCCAGCCGGCTCCTCTGTACTGTCTATTGGATGCGAATGCGACTTTGGGCTCACAGGTGTCAGATCATGTCGGTGACGTGGCGGCCGAGGTTGAAAATGCCAATGGACAGCGCTTTCGCAAGTTCCTGCGTGACTCGGACCAGTGTGCTCTGTCTACATTCCTGCCGTCATACTCTGGGATCCATGGGACTTGGTTGCCACCTGGGGCTCAGGGCCAAAATCCGCGACGACGAATCGACTACATAACGATCCCTATGGGCCAACTACCTAGCGTCATTCGTCAGGGTGTCGATGTCGAGATCGAGCTAGCGATGCGATGTGACGACCATTTTGTGGTAACTGCTGATGTGTACGTGTGCCGTGCCGATCAGTACGAGCCAGCCATCACTTGGACGCGTTCCCGACACGACGAAGCTAAGTATGCTGACCCCGAGTGTCGTGCTGCGTTTGAAGATGCCCTCCGCATGGTGCCCTCGCCGACTTTCACAACGCACCCAGATGATCATGCCGAATATCTTAACAGGCATATCTTGGAGGCCGCCGCAATCGCCTTTCCACCCAAAAGGTCCGACAGTGGCCGCGAGCCCCGTCGCAGTTGGATTTCCCAGGGATCCCTCGACCTTATGGATCAGCGCACGTTTGGGAGACGTGCGCTTCGGGCCCTACGGGCCCAACTGCCCAGGCTTTTCCTGGCGTGTGTGTTTGTGGCGTGGGCCTCGGACGGGGCCATGGAGGGCGAGTGGTTTTGTCACCGGACACGCCGCTTCCGACATAGTGCCCGTGACGGACCGTCGCATCATCCCCTCGTGCAGATATGTCGACGGATCGCGGACGCCGCCGACCAGGTTCTTGATGCCACCAAGGTTTTTGCGACGCCCCTACGATCACCACAGGGCAAGCTGACCTACCCACGGTTTACCCAGGACCACATCGTCGGACTGCGATACCTAGGACGGCTGCCCACTGTGTATGAGCTAGCCGATGTCCCACGTGGTTTTCGGTTTCAGCTGCCCAACGTCCTTAACTTTTATCTGGGATGGTTTGGATTTTTCTGGGCTTCCAGTATGGTGTTTCCTCGGGCCGCTACTTATGTGATTCAACAGTCCACTGGCCAGGATTCAGCGTGGCATTGTGCCAGCATTGCTCAGGGGGTCCGCAATGCCTGGGATCGACGACAGCTTGCCGAAGCCTACGCCGCCTTGCGACGGGTCGGGGCTGTGTCCAAGCGACGACGATTCGAGCGAGTGTTGCCCGCGTTGCAGGATCTGTCTGGCCAGGCCGTTGTCTCCGAGAAACAAATCGCGAGGCGTTGGCAACAACACTTTGCCAGCCTCGAGCTTGCGGCTACGATTTCAGTCGAGGATGTGCCGACGTTTGCAGGATACTTCGGGCGCGCACCCTATGCGCGTATGTCGACTGATCCCGTCAGTCTTGCTTCGATCCCCACCCTAGCTGAATTCCAGTGGTCGTGTCGACAGTCGCGCAGGTCGGCTGCAGGATGTGACGGTATTTCAGGCGGCCTTATGAGGGCCCATCCGACCGCTATCGCGGAATATTACTACCCTCTACAGCTGAAGTTTGCCCTTACGCTAATCGAACCCATTCACTGGAAAGGAGGTTTCTACCGGGACCTCATCAAGTCTGGCCAGGCCGACCCGACACAGTGCAGCAGCTCCAAGTCCATCCTCGTCTCTTCCCAGGTGGGCAAGGCCTCCCGACGCTGCCTTCGATCCCGACTTTTGCCCCACTTGGCCTCCGAGGCGGGCGAGACCCAGTTTGGCGGGCTTCCAGGACGAGGTACCACCCATGCGTCCCTGGTGCTCCGCGTTTCGCAGTCCCTGGCCAAACTTCGGAAGATGTCGTTCGGGGCCCTCTTTCTGGACGTCGTTCAGGCCTTTTACAGGGCCATTCGGGAGCTCGTGGTGCGTGCCCACCGCGAAACCGACCTCGACGACCTTACTGTGGCTACCCTGGTGCGCGCCGCTGGCCTACCCCCGGCCGCCATGCAACAGCTGACCGATCGACTGCGACAGCGTGCAGCGGCCCTGTCAGCCTCCGACGTCGATTCTCACACCGTGGCCCAGGTTGAGCAGTGCTACCAGGTACCCTGGTTTATTTACGAGGGATCTGGCCAGGTCTCGTTACCCCAGCGGTTCTTCTTTCCTGGCCAGCCACTTGCGGATGTCCTCTTCGAGATTCAGATGGCCGACTGCATGCAGGACGTACGCGCACGCATGCTGGGTGAGGGCACGCCGTACATGCTACCGCGCACAGAGCAGAGATCCATCACCGCGCTTGTTACTGAGTACCGACCCCGGCCCTCCTGCTGACCTCCCCCTCGTCGACATTTCATATGCCGACGATGGCACAGTCATGCTCATATTGCTTGCTGAACAGATGTATGATGCGCTTAGTCAGGTGATGGTTATGGTTTCAGAGGCTTTCGCACGCCGTGGACACATCCTCAACATCGGGCCGTCTAAGACTGCCGCGCTTGTCAAATGGCGCGGGCCAGGCACCAAGAGCGCGCGACACACAGCATGGCATGTGCATGGCGGACGAGTTTCGGGACATTCGGATATACTCGGACAGCTCAGTGTGCCGATTGTACACCACTACGTGCATCTCGGATCGGTGATCGATGCGAACTCTGCTATGCTGCCCGAAATGCGTTACCAAGCTGCCTCGACAGCCTCGTCGCTACAGGTTCTTCGCCGACGTGTTTTCGCGACCGATGACCTAGCCTTACACCATCGGCTCGTGCTAGCCGACAGTCTGGTCATGTCAGGGCGGCTGTACAATGCAGGGGCTTGGTGAGTACTAGCGACTTCGGAGGCCAAGTTGGCCCATCTGGAAACCATGAAGGTTTACCGAGCTGCGGCCCGAGTCCGTTTCCAGGAGCACGATTCTCAGGTGTCCGACGCCCTTGTGCTGGCGAGGCTGCGCAGACCTACCCCTGCCAACACCCTCCGTGCCGCACGCCTCCGACTTCTCGGCTCGCTCTATCATACGGGGCCCCTCCTGGCTTTCTCCCTCGTTGCCGCAGAGTGGCATGCTGCCCCGGACGCCCCCGCACGCGAGCGCACTACCCTTGGACAGTGGATCCAGGACCTGGCCTGGTTACGATGTGCCGTCAAACAGTGCCAGGACCTACCAGCCCCAGCTGACGACCTCAAACCATGGGAAACGTTCATACGACGGAGTCAGCCAGCCTGGAAGCGCATCATACAAGTTGCGATGCATGCGTACACGCAGTACCTTTCCAGGAAAGAGCTCGCCTCCCATATGGAGACCCAGTTTTTTGCAGCTGTAAGGCCAGCAGGTGTGCCAGAACGTGTGTATACCGACGAGCGCGGGCTTATCGTCCCACCGCCGCCTCCTGCGCAGACAGCTGCCCTGGATTGCCCGTGGTGTGGTGAGGTTTTCGCACGACATCGAGCGATGCGCACGCATGTTGCCCGTGCGCACCGACAGCTTGCGACACTTGCGCGCGGTTATGCAGCTCGGGACGGTTCGTGTACAGTGTGTCTGTTAGAGTTCAACGCCAGACCCCACCTCATCGACCACCTGTCGATTGACTCCCCTCGATGCTTTCTGGGCGGCCTCTTAACTATGGACAACCCAGCACACCACCTCGACGACTCGACTACACCGTCTCGACCAACCGGAGCTGTACCCCACATCAGGATTCCCCGCCGACATGTGATTGCACCCACGACGCGGTTACTGGGGCCGCTCACTCAACTGGCCACCGACCTCGCGACGTTGGTCCCACAGGAGTACGCCCGCCAGGTTTTACTTGAATCTGACCCCTACCTCACACCTGCCGCCTGCGCGGCACTTATGCCGCCGGCCCCAGACCCGCCCATCGGCGCTCCCCCTCCCGCCCAGTACCCACCAGTACAGACGGAACGTTACCCGACGCGTATGTTTCTGACCGAGCAGTATACACATGCAGCTGCTCAGGTTTTGCCGTCTGCGATCCGACGGTCAGAAGACTACATACTTAACCTATATTGTGGGAGACGCCGCCCAGGGGATATTCAGGCTTGCTTAGAAATGGAGGAGTATCATACCGATTTCGCTGTATATGTACTTTCGATCGACATCGCTATCGATCCCGTTCTTGGCAATATGATGCGCCGTGAATCTCTGGACATTTGGAAGGGACATATTCGGGCCAAACGTGTTGTGCTGTCAGGAGGCGGGCCCCCGTGCGAGACGTGGGCTGCCATGCGCTGGGCCCTTGACACGGGCCCCCCACCGCTCCGATCCCGCGATGACTTCTGGGGCCTGCTGTCGGTTACACCGCGCCAGATGGAACAGTTACGTGTGGGCAACGAGCTTCTTGGAGCCATGATTGAGCTTTTCGCCGAACATTTGCTGGTGGGCACTTGTTGCTGGATGGAGCATCCCATGCCAGCTGGCTGGCGGCAGGCAGCTGTAAGTTCCTTCTTCTGCCCACCCCTACGGGCCATCATGGCCTCCCCGGCTGCGTCTGTGACAGACTTCGATCAATGCGAACACGGCCAGGTCGCTCGCGCCCCCACCCGTATTCTGGCGTTGCGTATGGAAACCCTTTCTGGCAGGCTTCTGGAGACCCCAGGACGTGGAAGATGTTCTCACGGACGCGGGGCCCACGAGGTGCTCATGGGGTTCGATCGGGCCCGAGACGAGTGGCGTACCGCCAAAAAGAAGACCTACCCTCCCGCTCTATGTCGAGTATTGGCCGACGGTATCACAGATGCGATCAACCATATGCGTGCGACGTGTGACGATGATGCATTGCCAGAGGACATGAGGGAGGAGGAGGAGGAGCTTCGTGGGTCCCTTTCAGCCTTTTATGTAGCTTGAGACCCATATCTCGGTACTGACGAGTCTTGGGCGCCCGACTTTGTCGATTCTCGGCCTCGGAAGGTTCGCGCTGATCCAGAGCGCCACAGGTTTTTGCCCCCCGAACCGCCGCCCACCGAATCTGCAGATGCAGGCGTTGTTTACGATCCCACTGCGGAGCCGCGGGACCCTGGCCCGATCGAGGCCTCAGAGGAACAGGAATATGCCGATGCGCTCTCATTCCTGGATGGCACTGTGTTGCCCCCACCCGGCTCGTCTGCTCCGCCCTTTGCACCCTCCCCCCCTCTCCGCCCCCTCCGCCACCTTCGCAGCCCGTAGAGCCCGCACCAGAAATTCGAGCTCTGATTGCTGCCAAGCGTACGCAAGCCAGAGAGCGACGTCGGATTCGCCTCGCTCAGCGAATAGCCCCCTGGATTTTCCAGCCCGATTTCGGGGTCGGGCTGTTCGATAACGCGCACGACTAGACAGCTGTAAGGCAGAATAGCCAAGGCAGAAACTTGGGAACTCCGTGGTTCCCGCCTTTTGCTGGTTTGTGAGCAGGCTGTCAGGATGGAGGCCGCAGGTACATCCTGGGGTACTTGTGTGGCCGCGCCCTGATCTCTCCGCCTCTGTTGCCAGTGTTTCGGGCTTTGCCAAGACCAGCGCTCTGTGGCTGGTGCTATGGTTCATGCGTGCCCTCCCCGTTTTTGGCCAGTCCCGTGGTGGTATACAGATAACCCCCAGCTCATCCGTCAGTTTCGAGCTGAGCTGGAATCACGTCCGCTGAATGAGCTTGCTATGCCATAGCCGACTGACTTCCAAGAGACGCGCCACAGTAGTTCTGACTTTCACCGTGATCAGTTTTGCTGCAGACTGCCTCTCTTGGACCTTGGATGTGATGTCTGTCGTCCAACTTCGGTCTTCAGGGGTATCCGATGTTTGCAGCCTCAGGTGAATTTTGCAGGATGTGGAGGGGAAGTGGGAGGTTTATAGGAGGTGCGGAATGAGGAGCGGAGCGGCGAGCGGCGCGGCAGTGTAGCAGCGAGCGCGCGCCGCCCCGCCGCCGCCGCCCCGCGGCGGCCCGCCCAGCCGGCACCGCCCCGCCGACGCCGCCCCGCGGCCCCGCTCTTGCGCGAGAGAGAGCCACCTCCCTCGCCCGCACGCACGGCACGTGGATCGTGCAAGACCGTTCGGCCCCCATTTCGTCTCCCCTTGCGCGCCCGCCGCCGCCAGGTTCTGCTGGCGGCCAACCTGCCGCCGTGCCTCTCTTTCGTTGCCATGCCCGCAGCAGAAAGGGGTAGCAGGGATCGGGCCGCCCCCGCCGCTTGCAGCAGAAGGGGTAGCAGGGCTGGGCCGAGCTCATTTCCTCGTGCTGCTGCCTGTGTCATGACCTCCCCCTTCCCTTCGACATCACACCTTGCCCGACGATCTCGTCTCTGTGGAGTGTGATTGTCCTGGGGCTTTGCCAGGGTTACGCCGAGAGCAACCGAGCAGGATTGCCCCGCTTCGCTTCGCTGCCTCTTCCTGGCCACGGTTGAAAGTCTCACCTCTTCGCTGCCTAGTTTCAGGACGCTCTGCGTCCCCGCCGCTGCCGTGCATCCTGCTGCCTGGCGCAGCCCGTATTATGGGACTGGGTGAGCATCGAGGGGTAGGGTATTATCGGATTGGTTGGAGGACAACGCTTTGTGCTGGTACCCGGCTGCAGTAGCAGATGGCTGGATGCACCTCAGGCGCCGACGCCTGGCCTTTGCAGTTTTCCCTAGCTAGCCGATGCAAGTTACTGTCTGAACTTGACTTCAGGTGCCCGTGCAGAGTTTGCGAGCCTCGCCGTTTAGCATAGCCACACGAGCTGACTGTGCTGACCGTCTCTGCTAGCCGCAGCGCCGCCATTAGCTGACAGGCCATACGCTTCATCAGCAGCGCAATCCCAAAAATCCTCGTCGTTGTCGTCGTTGTCGTCGTTGTCGCCGTCGTCGTCCTTCCTCCTCCCTCGTCGTCTTCGTTGGCGACGTCGTCGTCGTCGTCGGCGTCGGCGTCGTTGTCGTCTTCGTCGACGTCGACGTTGTCGTCGTCGTCGTCGCCGCCGTCGTCGTCGTCGTCGTCGTCGGCGTCGTTGACGTCGTCGTCGGTGTCGTCGTCATCGTCGTCGTCGGCGTCGTCATCGTCGTTGTCATCGTCGTCGTCGTCGGCGTTGGCGCCGTCGTCGTCGTCGCTGTCGTCGTCGTCATCGTCGTCGTTGTCGGCGTCGTCGAAGTTGTTGGAGACGTCGTCGGTGTCGTCGTAGTCGTTGTCGTCGTCGTCGTTGTCGCTGTCGCTGTCGGCGTCGCTGGTGTTGCCAAGTGCCATTTGGTACCCACCGTCACGGTCTTAAGAGATTTTGCAAACCAAGTTGCGGGTGGGTGGGTGGGATGCCTGCGCGAGCAGTGGGGTGGACAACTCATTGCGAACAGAAACTAATTGCATTATATATATATATATTGCACCACATGTGCTGCACCATATAGAGTGCGTAACATAGGTTGCACCACATGAGCTGTTCAACATAGATTGCACAACGCAGATTGCACACTATAGATTGCACAACTCAGATTGCACCACACATATTGCGCCACATAGATTGCTCAACAGAGATTGCACCACGTAGATTGCACCACATATATCGCATCGCATAGATTGCACCGCGTAGATTGCACCACACAGATTTGACCACACAGATTGGACCACACAGAGTGCACATTCTAGTTTGCACCACGTATATATGTATGGAATAACACAGATTTCACCGCATCGAATGCACAACATCGATTGCACCACATAGATTGCACAACATTGATTGCATCACGTACAGAGAGCATCACAGTAGTTGCATTCAACAGATTCCCCCACCTAGGATGCACCAGGGTGACCTTACTATAGGTACGCTTGTTGTCCTTATCCCACGTCGGTGCCTGGAGGCCTCCGCTGGTGCCGGCGCCCCGGGCTCCCTGCCGGGCCTCTGCCGCGTCCTCTTCGGGCCCGTGGCGCCCTTGGTGTGCGAGTGCCTGGAGCCCGCAGAGGTGGGCCGACTGCAGCGATGCCAGCGCGAGCTGTCCTCCGCGGTGGAGCTTCGGCACTTGCTGCCGGCGCTGGCGGCGCTGGGGCTCGACGGCCAGGTGCGCGCCGCGCCCAGGCTGGAGGAGCTCTTCCTGCGCGCGCTGCGCCCGAGCCCGGCGCTGCTGTCGCTGGCGGTCTTCGGCGACACCTGCCGGTGCTGCGGTGACATGCGAGCCGCGCTGGCCGCCAGGGACTCCGCGGGCCGCTCCCCGCTGCAGAGGGCCGTGCAGCTGGGCTGGCCAGAGGTCGCTGGCAAGCTTTTCAGTGGAGGGAAAAGGTACCCATGCCGCAAGCCTGGCCTCGTTTCCGCTTGCTGGGGCCTCCTGCGCCCTCGTCGCCACGGCCTCCTCCTCCTCCTCTTCCTCCTCCTCCTCCTCCTCCTCCTCCTCCTCTTCCTCCTCCTCCTCCTTCTCCTCCTCCTCCTCCTCCTCCGCCCTCCGCCTCCTCCTCCTCCTCCTCCTTCTCCTCCTCTCCCTCCCCCTCCTCCTCCTCCTCCTCCCCCTCCTCCCCCTCCTCCCTCTCCTCCTCCTCCTCCTCCTCCTCCTCCTCCTCCTCCTCCTCCTCCGCCCTCCTCCTCCGCCTCCCCTCACCTCCTCCTCCTCCTCAAGACTTGTAACATTGCCTTGGACGCTCCCCCAGCAATAATGAGACCCACGCTTTGAGCTGCTTTAGGTCCGGCCGCCACCCGAAGAGAGGAATGAAGAGCAGGGCTTGTTTTGCGGCCCCCATCACCCTCGACACCTTGATCAGGGAAGCGCAACAGGCGCCTGGGCAATAGTACAGCAAGCAAGACAGACAACCCAGTCAGAAGTGCGGGTCCTCCACTTCCTCCTCCTCCTCCTCCTCTTCTTCCTCCCCCCCTCCTCCTCCTCCTCCTCCTCCTCCTCCTCCTCCTCGTCCTGTTCCACCTCCTCCTCCTCCTCTTCCTCCCCCTCCCCCCTCCCCCTCCCCCTCTTTCCTCCTCCTCCTCCTCCTCCTCCTCCTCCTCCTCGCCTCCTCGCTCCTCGCTTCTCCTCATCCTCCTCGCTTCTCCTCCTCCTCCTCCTCCTCCTCCTTCTTCCTCCTCCTCCTCCTCCTCCTCCTGATCCTCCTCCCCTCCCCTGCCCCCTCCTCCTCCTCCTCCTCCTCCTCCTCCTTCCTCCTCCTCCTCCTCCTCCTCCTCCTCCTCCTCCTCCCCTCCTCCTCCTCCTCCCCCTCCCACGCCCCTCCTCCTCCTCCTCCTCCTCCTCCTCTCTCCTCCTTCTCCACCTCCTCCTCCTCCTCCTCCCCTCCTCCTGCTCCCCTCCTTCTTCACCTCCTCCTCCTCCTCCTCCTCCTCCTCCTCCTCCTCCTCCTCCTCCTCCACCTCCTCCTCCTCCTCCTCCTCCTCCTCCTCCTCCTCCTCCCCCTCCCAGGCCCCCTTCTTCTCCTCCTCCTCCCTCCTCCTCCTCCTCCTCCTCCTCCTCCTCCTTCTCCTTCTCCTTCCTTCCTTCTTTTCCACCTCCTCCTCCGCCTCCTCCTCCGCCTCCTCCTCCTCCTCCGCCTCCTTCCCTCCCTCCCTCACTCCATCCATCCCTCCTCCCTCCCTCCTCCCTCCCTCCTTCCTTCCCTCCCCTTCCTCCTCCCTCCCTCCTCCCTCCCTCCCCCTCCCACGCCCCCTTCTTTGCCTTCTCCACCTCCTCCTCCTCCTCCTCCTCCTCCTCCTCCTCCTCCTCCTCCTCCTCCTCCTCCTCCTCCTCCTCCTCCTGGTCAGAGCGCACCCCTGGAGAGGTACGGGCAGTGGCGGTATCGGGAGCCTTTTTTCGGTTTTCTCGAGGTCGCTGGCAAGCTGCTGCACCTGGGAGCGCCCGCGGACCACGGGGACGCGGCGAGCGGCTGGTCCCCGCTCATGTACGCCATCTCGGCCGGCGACCAGGTCACGGCGCGCGCGCTCACGAGGCACGGCGCCTCCGTGAACTTGGTCGCGCTGCCGCACGGCTGGACCCCGCTGCAGACCGCGGTGGCGAGCAGCAACCTGGGGCTGGTGGAGTGGCTGCTGGACCTCGGAGCAGACCCCGAGGCCACCATCCGGAAGCTGAAGCTCAACTACCACATCGACGACTGCCGCGGCAACGAGAGGCTGCTGACTCGGATCGTGGCCCGGCGGCGGGCCGAGTCGGGCGCGCCCAGGGGCTCCTGGCCTCCATGTCCGGCCGGCGTGTCGCCCCGCGATCGCCCCCCTGGACCAAGTAGCACGCCCTCGTCTCCTCCCCTCCTCCGCTCGGGCGACAGGGGGAGATAGGGAAGGGGGGGTAATTTCGAACTCTGCTGCACGTAGCTGGATTCGATCCCGCCGAGGGGCCTATGCCTCGATGCATGGCCGCCTCTGGCGCCGGCAGGGCGCTGGGGAACCTGGCAACGTAAGCTGATATGCTGTCCCCCCCACCCTTTGTTGCTGTCCCCCCCCCCGTCGCCCGCCCCGATCCTCTGGACTCTGGCCCCTTTCGAGCCCAGGGGCTAGCAAAACGCGGCTGCGCACGAGGCACTGGCTCCACGGGCAGGGAGCGAGAACTCGAACTCGAACCCGGGCAGGGGGAGAGTCAGAGCCCCGAATCATCAGGGGTAATTTGCGTCAGGGCTAATTCCCTTCGCCGTCCTCCACGCATCGAAGTGCGCGTGCGCAACACGAGCGTGCGCCAGCCCTTTGCTCTGGCCAGGGCGCCCAGGGGCTTCCCCGCCACATCGCGCAGAGCATGGCCCTGGCAACGGGGGCCTGTGATTATCGGCCACGCGCAGAAGGAGGGTACGGAGGGGGGGTGGGGGATGCGTCAGAGAAGGAGGCTGCTTCTTACAAAGGCGTGGGTCTTATCCGCAACTGCAAAACTGTAAGATCGGCGCCGTCTAAGAAGCAGCCTCCGTCCAAGCAGTTACTTCCAAGTTAACCCGCATGCTTTTCTGCCTGCGCGGGCTACCCCTGTGCTTGTGGGGGAGGTGCTATGGGCTGAAGCGCTTTATTTCAAACGAGGACCTACCCAACACTTAGGCCAGCCTACACAGTGCCAGCCTCAAGCAACAACATTATACTGCACGCCTCAGTACGTTCAGCTGCTGCATGCCTGAACTCACATACGGGGAATTGGGGGAGGGTTTGTTTTACGATGGAGACGGGATGCCAAGGTAATACCGGTCATTGCAGCTCTTGTCTTAGCTTCCCGCCACTAGTGTCGCCTGTTCTTCTTCGTGTAATTGCACGCGTATGTCGTCCTTCTCCTCTCTGCTCGTCCTCGGTCATGATGTTGCGTAGGTTAACGATCGATCCCTCCTCCTTTCACTCCGCCTGGCTGGCGTATACTCTGCGCCCCTCGGGGTACTCTTCTGTTTCATGTTTCGTGCTGCCCCGTTTAGGCACGTGCTGCGCCAGCCAGGCTTAATTTGTTGTCACCGCGACGTTAAGCCGTTTTTCCATATGCATTCAAACACCCTCCAGGCTGCCACCTCTAGTTGGTCGAACGCACGAAGGAGGAGGAGGTTGAGGCAGGGCGGGGGAGGAGGAGGAGGAGGAGAAGGAGGAGGAAGAGGAGGAGGGAGAGAAGACTCGGCTAGTTAGGCTGGGAGGGCAGGGGGATCGCCCGCGAAACAGGAGCGGTCAGAGTAGAAGGGGATGGCGCTGTAAGTTTCAGCCGTGGAGGGCAAGAGGCTTGGAGCTTCGAAAGCACAGGTCTCAGTTCCATCCCCTGGTTGCACGGCCTTCCTCGCCCTCCCCTCGCCCAACATTTTGCTCTCGCACGCAATGACCACTTACCCGATGCGCCGAAAGTTAGTTCAGAAGTTCCAGTTGGTGCACGGATGGAAGCAAGTCGTTATCAGAATTTGCTTCTGGTGTGAGATCTTACAGTTTGCAGCTTCAAACCGTCAGAGGGAAGGATCCCCTCTCAAAAGCTTGCTCTCGTTGATAGTGATCATCGTTTTCCTTGCGACTATACCTCGGCACCCCCAGCAGCATACTTCATATCAAAGGCCATACGGCATAGCACAGACAATGCCCAGACTCTAGACATGTGGACGGAGAGCGGTTCATTCTCCAACGCCGCGTATACTTGTTTAGGGCATGTTCCCAATTACATGCCGGGAGGGTGATACCCTATCAGAGCCAGAGCAGACGCGAAACTTGCTGCGGCCCCTGCTGTGCGTGTCAGACTCCGCAAGGCACTCACCAGGCAGGCCGCCCCAACTGCCCAGCTGCAGTCGCCTATGATAGGGGTTACTCGGAACCGGAGGGCAGGCCGCACCACAAATGGCGGCGTGCTGGGCCTTGGGCTCAGGAGGGGCTCTGGCTTGCGGCCCGCTCCCTAGCTCTGAGGTCGGGGAGCCTGCTTCGCGGCCGAGGCTCGCCGCGGCCAAAAACACGAGCCCCTCCCGTTCCCTGCTCGGCTTTTCCTCCTCGTCGCCCTCTGCCTGCGATCGGGCCCTCGCCCCCCGCCCGGCGGCAGCCGTCCCTGGCCCGAGCTCGCCTCGACCCCGGCGCGGCCTCACCCGCGCCTCCGGCCCGCCCATGGCGCCCCCGCGCCCTCGCCGGCGGCGGTGCCGCCGCGGGGCGCCCTGGCGCGCCTGCCTGCTGCTGGGCGCCGCGTGCAGCGCGCCGTGGCGCGGCCCCGGCGCCGGCGGCGTGCTCGTCGCGCTCTGCGCGGGCCTCGTCGGCCGGGCGCCCGCAGGCCGCGGCGGTCGCGCGCGGGCGGGCGCCGGCCGGGCGGCGGCGCCTGGCGGCGGCGGGCGGCCGCCGAGCGAGCGGGGCGAGCAGCGGCACGCCGACTACATGTTGGGCATCCCAGACCACCAGAAGCACCAATCTAGGCACAGTCTGTGTAGCCAAGCTAGGCGATGCGTTCTCTAAATAATGGAACAGGTATGTACCTGTTGCGCATGCATGTACACAATATATACAGAACTTCGCACGTATATAGTTGTCTGCAAATACTGATACATAAGTCTATACATGGCCACTACATGTGCATGTGCTGGTAGCTATGTGATGAAAGCTACGTAGCGCAAGCTACTTGATGCAGGCCATGTGATGCAGTTGGTGTGGCGCACGCGGTGTGGTGCGCGCTGCGTGCTGCAAATTGGGAGGGAAAGGTGTGCGATGGGAAAGGATCTCTTCACCGTGAGATCAAAATTTAAACTGTGAGTTAATTTCAACAGCGCTGCGTGTCAACAGCGTGGTGCCCACAGCGTAGTGTGTCAACAGCGAAGTGTCAACAGCGTAGTGCGTCAACAGCGTTGTGCGTCAAAAGCGTGGTGTCACCCGCGTAGTGTGTCAATAGCGTAGTGTCAACAGCGTAGTGTCAACAGCGTAGTGCCTCAACAGCGAAGTGCATCAACAGCGTAGTGTGTCAACAGCGTAGTGTCAACAGCGTAGTGTGTCAACAGCGTAGTGCGTCAACAGCGTAGTGTGTCAACAGCGAAGTGTGAATAGCTTGCTGTACCAACAGCGTGGTGTTAACAGCGTAGTGTCAACAGCGTAGTGTGTCGACAGCGTAGTGTCAACAGCGTAGTGCGTCAACAGCGTAGAGCGTCAACAGCGTAGAGCCTCAACAGCGTAGAGCCTCAACAGCGTAGTGTGTCAACAGCGTAGTGTGTCAACAGCGTAGTGTGTCAACAGCGTAGTGTGTCAACTGCGTAGTGTGTCAACAACGTAGTGTGTCGAGAGTCGACAGCGTAGTGTGTCAACAGCGTAGTGCGTCAACAGCGTAGCGTCAACAGCGTAGTTTTTCAACAGAACGCGCTGACAGCAGCGCAGCGTCAACAGCGTAGTGTCAACAGCGCTGTGTCGACAACGCGCGGTCACAGGAGAATGCCTCGATGACCAACGCAGCGTGAGTTCGGCGATCTTCAGCAGTTTCGAGATTTCTTTCGGACAGTGGTTCACTCTGCGTAGTGTTTTTGCGTAGTGCTTTTCGCGTCGTGTTGTTGCATCGAGTTTTTGCGAAGTGTTGTTGTGTAGTGTTTTACATAGTGTTTTTTTGTGCTCCGTGTTTATTGCATCTTCGAGAATGTTTCGCTTCACCATCTTTGTGGATGATTTCAATAGGAATCGTTCGTGGAGAATCCCACCTGCCCTCTGGGAGAAGCTGGTCTAGAGAGGTCCCTCTTCCAACCGCCTTCTCCCCCTTACCCCCCCCCCCTGGACGACCTGGACGGGACGTTTTCGCGAGGGGTTGGAGCGTGCAAGATAGCCCAAGACGGCTCCAAGAGGGTCTCAGAGAGCCCAAGAAGACCTCCAAGACGGCTCAAGATAGCCAAAGATGCCTCAAGACGGCTCCCAACATGCTCCAAGAGTCCCCAAGAACGCTCCAACACGACTCCAAGAGGCCTCTGAGACCTCCAAGGAGGCCCCCGAGGAAGCACCCCCCGGACCTCCGACGCCTCGATCGTTTCGAGCCTCGGGCCCCCGGACCTCTGAACCCCTTCCCTGGGGCCGGTTTTTCGTCCTGGGTCGTCTTCTGATGGCCCCCGGGGCCCAAGAAGCGGCCACCCAGGAACCGAAAACCGCGAAAGACCTTGGACTCGACATTCTCAAACCTCTGGAAGTCTGGGTCCGAGGGCGGCCCCTGCCCGAGGAACACGGGAGGCGAGCCAGGGGGCATCTTTCCTTGCAACATACCCCCGCAACCCAGAATCCTGCCCAACCCGGTTTTTTCCGTGCGAAATGTGCCACATTGCGCTGTTGACACTACGTTGTTGACACTATGCCGTTGACACTGCGTAGAAACAGCGGCGTGTTGGCACTACGTTGTTGACACTACGCTGTTGACATTGTGTTGTTGTTACTACGCAACAA
Source organism: Prorocentrum cordatum (assembly GCA_963575745.1). Lineage (NCBI taxonomy): Eukaryota > Dinophyceae > Prorocentrales > Prorocentraceae > Prorocentrum > Prorocentrum cordatum. The sequence continues at coordinate 431,660 of CAUYUJ010002781.1, read as the reverse complement.
CAGCGCGTTGTTGACATGACGTTGTTGACACTACGCTGTTGACACTGCGCTGTTGTCACCACGCTGTTGACATTACGCTGTTGACACTGCGTTGTTGACACTACATTGTTGACACTACGCTGTTGACACTACGCTGTTGATACTAAGGTCTTGATATTACGCTATTGACGCTACGCTGTTGAAATTTCGCTGTTGACACTACGCTGTTGACACTAGGATGTTGACACGACGCGGTTGCCACTAACCGGTTCACACTACGCTGTTGACACCACGTTGTTGCCGCTACGCTTTCGACACTAAGTTCTTGACATTACGCCGTTGATAGTACGCGGTTGACACTAAGCTGTTCACGCTACGTTGTTGGCACACTACGCTGTTGACACTACACTGTTGACACTACGCTCTTGACACTACGCTGTTGATACTACGTGGTTGACACAACCTTGCTCATACTACGTGGTTGATATTACGCTGTTGACACTACAATGTTGACTTGACTCACGATTAAGCCGCCGCCTCGATGGGAAGGAGGCCAGGTGATGCAAGCTGTGCCGTGCGGAGCCCGCGGGGTGCCAGTGATGCGGCGCAGGCTGTGTGGTGCAAGCGATGCGGCGCGAGCCATGTGGTGCAAGCTTGGTGGTGCGGTCTTTGATGGTGCAGGCTATGTGTCGCAAGCTCTGCGGGCGCCCACGGGCGGCCACGCACCAGGCGCCTGGGCAAACCCCAGGAGGCCCCCTCCGATCATTTATGGTGCAAGCAGGGCACTCGGAGTGAGCAGAAAAAATCTGGGGGTCTCGCGCCAAGAGTTCTTGGGTCGGCGCTGGGCGCACGCCTGCCCGGACGCGCTCCGCGCCTCTTGGGGCAGATGCGCCTGGGTCCAGCGCCGGCGCCGGCTCGGGAAGTCCGCGCAGAACTCCGATCGCTTCTATCGGCTAGACGTAAGAGTGACCTTCGCCGGAGTGACCTTTGGTGCGTGCACAGATTGGCTCCCCGATCGCTGAACGCGAAGCGGTAGCAGCGGCTTGCGCGCCCAGGTTTGGCCACCCCGCGTCCCCCGTTGAGCCGCGCACCGAAGGTCACTCTCGCCTAGGGTCACTCTTGCGTGTAGCCGACTCTAGTTGTGCCAGTTTCTGGTGTTCTGCATCCGCGAGCTCGCCGTGGAGGCGCTGCGGTGGCCGCACCTGGCACCCTGGCAGCGCCTCGAGTGGGCGGCGGCGCTGCGTTACGACGCCGTTCCGGTGAAGGAGCTGCCGCCCTGGTGGCTGGCTCCGAGGAACCTGACACGCAGGAGGGGAAGGGCGAGGGGGAGGGGGGGAGGGGGAGGGGAAATGGGGGAGGGCGAGGGGGAAGGGGGAGAGGGAGGGGCAAGCTGGGTGCGCTAGCGTCACATCTGACGTCCTACACCTCCCTCCCATTGCTTACAATAGCGTAGGTCTCCTACCTATTCGCACAGTCGGATGCCGAGCAGGGCAACGATCCCAAGAGGGTACGCGATAGATGTAAAGACATGGCGTAGAAGAGCACGGCAGAGCATAGTATGTCATAGCATTGCGTGGCATTGCGTAGTGAAGCATTGCATCACAACGCAAAGCATGGCATCGCACAGCGGTGCGCAACACAGCATCGCATTGCATGCCGTGGCATGGCATCGTATGACTTGGAGGGTAAGTGACCCGTCTGCGAGAGGACAGGGCCTGTCCGGAATGCCGGCTCCATGTCCTCCGCAGCTGTGCTTGCCCGACGTGGGCGGTTTCGAATGCCAAGTGCCGTCCGGAGGCGCGGGAACGAGGCCAGCGTTGCAGCGGGAGCACCAGTCTGGAAGAACCAGAAACGACCGGATCTAAAAACCACATCGGAACAAAAACATATAATGAAATTGTGCACGTAAAAACAATGCGCGGAGAGGACGGGGCACTCTCCGGACAGAGTCAGGGGAGAGAGGAGAGCTGTACTCATATTGTGTATTTGTAGATGGGGGAGGGCGAGGGGGAGAGGGGGGGGGGGAAGGGGAGAGGGAGGAGGGGGAAGGGGGGGGGGGAGGAGGGAGGGCGCTGGGGAAGGGGAGGGCGAGGGGAGAGGGCGAGGGGGACGGGAGGGACGTGGGCAGACGGAGGGAGGCAGAGAGGGCGCGAGGGAGGGGCTGGGAAAGGGCGCGGGGCTTGGACGGGGTGGGAGTGGGGACGGGTGGCAGGAGAGGGCGGGGGGGTGGATTGGAGGGGGAGGGGAAGGAGACAGGTTGGGGGTAGGGGATTGGAGGGGTAGGGGATTGGAGGGGTAGGGGAGGGGCTGGGAAAGGGTGCGGGGCTTGGATGGGGTCGGGTGGCAGGAGAGGGCGAGGGGGGGCATTGGAGCGGGGGGGGGGAGGAGACGGATTGGGGAAGCGGGAGGGGCAGGGACATTGGCGTGGATTTGGTGAGCCTGGACGGTGAGCGGGCCGTGCAGTGCAAGTGCTGCAACGGCACCGTGCAGACGAAGGACGTCACCCACTTCATATGCATGGCGCAGAACGTGTTCAGGGCTTCCGAGATCATCCTGGCGACGTCCGAGACATCCCGCCTGACCAGCGATGCAGCAACCGTCATTGAGACCGTCGGCGTGAGGCACGACGTTTTATCAGGCAGCTGCATCGACGAGCTACTGGCCAGCACTGAAGCAGCGCTCCCACCGCCTCAGCGGGACTGCCTAGCGACTGCCTCCCTGAGACCATGTCAGCGAGACTGCATCCGTGCCTGCAGGGCTGGAGCCCGCATCATCGAGATGGCATGCGGCACGGGCAAGACGCTGGTGATGCGAAGACTGGCCGATAAGGCTTCAGGCCGCGTCCTGGTTTCGGTCCCGTCCCTCGCTCTGCTCTGGCAGCACCTTGCGACGTTTCCTGGATTCTGCCCCGTTGGGACCGGGTATAACACGAAGATCGCGTGGGATGCGCCAGGATACATCAGTGTGACGGACTCAGTGCACCTCCTGGAAAACATTTACTTTTCTGATATATTTGTTGACGAGGCTCATCATCCTTTGCCGCCGATGTTCCCGAAGGGCGACAATACATATCTAAGACGCCTACGGCGAGCCACCGCCGCCACCTGCTTCTCTGGAAACACCTACATAGCCAAACGGCGGGCAAAAGCCTGATCTAGCTACTGGATTATTTGTTTCCCCATCCGCTGTGGAAGCCCTGGGGGGGAAAACTTGCGGGAAGAAGACACAGAGGAGGAGGAGATGGAGGGAGCTCGCTTGGGGCCTCCCAGGGGCCTCATGGAGGCCCGTGTGGGACCTCTTCCGGGCCTCCTAGGGCTTCTTGGGGGCTCCGAGGAGCCTCTCAGCCTTCGGATGCCGAGGGTTCGGGGGGCCTCTCTGGTCTGTCTTGCGGCCCCTCTTGGGGCGCTTCAGGGCCGTCGTGGAGGTGTCTGGGGCCGTCTTCGGGGCCTCTTGGGCTGTCTTGGGGGCCCCCTTCGCCCGTCTGGAGGCCCTCTTCGCCCTTTGGCTGTGAGGGGCCAGGCGTTGACGGGGGCCTGGAGGTGCAGGCAGTTTTCAGCCTCGGACGGAGTCCGCTCTGCCGAGCCTCATTCAGAATGCTGGCCTGGAGACGCGATCGCGGATCTGGATCGGTTTCTTTTTTGTTGTAGCCTTCACTACGTTCTCTGCCTTCGGCGAAGGGCGTCCAGGGCAGAGGCATTCTTGTCCCAAGCAGTGGCAAAGGGGCTTCTGGATCCGCCTTGGGGCTATCTTGTTGGCATCTGGGGCCCTCCTCCGCCGTCGGAAGCCTGAAACGGCGATGACGCGACAATCTTTCAAAGTCCACGAGGAAGTTGGTGATGTTGGCCGTTTCAGGCCCATGTGGAGGGCCCCTTGGAGCCCTCTTGGGCAGTATCGGGGGCCCATTGCTCCATCTTGAAGCAATGTTTGGCCACGTTTGGGGCAATGTTTTAACAATCGTGGGGCCATCTTGGCGTCTTCGAGGTGTCTTGGGGTCGGCTTGGATGCAATACCGGGTCATATTGACCGTCTTCGGAAGGTTCGGCTTGGTTTTTCCGGCGGGATCTGCCGAAGGACATTGGGAAAATTTCGGAAGGGCAAATCAAGATAGATGAAGTCTGGCATGTCAAACACCATTGTGGCAAGCAGCAGGGGGCGGCGGACCGAAGACGTCTACGGCGAACCACCGCCGCCCCCTGCCTTTGTGGAGACGCCTATGTGGTCGAATGTTGGGCCAAAGTCTGGCCAAGCTGTTGAAGTAAGTGTCCCCCCAGCCGCTGTGGAAACCATTGGCGGAACACTTGCTTGGAGGAGTGAGAGAGAGAGGGAAAGAAGGAGAGAGAGAGAGGAGGTGGTCAAGCTAGGTGCCCCCGCGCCAGGTCTGACATCCGATCCCTCCCACCCATCCCTTCCCATCGCGCTGCGTTGTTTTATCCGCCGACGCGTGCCATAGCGGACCTTGAATTTCAAAAAGGACCCCATCGTGACATGCGCAATCGGAAAATGGGAGCTGCGTCAATTGGGCGAGGAGGTGGCGTATGAGCAGGAGGAAGAAGAGGAGGATGAGAAAGGAGGATGCGAGGAGAACAACAGCAGCATGAGGAACAAGGGGACTGCGGGGGAGGAGAAAGGAGCAGGGCGACAACGATAAGCAAGCACTGGGATCCAGAAGAGAGCCCGCGATAGGGTGAGAACGCCATTCTGAGCGATGGAAGCCAAGAGCCGATCCTACAGAGATGCCAACGCTGCAGCGGCAGCGCTGGTTCAAGACATCGAAAACGTGCCAATTGAAACAAACATAGGTGACCGACTCTTGAACCCCAGTTGTTTCAACAATATAGCAAAGCAATACGCGGAAGGGGGCGACCGACTCCCCGGCCATTCTCAGGGGAGAGATTGTGGAGGGACGAGGAGGAGTATGGGGGGCCTCTCGGGGCCCTCTTGGAGCCCTCCATGGGCCTCTTAAGGGCGGGCTTCGTGGCCAGTCTTAGGGGGTTGGTGGCCCGTCCGACAACTTCGGAGACCGTCTTAGCGGCTTATCTGGGCTGTCCTCTGGAGGCGTTTTAGAGCTGTGTTGGAGGTATCTTGGGAGTCTTGGGGGGCCCTTGGCTCGTGTTGATGCTCTCTTGGAGACCTCTTGGGCAGTCTTGGGGCGAATTACCTAGGAGCCTCCTTGGGCTGTTTTCGGCGGTTGCAAGCCCGAAAAGACAACGCGAGCATGTTTCAACATTCGAAGAACGTTAGTAGGCCTTTTCCAGGCCGACTCGGTTTCAGGATGCTCCAGTAGCTTGTTCGGCAAAGTGGCAACTTGCAACGTATGATAACATTTCGTGTTGATGATGATGACGAGGATGAAGGCAATGATGATTTAGACGATGATGTCGATGACACCGCCGGCGACGATAAAGATGACAATAACGAAAATGTCCGCGATAATGCCTTGTATGTCTTCATGCTATGAGGTTTGGGCGCGTTGATACCATGACGTATTGATGCCTTGATGCTTGGTTGCGTTTACGCATTGGTCCCTTGATACGTTGGTGCATTGTGCATTGTACATGGTGTCTTGATGCCTGGGTGCATTAAGCATTGATGCCTTGATGTATTGATGCCTCGTTGCCGTGAGACATGATTGCGTTGATGCCTCGGTGCTGGATGAATTCATGTCTCTATCTCCAATCAGACCTCCCATCCCCCCCTCTCCTCCCTCCCATCTCTCCCTCCCTTTCTTTGGAGTAGTCACTTGATTTTGTTGGTTGAGTGCTGCTAGCGGCTGTACCCGCAGCAATCGACGCCAAGGGTGCCATGGGGAACCCTCTGCATGTGAGCGAGAAATACGACGAGAATTTTGAAGCATGATGTTTTGAAAGCGCAACCCAATCCGAAACCCAAACAGTTATAACATTGTGAGAAGCAAGCTGCTCTCCATAATTGCACACCATGACAGGCTCACAAGGCGAGGGTGGCCACCAAGAGGGCCCTGCACTTCATGAAGAAGCCGGCCTGGCGGGCGATCATTTTGAACGTTGCCCGAGCAGCCGTGGCCTTCCTCAGAAGTCGCTCACCAAAGCCCGCCGCTAAGCGGAGCAAGCTACGCCTGGGGGGTTAAAAGAACCTCAGACCACACTCGGCTTTTGCAGTGCTGTTTTTGTTGCATGCGAAAAAACGGCGGGATAGACAGTCAAACCAAACAACGCAAGCTCTACAGGAACCAGTGCGCCGAGAAGAGCAGAGCGGGCGCTTTGCAGAATGCCTCCAGCGCGCCAGTCAAGAAGCATGCCAAGGCCAACGCCGACTTCGGCTGCCCCATGCAAAACCACGCGAAGCTGGCCAAAGAGCTGCGCGCGCGCAAGAAGTGGTGGAGCAAGCAGCGGGCTGCTCTCCCAGCGCTAGCGTTTTTTGCGCGCCCACAGAGAAAAACTAACAACACGCAACGTCGACCTCTGAAAAAGAGGGCGCCCAAAGAACGAACGCCCTCTCGCAAGCCTACGCGACAAGAAACGCCCCCACCATCAGACAGGAAGCATCGAGGGGCGACGCGCTAAAGCATCCCAGCCCGAAGGCCCATACTGCGGGCGGCAGCGCGGGGGGGGGGGGAATTCAGAGAAACGCGCTCGTGAACCCCCCCCCCGCGCTCGAGCGAAGTTGTCTCGCCACGTTCCCTGAGGGCGAACAGCCTGCCATCGCAAGTACGCGCAGCACTGAAGCTAAATGAATTTGTCGTGGAGAAAAAGGAGGAGGAGGGCGAGGGGGAGGAGGAGATAGGAGGGTAATAGTGCATGATACGCATATGATCAATCGAGAAAAAGTTCGGCCCTTGAGAGCGGGACCAGGACCGCGGCCGATACGGAGGTCGACTCCCCGTTCAGAGCGGACGCAACACTGAGCTGCCCGCGCTCGAGAAAACAGTTGGCGCCCAAGATACGTTCGTTGCTCGTCTCTCGCTGCCAAGCACGGTTATAGAAATGCGCGCCTTGGCGGAGCTCTGACCCCATCTGTTTTTGTTCAAAGGATGTTGTTTCACCATGTAGTAGATTCTGTAGACTATCGGCAATTGAGGGCTGGACGGGAACCGCGGTCCAGGAGGAGGTCGATTGTCCGTTCAGCACAGACAAATGCCCTTGGCACCGCGAAGACCGCCGGAGCCCAAGATCCGTTCGCTCATCGCTTTTCGCCGCGAAACGCGGCGACGGAGATGCGCGCCAAACCAGAGTTCTAACCTCGTCTTTGTTCTACGTTTCGTTATTGGTTCCAGCATATCGTGTATATATAAGAGATACATATGTGTATATGTTTACGATATGCTACCAGTCAGTTGCTACTGCCGCCATGTATTCTCAAGCGAAGCCAGGACACTCCCAAGCGTTTCCCTCGATGTGATCGCTTTGTGAGACCCTCCCACCGAACTGCCTGCCAGCGCGATTTCAGCGCCATGGTTGCGCCCCCACCCAGGACGGCATCGACCGTTTAAAGATTGTGCTGCTCGCATCGCTCGATTGGCATCTGACGATCGATCGGGCAGTTTGTATTCGCACGTTGCGATCTCCCGATCGAATTGCTGATGTGGTAGTTTCCTTGGTCCGCATTGGGTGCTCGCCCACTGCAATGTTAAGGTGCGTCCTGGTTTCGCCAGCGGCGTTCAGCAGGGTCTCAGAATGCGCAGCAGAGGATTATGTGAGACGCTTCCGAGGGCGATCGATAATCATCGGGCGGCGCGGGAGACGCAGGTTCCTCACTGCCTTAATCGCATGCCAAAATGATCCGGCCTGCCGCGCCGCGCCATATCCGAGCAAGTTTCAGACCGCGCTGCGATCTATCGCGCAGTGCAGCGCGACGCCGCAGCGCGGCAATATCGATCTTTCATCGGCTCAAGTCAAGCGCCGGCGACATCGAGAACAACGACGCTTCGGACGTCGTGCCTCACCGATCTGGATCATGATTTTGCGCCGTGTGCCGACGAAAACTCGACGTTCACGATGTCGACGACGACGATTTCAACATCGACGGGCGCGACGGGCCCGTTGCTAGACCAAACTTTTTCTGGTTCTTTCCATGCTCCAGGCGCGCGAGCTGATACTTGGAGCAACTACTCATCCTTGGAGGGCGCTCGAAGGCAGCGCGGCCAGGGGGCCGACGTCTGCATAGACGGGGCCGGCAATGCGCACCATCTCCGGGACTTCGCGCACTAGGCATCAAGATCTCGCGTTTCCGGCAAGGGTTCCGCGCTTGTCGGATTCGCAAATGCACGCGGTTGAATTGCCCGTTCCACTTGGGCCCCCCCCCAAGCAGCCGCTACTTGACTGAGCAAAAGAGCGACGCCATGATTCGGCCGGTCTGTGCTCGGCCAGCTAGAATAATCCGCCAGCGCAGCGCGGCGGGCATCAGTCATTCCAGCCCATCCGCTTGGAATGGAGACGGGCTACATGCCCCAGCGCCCCTGCGACGGAAACTCCGCCCCAATCATCAGAGAGCAAGATAACAAAAACAGGGCCCGCGACTTCACGAGGCCGGTCCACAGCAGTTCGGGCGAGCGCGCGCTCGCCCGCGCCAGGCGAGCCGCTCGGCCGAGCGCCCCAGGGAGATGCGCGCCAGGTTGGACGGCGAACTTCGTTGTCTCCTGCAAGCAGTACACGGGGCTCTTCGCGGCTCTGGTTTCCGCGCACGCGAGCGCGCCCCCTCTTTCTGGGGGGCTGAGCGCGAGTTCGAGACGGCGGATTATCTGGCGACTTCTGCGTCGTTTCCTGTCGGCGTTCCGTTGACCGCCCTGAAGTGAGATTTCGCGACGAGGGGGGGCGACGGGAGGAGCTTTGACCAGTGCGAAGCCAGCGACAATACCCCCGATTGCATCTGCCCGCTGACGGAAAAGCGCCCGCGAGATCGCCCCTGCGACATGCGCGCCCACTGGGCCCGCGCAGCAGAGGATTGCGGGCGCGGCCCCGCGCCCAGCCGCCGGCCCGCGCGGAGCACGTCGTCTACGACCCGCGCTATTATGCGCCCAGCGCCAGGTGTTGTGGACGAACAGCGACGGGCGGGAAGGATGCGTTCTTCCTCGCGGGGTCTGTTCTGGCATATGCAGTTCATCTCGAGTCGCCCGGGGGGGGCGCGCGCGCCCGGCAAGCGCCGTGCGCGCGCTCTGCAAATTCAGTGCTCGGAGGGCGCTCCACTTGGATTCTGGAAGATGGCAATGACGCTTTGCGCCGAGTGAGCCAGCGAATCAAGCCAACATGTTAACAATGAGTTGGCGAGAGCGCATCATGGGCAGCCCGTTGCATATATGTGCAACGCTGCAGAATCTGAGAGATCGGAGGATCTCAATCACCATTTCGAACATGTGAAAACAAAGCCACGCGAACTTCTATCACCGTCGCAAGATCTGTCGGGCGCTCTGGAACGAAAACCCCTTAGAGATCGCCCCGCCCTTCAGCGAACGCAGAGCTTGTCCAATTTAGCGCGGTGGGCTCTTCGACGCCCCAGATTAGACGCGCGGTTTGCAGTTCGACGTCTTCGCCGGCATGGGCGAGGGCCGCGCGCGCAGCGGCGCAGAGCGCCCGCGCGGCCCCAAACGCTGCGAGCCAAACGGCGCGCTCGCAGAGCCTGGCCGCGCCGACGACGTTGCGCCGCCAGCTCGGGCCGCGCGAGAACGGCCTGCAGGTTCCGACGACGCATCGAGCTCGAGGGGAACTCGCGACTCTGACTGGCGGTGCGAAGGCAAACGCGAGCGCGCATTCATAAGACGAAAAAGTCTGCTCCGTCGCGCGGAACTTGGCACAGGTTGCCGAAACGACCGACAATCAATGCGAGCTGAGGCATCGGGCGTTCATATTCGTGGTTTTGGACGGTATAAATTTGTGGGCTCGCACGCATAGTTGCCACCCCGATTTCACGCGTTGGAAAGCTGGGGCCTTCGGAGAGAGACAGCATGACATTTTAATGTGCCAGAGAATGGGTGGGATATATAACGACGGCCGTGGGCTGTGCGTCCACGCGGATATCGGACGATGGGGGTCAAGGGATGCCCAGTTGAAACAGTCCGCTGCATCCTACAAAGTTCTCAACGCGATTGCTGGCGGCTGGCAAGACCCGCAGGGCGCAGCGCAGGCCCTGTTGAATTGCGGCAGAGCCCAGGGCGATCTCCTCAACAAAAATTGCCCCGGCAAAGCAACCGAACAACGACGTGTATAAACACATCTGGAAGCATTCCCCTGAAGATTCAGGTGCGAATCCAGTTGTAGAATTCTGCTGTTCTCGCAGTCGCAGTCGCATTCGCAATGACAGTCGCAGTGGCAACGGCCTTAGGATCCAATGGAATCCTAAGGATTCCTAGGGATTCCTAAGGTATCCTCAGGCATCCTTAGGAATCCATAGGAATCCTTAGATATCCTTAGGAAACCTTAGGAATCCTTAGGAATCCTGATTCCTAAGGATTCCTCTGGATCCCTAAGGATTCCTATGGATTCCTACGGATGCCTCAGCCTGCCTCAGCTTCAGCCTCAGCCCCAGCCTGCCTCGGCCTCAGCCTCAGCCTGCCTCAGCCTCAGCCTCAGCCTGCCTCGGCCTCAGCCTGCGTCAGCCTCAGCCTCAGCTTCAGCCTCAGCCTGCCTCAGCTTCAGCCCCAGCCTCGGCCCCAGCCTGCCTCTGCTTGCCTCAGCCTCAGCCTCAGCCTGCCTCGGCCTCAGCCTGCCTCGGCCTCAGCCTGCTTCAGCCCCCCCCCTTCCCCCCCCCCCCCCCCCCACCCCACCCCCACCCCACGCACGCACACACACACACACACACACACACACACACACACACCACACACACACACACACACACACACACCACACACACACACACACACACAACACACGCACACGCACACGCACACGCACACGCACACGCACACGCACACGCACACGCACACGCACACGCGCACGCGCACGCACGCACACACACACACACACACACACATGCACATACACACGCACGCACACACATTGAGCCTCACCTTGTCTCAGCTTCGGCCTGCCTCGGCCTCATCCTCAGCCTCAGCCTCAGTCTCAGCCTCAGCCTGTCTCGGCCTGAGCGTGCCTCGGTCTCAGCCTCAGCCTGCCTCAGCCTCAGCCTGCTTCAGCCTCAGCCTCAGCCTGTCTCAGCTTCAGCCTGCCTCAGCACCAGCCTCAGCCTCAGCCTCAGCCTCAGCCTGCCTCGGCCTCAGCCTCAGCCTGCCTCGGCCTCAGCCTCAGCCTCAGCCTGCCTCAGCCTCAGCCTCAGCCTCAGCCTGCCTCAGCCTCAGCCTCAGCCTGCCTCGGCCTCAGCCTGCGTCAGCCTCGGCCTCAGCCTGCCTCAGCCTCAGCTGGCCTCAGCCTCAGCCTCAGCCTCCGCCTGCCTCGGCGTGCCTCAGCCTCGGCCTCGGCCTGCCTCGGCCTCAGCCTGCCTCGGCCTCAGCCTGCCCCAGCTCGGGCATTCAAAATATGGCACAGGACTTGTGATCTGGGAACACGAAGAACACGAAGTGGCCCACAGTTGGCTCCGGGCAATCAAAATATAATACAGGAGTTGTGTTCTGGGAACACGAAGAACACGAAGTCGCCTACAGTTGGCTCCGGGCATTCAAAACGTGGCCTGGGAATGGTGTTTTGGGAACACGAAGAACACGAAAAGGCCTGCAGCTGGCTCCGGGCATTCAAAATATTGCCTTTGAATGGTGTTCTGGGAACACGAAGAACACGAAAAGGCTTGCAGTTGGCTCCGGGCATTCAAAATGTGGCCTGGGAGTGGTGTTCTGGGAACACGAAGAACACGAAGTGGCCTACAGTTGGCTCCGGGCATTCAAAATGTGGCCTGGAAATGGTATTCTGGGAATGGATTCCAAAGGATTCCTGAGAATTCCTAAGGATTCCTAAGGATTCCTGGGGCTGCCAGTTTTGTCCGGTTTTGTCCGGACCCCGCCAAGACCCCATTGGGGCGTCAAGATGTGGTCTCTTTTGGCCCCACTAGAAACCTATCAGCAAAGGCTGTTAGGTAACAAACCCGAAATCCGGCTCGGGAGGCCCATTGGCGCACTCGCTTTGGCGCTGTGGCACAGAGCGTCAGCCGCAACTTCTCCGCCGCAGGCATTCGCGAGCAGATCGCCGCCCACTCCTTGGCTGCGCGCGACGCGCCACAGCCAGCGCGCGAAGGCACGGCTGTCACAAACCGCAAACTCGACGATGCCTCGAGAGAGCGGCCCGCGGCCCAGATGCGCTGATATTCCAGCCTTGGAGATAAGTGACGCATGAAAGAAGAAGATTTTGCGGAGGATGGGCGGGCTCTCAGCGAACACAGTAGAGCTTCAATGGGTCGCGCCGCATTGGCACCGCAACGACGAGGAGTTCTGCGGGGCCGAGCCGGCCGCGCTTGTCCGCCCTTTCCGCAGCGTCGGGGGCGGGGGCCTGACTGTTGAGGTTCGAGATGGAGGTGGTGGAAATTGCAAGGGATGACATTTGGACTGGGCGTCTTTTTGGCGCATCATGCGCGCTCACTTGTGATGTCGGGCGATTTATATTCAGAGAAGATCGCCGCTCTGGGCGACAGAAATTATCACTGCGATCACCGCGCAGATCGGATCGCAGTTCAGCGTTTTTTCCCGGGCGCCTGGTTTGCGCAGTCGATCTGCAAGCGCGATCCATTGAGGTGTTCGCTGCGTTTCGTGGTCGTCTGGTTTCGCTTGCGCTGGCGATGGGTTTCGATGCAGAGTTTCGGACGTCGCCAAGGTTTCGGAGGTCTGCCCGCGTTGCCAGGCCCAAAGGGGCGGTTCGCATTCAGGGGGCCGGCAAACGCGCCGTCGCGATACCAGATATTTGCTCACGAGCTCCTGCAGGAGAAGACGACTTCGACCGCTGGGCGAACTGCGGTCCGACGAGCAAAGGGTCGTTTGATCAGTCGCTGAAGGTCCAGTTGACGAGCCCCGATGGAATCCCAAGTTGACTAGAGAGCCTGGGCAGCGCAGACGATCTCACGGAGAGCGCCCTGAGAAGACCCACCCTTGGGGCAGCGTGGAAAGGGGAGTTCGGCAATGAAGAACCGGAAGGAAGCTGCGCTGGATCACGCTGTCCCATTGCCCCGAACGAGGATGCAACTTCCCTGGCGGGCGCCCCCATCGCGCGCAGTTTCTACTTGAGCTTCGTGCGTCCAGTCGGGAATGAGTGGGGCGCGCCAGTTTTTCTGTTCGCGCCCATGATGATCTGGATAGATCCCACTGGCGGCACCGTCGTCGCAGGCGCGCGCTGGCTTGGGAGATGGACGTTCAGGGGTGGACTTGGTCATGCCCCTGCGAGTCCCCCAAAGCGCGAGAGTGCGATTCTGGCAGCGCAACATCCACTCTCAAGGAAAACAGCGCCCACGAGACATCTTCATACAAACGATGTTTCCGGCATGCTAGGACCGAAGAAACAGAGCCCCAGCTCGGAGGGGAATTCGACCAGGATGGAAAGCGCCCCAACTGCAACTGCGGGCCTTCGGAGGCAACAAACTTGCTCAAATGGGACGCGCAGGATAAAGGGCGGCATCGATTGGCAGTCTCGCAGAGTGCAATGGCGCATGGAATCGGAGCAAATGGAGGAACGGATGCGCGTGGATCCCGGCGGCCTGCGATGCATCCAGCATAGGAGACGCGCAGTAGCATCCTCGCTCTTGCTTAGCAGCGTTGATTTTGTTCGAGGACGCTCGCAATCGTGAGCTCACTCGCGCGCTTGAGTCAGAGTCGCCAGCATCTGCAACCGCAATAACATATTGAATTCCCATGGCATCCACAGCGCGCGGCGAACATTCTGATGGCGGCGCCGACCAGCCGGGCCAAGCACAAGCGTGAGTTCTAGTTGTCGGGGCTTACGGGGCAGCTTCCACGATGGATTCGGATCTGGTTGACTGCGGCGATGCTTATGATCTAAAACCGCGGCGCGAGCGGCTCGCGCGCGCGGATCAGAATGGCGCGCGGCGCAATAGCTCTGGCGCCCCCACGGCCGCGCACCACGGCCGCGCCGCTGACGTTGACGCGGAGGGCGCACGCGGGGCGTTGTTTTTCCCGGCGTTCGATCGCGAGGCCCTGCTGCGCGACGAGATTTTGCATCCCGCGACCCGCAGAACGCCGCAGAACTACGGGGCGCCGTAACGCATAACGGTTGCGCAACAACTGATGCGGAAAATATGGCACGGCGCAGTCGATTCGAAGGAACGCCCCAGCGCGACCTGCTTTCTCGCGTAAGCTGGCGGCCGAAACGCATCATGGTGCAATCGCGCCTCTCGCGTTTCCGGGGCGCCCCCGGGTGGCCCGTCGCCGCGCGGACTAGCGAAATCCTAGATTCAGCCGCGCGGTTGCCTTATTGGGCCACCAGCAAATAACGCGCTGCAAGCGGTTGCGGATGGCGCGCGGGACGCGGGCGCGAGAACCCTGCGCCCCGCATTCGACGGGCAGACTCCACTGCTACCCCGCGCCGGCGGGCCCCCTTGCACCGCGACAGACTGCGCGCACATAAATTCGGAGTGCTTCGGCGCGATCGCGTCCGCGAGGCCCCGGGAATGCACGCGCCCGCGTTTGCGCGCCTTCCAACGGAAGCCGCGCCAACGAAGTCCTTCGCCCCCTTTGCCCAAGTCATCGCGGCCCATCGGGTCATCCTGGCTCGGCAAGCGCCTGCGCGGCCCAGCGTCGCGCCAGGCGCCCGAGCGCTGGCAAACGCAGGGCCCTGGCCAGGGGGGGCCCTACGCATCGCGAGATTTCAACGATCCAGCTTGGAATTCACAGGGCGTTTCTGGCAACGGATTTCTCCCACTTGAATGCGCGACCCGCGGAACACTAGCATTTGTTGAGGCGTCGCTGCAGATTGCGCGCCATGAGACAAACAGATCGGACAACTCACTATGCGAGCATTTAGATGTCGCCATCCGCAGTGGATCTGGCGTTCGCGACGGCGACGTCGCATTTCTCGATTCAGACCTGGGAGCGGAATTGGCGACCACCAAGAATGACGTTTAAGTGTTGCTGGACAAGTTCAACGAAATAGTTTTCAGCGCTAACGCGGCGCAATGAAATGCCCCGCGCTCCCAGGGAGAGGCGCGTCGCTTTTTTAGACGCGGCGAGCGATCGCCGATCTGTCGCGCCCCGCGCGCGCGCGGAAGTCGCAGCGCGACGCGGCTGCGCGCGAGCGACCCAGCGGCAATTCGCGCGCCCCGCCTCTTCAAAACTGCCATCATTCCTGCGCGCGACAAGCGGCGCAGCAGCGTCGCCCGCTGGGGGAAAGGCGACGCCCGTCCCAGCGATCTTGCGAGCTCGTTTAGCGTCGACGATATTGTGATAGCCATGAAATCCAAAACTTCGGCTTCCTCGAACAGCGGAGGGGATTTCTGGCGCGCGGAGATGAGTTCGGCGAGCGCGCAGCAAGGCATGCAACATATGCTCTAACTTGGAAAAAGGTCAAACTGGACGTCTGTCGCAGGAGTTCACATTTGCATGAAAGGATGTGTCGGTCCAATTACGGGATTGTCCGATGGCTCGGCGCCGGCGCCGGCTGCGCGGCCATGCGGCGCGAGGTCGCGAGCGGCAAACAGACGTTTCAATCGGTTTCGGGACACCGTCGGCAAACATTGGAACGCAGCAGACGTTTGAAAAACAAGGCGGGCAGGGCGCAGGACGTAGTCGCGGAAGTAGGTAGGGCATCTGTCTCGAGGGGGCGCGTCGCCCCCGCCGCGGGGGGGGCCCGCGCGCCGAATTCCCCGCGCGCGCCATTGCATTGTTTGCGAGGGGCTCGAGAAATTGATTGATCGGGGAATTGCCCGAGCGGAAGCAGGGGCATAGACAGAATGAGACCACGGAAAACCATGGGCAGTAGCACGTGCAATTTAAACCATAACTGGCACCGCCGGGGCCTCCAGCTTTGTCATCATCGGAAGGCGAAAACTTCTTCAGAACAACATCTCAAGGCGAGGGCAGTGTCGCGCGCTTCGGCTGCACCGAACACTTCGCTCGTGAACAGAAAGCATCGCTGGCAACCGAACGAGGAATACGTGCGCTTCCACTGACTACAGGAAATGGGTCAAGCTCTTCCAGACTGATAAAAGGAAGGTTTAGGGCGGCACCCAGCACGTGGATGGATTCCTTTGAAAATATGAAGAGCGGGCCCCGCCACGGCACATTCGCAGGTGAGATGGCATGGCATGCGTCCAACATTCCTGATAGTATGTACAGTAGAAAATCGTTTGACACCTTTTTGCGGATCATATAAGCAACCAGCTTGCAGATTGCATGTCTGTCCAAGCTTCCAACGGCAGTGGCACTTTGTCGCGGTGCGGGTGCGTCTGGGAAGCCGACAACAGTCATCATCGTATAACCTTTTTCTCTCGCCGACGAACGTCATGAGGAGAAAACAGATGATGTTAAGTAGCGCGGGAAACATTTACGAAATGAGTGATCATAACACTTCGCGTCTCCCTATACGCATCCTTCGCCCCCCCCCTTCTCTCTGTCCGACGCAGAAGAAATCCAAGTTCAAAGCCCACAGAGCATGTAGTTGATTAGCCGTAGCGCCAGGAAGCAATGTTCACAACTTCCACACAAGAAACGCCGCAGCAAAACCAACAGAAAGATTGTTTACGCAACCCATGCAAGAGGAATTCGAGCGTAAGCCACCCACAGAAGGAATTCCATTGCACCGCCCCACAGAAGGATTTTATGTATAATACGCACACTAGAAATCAACATCTAAATCCCCATACCAGGAATCCTATTGTGCAGCGCCACAAAAAGAGATCCCAGTTGTAACCTGCACAACAACAACTTTCCAAATCGCCCAATCAGGAACCTTCTCGTGCAGCCTTACAAAAAGATTTCGTGTGCCATCCACATATCAAGAATCAATATGTACATCGCCCACAGTAGGATGTCCGTTGACAGGGAACCGGAAACAGTTCAGGAGGACACCCACTCCAAAACAACATAGGTTCGTTGGTTGTTTTTTTTTTTTCGCCCCCCCTTTCCACAACAAAACAAGATGATTGGGAACCAAAATAACAGTTGCTCGTTGTTTGTTGCGTTGTGTTCCCCGCCCCCCCCCTCTTAGCATCTTCCAAATGTTGTCGGCTCCCTTTCAGAGAAAGTGCATTGTGGTTGTGGATTACAAATGAGCTGCTTTATGTGATTATACAAGTGGGTAGCATGCGTGGCGGGTGTCCATGTTGATTTCCAGTGCTTGGCTTCAAATAAAATATCGTTGTCTGGATATGCATTCGGATTTCGTTTGTAGTGTATTGCCTTTTTCTTGTGCGCATTATGAATCTCAGATATCAGCCAACGTTGACTCCAAATAGATTGGAGGACAGGAGGAGAACGAGAGGAGGATGGGAGAAGGACGAAAGGACGACTGGAGCAGGACGGGAGGAGCAAAATCAAGCAAACGCAAGCAAGCAAGTGGAAGCAAGCAAGCGCAAGCGAGCAATAACAAGCAAGCATGACCCAGCCATCAAGTGCAAGCAAGCAATGGCAAGCAAGAGCAAGCAAGCGAGAGCAAGCACGTAAGAGCAACCAAGCAAGTGCCCTTGAAAAAAGGGGGTCCACATTGGAAAAAGGGGGTGGGCCATTGGAAATAGGGGGGCGAAAGACCAATTACTTATGATGAGCTAGGACTCCTAGGGGGCAAGCTTATTTGGAGAGCATATCACCCAACGTTGGCTTTAAATAGATAAGAGGACGAGAGGAGGATGGGAGGAGGACGAAACGAGGACGGGAGCAGGGCGGGAGGAGGACAGGAGGAACAAAACCAAGCGAACGCAAGCAAGCAAGCGGAAGCAAGAAAGCGCAAGCGAGCAATAACAAGCACGCAAGAGCCAGCGATCAAGTGCAAGCAAACAAGCGCAAACAAGAGCAAGCAAGCAAAAGCAAGCATAGGACTCGCCATTGGAAACAGCTGACAGGTGCCATTGGAAATATGGAGGGCGCCATTGGAAAAAAGGGTGAAGGGGGGTGTCATTGGAAATAAAGGGGGGGCATTGGAAAAAAGGGGGGGGCTAGAGACCAATTACTTATGATGAGCTAGGACTCCTAGAGGGCAAGCCTATTTGGAGGACATATCAGCCAGCGTTGACTCCAAATAGACAGGAGGACAGGAGGAGGACGAGAGGAGGATGGGAGGAGGACGAAAGAAGGACGGGAACAGGACGGGAGGAGGGCGGGAGGAACAAAAGCAAGCAAGCGCAAGCGATCAATAACACGCAAGCGCGGGCCTGCCATCAAGTGCAAGCAAGCAAGGGCAAGCAAGAGTAAGCAAGCGATAGCAAGCACGCAAGAGCAAGCAAGAACGAGAATGCAAGAGCAAGCAAGGGCAAGCGGTTCATAGGAATACATAGGAATCCATTAGACTCGCCATTGGAAATAGCTGGGGGGGCATTGGAAATAAGGGGGGGGCATTGGCAAAAGGGGGGAGGGGTGTGCCATTGTAATTTTTTGTTGGGGGGGGTATTGGAGAAAAGGGGGAGGGTCCTAAAGATCAATTTCGTATGATGAGCTAGAACTCCTATAGGGCAAGCCTATGTTGAGAACAAACCGTTGTGTGTGAGTTTGAGATATACTTCTTTGTTTGGACAACCTACAAATTGAGCCTTCTTGTGTGGAGTACATATGGAATCCGCTTGAGGGGGCTTACAGTCGGAGCCTTTTCGCGGGGGATGTACATTTTGATTCCGACTATGCGCATCACAAGTAGAACCCTATCGTGCGGATGTACAATGGAATTCCGTGGGCGATGTTCAAATGTGTTTTCTATTGCAAGGCATTCGCAAATCAATGTCAAGTGCGCGGTTACCCGAAACGATTTGCATAGCAATTCGCCACGTAAAACACAGCCAAGCAATAAAGCGGATCAAGCAACAAGAAAAAAGAGAACGTCCTAATACCGAGTCGCCCTTTTCAGGCCTTCCTGGGGGGCCCCTTGGAGCCCTCTTGGGCCCTTGTCGGGAGTCTGCGGAGGCCTGTCGGGGACCTTGGCTGGGGGAGCCTATTCGGGCCTTCCTGGGGGAGGGGGGGCTCTTGGAGTTCTCTTGGGCCGTCTTGGGGTCATCCTGGATCGTTTTAGGGCCAGGGTGGAAGTATAGCGAGCCGTGTTGGAGCCATCTTTGTGGCAACTTGGCCGGTATGGATGCATCTTTGGGGCAATATTAGATACATGTTGGGCCGTGCTTGGCCTATATTAGAGACCCATGAGGCCGTCCTCGGTTGTCGGAAGCCCGAAGTGGCGAGGACGCTAAGATCTTTGGACATCAGAAGAAGAATATGATGGTTGGCTCTTCGGGCCTCTTGGAGGCGTCATGGTTCGTCTTGGGACCGTTCTGAACTCATCTTAGGCCCTCTGGGCCGTCTTGTGGTCATCTGTTGGGCCATCGTGGAGGAATCTTGAGGCTTGGGGGCATAGTCCGCACTTTTTGACATCCTGAGCGGGAACTCTGACGGAGGCTGGTTTTTCCACTTGGCCACGAGGTTGAGTCAAACACCCTTTCGCAAGCAAAGGGGACCCCACGAGGCCAAACCATTCATGTTTCATGTGCTTGTTCAACGGTTTTTGAGTACTCACGCTGTCGTAGCGCGAGGGCCTCCAAGACGACCCGAGGGGCCCCCGAGGTCGCCCCTGGAAGCCCGAAAAGCCATGAGGGCCCCAAGGCGGCCCAAAGGAGCTCCAAGACGGCCCCCCAAAGGGACCACCCGGTAGTGCCTCGAAGTGCTCTTCAAAGCCTTTCCCCTCAAGATGCCTTCGCCCTCCCCCCCCCAAAGACCCCCAACATGACTTCAATATGGCGCCAATGTGCCCCCCGAGGTCACCAGGACGCCCTCAAAAAGTCCCAAGAGGCCCCGAAGAGGCTCCGAAAGAGGCTTTCAAGAGGCCCTTGAAGAGGCATCTCAAGAAACCCTGGAAGGGTAACTATTCAACAGGGCCGTGACCCACAACCCAATCAATGTGGCGGAACGGGCCGAAGGCCGTTGGATCCGCCGCCCGTTGGGGGTCCTCTTGGGGCCCCCTTGGGGCGTCATGGGGGGCCTCTTGGGCCGTCTTGGGTCCATCTTGAGCCGTCTTGCGGCCTTCTTGGACCAATTTGGGTGGCCTCCGGGGACCCTGGTGGGCCGTTTGGCGCTTTCTAGCTGTTGGACACGCCGCGCGGGGTACCTAAGGAGTCATGCGAGCAGCCCCATAAATCCAGCAGTCGGGGCCCCGGGCCCCTTTACAAATGATTGCAATCTGTCATGCAGGATGCGATAGGGGGACCTGAGGGCACTCCACTCAGTGCCTACGGCACGGTGGCGGATTTTTTCTCAGCGACGCATCCGGCATATCCCGACCACTCTTATGGAATGGGCCAGGCGATCGATGACGGCGTGCTGTGTGACTACGACTTGGTTGTGCCAGTGGTGGGTGATGGGGAGTCTACGCTCGCTGCTCTCGCGGGCCTGCTCCTTGCGAAGGTGGGGCATTTCCGGCGCGTCCTTGCGTACTGCAATTCGATAGACGAGGCTCTCCTCTTCAAGCACGAGGTGGCGAAGGTTGGATTGGTTGCGTGGCACATCAACGGCGAGACCCCACGCGCGGAGCGCCAGCGAGTGTTGAAAGCATTCTCGCGCCCCCTTCAGGGCCCTGCCCACGTGCTCGTGACGGTGCAGGTTCTGGGCGAGGGGATCAACATTGGGAGCGCCGACACGTGCTTGTTCGTGCAGCCCCGGCGCAGCTACGTCAGCATTGTGCAGGCCGTGGGCCGAGTCCTTAGACTGCACCCCAGCAAGCCGCTGGCGCACATCATCCTCCCAGCAGTCACGCCTCGCTACAGTGGCCAGGACCAGCCGCTCGGCACCCAGGATGCGCACGGGGAAGCCCATGGCGACCCCGCAGAATTATGGACGGTTTCTCCGAAGGGCTTAGGCGACCCCTCCTCCTCTGCCTCCTCCTCCTCCTCCTCCTCCTCCTCCTCCTCCTCCTCCTCCTCCTCCTCCTCCTCCTCCTCCTCCTCCTCCCCCTCCCCCTCCCCCTCCCCCTCCCTTTTCTCCTCCACCTCCTCCTCCTCCTCCTCGGGTCGCCTACGGCCCCGGGGGAAGCCGTGCACAGAATCAGAGGCCGAGTCGCTCGGCAACCCTCCTTCCGTGGGCACCGCCGTCTCCAAGCCGACTCTTCCTGCCGCCAGCTCTGCTCGCCGCGCCGCGAGCTCCCGGCACTCGGCGCTGTCCAGGGCACCTCTGTTGTCGCCACACTTGGCAGGTGAGAGGCGGCATCGTGCGGAGCCAGGCAGCGTGGAAAAGGCTCGTAACAGTCCGGCACTGCGAGCTGAGGCCACGAGTAATGCGCGGGATTTTTTGGCGTCGAGGTCACAACGCGCAATGTCACAGCAAAAGGCCAGCAGTGAATTGGAACGCTTCGTGGCCAGCCTGGCGTCAGCAGATTGCCGCTTCAGATCAGAGTTGGCGCTCGGGTGTAGCAGTCGCATTTCTTTGTTTGACACCCGAACCTGCAAAGATCATCAGGGCAATGGGGCTCAGGATTTGGAGCATCGCGTACGAAAGTCACTGCAAGCGTTGTCGAGATTGGGCTGCCAGTGGCAGTCCAGATTGCAGCAGTTGGGTGTGTTCCTGGACGCGCACGGCAGGTTGCCGACAAAGGGCAAGGTCGCCGACGAGGAAGAGTTCAGGCTAGCCGCGTGGCTCAACGCGCAGGTCTCACTCTTCAGATCCCAGCGCCTGGCAGAGGACCGCAAGGCAGCCCTGAGGGGCGTCCACACCCTGGTCTGCGAGAAGTTGTCGGGCGAGCGGGAGCGGCAGCGGCAGCGGGACTGGCAGTCCTGGCTGCAGCAGTTGGAGGAGTTCCTGGAAGCGCACGGCAGGTTGCCGACAAGAGGCAAGGTCGCCGACGAGGAAGAGTTCAGGCTAGCCCAGTGGCTCAGCTTGCAAGTCTCACACTTCAGATCCCAGCGCCTGGCAGAGGACCGCGGGGCAGCCCTGAGGGGCGTCCACACCCTGGTCTGCGAGAAGTTGTCGGGCGGGCGGCCGTAAGTAGAAGTCGTCGCGAGCGCGGGGCAGGCCGCGATGACCACGCCCCCCTGGAGGTCCGCGCGCCGGACCTGTGCTGGCGCGGGCGGGCCAGAGACCCGAAGCGGTCCCAGTCTGTGTCCCAGGAAATCGAACGTCGAATCGAAGTATGGATATTGGATCCTCCCTCCCTTGTCCCTCCCTTACTCCCTCGAACCCTTCCTTCATGCCTCCCTCGCCCTCCTCCGTGCCCCCCCTGCTTCCCTCGCCCTCCCACGTCCCTCCTCGATTCCCCTCGCCCTCCTCCATGCCAGCCCTCCTTCTCTCGTCCAGGTTGCACCGCATGGATTGCACCACCTCTATTTCGCTACGTAGAATGTACAACATAATTATGTTGTACGACATACATTGGACAACCTAGATTACACAGCATGGATCGCACCACAAAGTCGCACCACATAGTTTGCCCCACGTAGATTGTATAACATAGAGTTCGCCACATCGATTGCAGAACATCTGTTGCACACCATTGATTGCACAGCCTAGATTACACAACATAGATTGCTCCACAGATGGTGCACAGCATAGACCGCAACAGATCGATATCACCACATTTTGTGCCACATAGAGCGCACCCCATTGATCGCACCACATACATTGCACCACATAGACTGCACGGCATAGGTTGCACCACATAGATTGCACTACATCGATTGCAAAACATAGGCTGCTAGAACACACACTGTGTGGGATCCACGCTAGCTAACGTATACCGCGAAGACGCTGAGATCGGGACCACTCTCGGCTCGGGAGGGGCCTTGACATGCGTGCCGTTCCCCAGATCTGGGCATTAGATCTATTCGTGGCGGGGCCTCGCCGCGGCAACAAATAATATGCCGCTCCTTATTCGGTACTCCTGATGGCAGCACGACGAATGTAATTTGCCAGTCTGGGTCGGTGCGCCCAGGTGTCTCTTACTGAAGGGTGTTTTGCGCCTTCCCCTCCTCCTCCTCCTCCTCCTCCTCCTCCTCCTCCTCCTCCCCCTCCTCCTCATCCTCAGACGCTAACCACGTCCGAATCCCTGAGCGTCCACGACACGCTATCCACTGCCACGGACCCCGGCACGCGTATATATATACACACACACACGACCAGCCGTCTTCCCTGAGAGGGAATTGCAGGTGCATGCCGCAGTCGCGCTTTGGCCCGAGAAGGTTGAGCCAGCGAGCCACCTTTGGATTAGGCAAGTCTCAGGCGGGCCGAGCGTCCGTGTCACGGTGTGCCCAAGTGCATCAGCGGAGCGAGAGAACACATCATCATGTTCATCATCATCACCACCATCGTCACCATCATCAGCAGCATCATCATCACCACCATCATCGTCATCATCATCGTCATCATCATCAGCAGCAGCAACATCAGCATCATTATCAGCATCAGCATCAGCATCATCCGCTTGCACGCGTAGCGTGTCGCCAGGGCCACCGCCGCGTCACGCTAAGCAAATGCGCCTCCCCTACCCTCGTCGGCGCGCCACGAAAATTAGCGGCGAGTTCATTCACACATAGAAGCGACATGTCCGTCGATTTCCTGTAGCACTCCGTCAGAGCAGTCCCACCAAGCGTCCAATTTCCATGATTTCGCCAAAAGCCTACGCTTGCCCAGGCAGCGGCCACGGAATTCGGACGTGCGCCGTCTGCAGCAGCCGATCCTTGGGACGTGCAGCCCGCGGAAGCGAAGGTCAGCAAGCATGCCTTGGCAGCGCCGGTTGCACGAGCGGACGGGCAGCGCGGCCAAGCCTACAGTGGCCGCGTGCAGCGTGACCCCAGGGAACACCGGCAGTGCTACTGCCCGACGCCACGCTTTGCGGCACGCTGCAACGTTGAACAATATGCTCCAGTTGTTCGCAGCCTGATGCCTTCGGAATGGGGCGACGGGGTTGCTGGTTCAAGCGATTCGCTGCTCACCGTGAGGAGGTTGTGACATCCATGATTGCCGTCAGCGCCCGCGCCCTCAAAGTCTGCGCTGCACCTCCCATCTCACCCACCATCCCTGCGTTCTGGTCTGCGGCACTTCGCATATGCACACACGCACACACTCTTGGAGGTCGCGGCCTCGCGCGCAGCGACGAGGCGGAGGAAGTCCCCGAGCGGGCAGAGCGCGCGCGCGCGGCTGGCCCCTTCAGCAGAAGGGCGAGAGCCCCATAGGATCGACCATGCCGTGCTCGTGCCTGGGCACGGGCAGCGGGGGCGCAGGCGGAGAAGCCTGCAAGCGCAACGAGGGTGCGCCAGTGAGGCCGGCGGCCAGGCCGAGGTGGCGGGCAAGGCAGGACAGCGACAGTCAGCAGGACGCCAGGACAGCGACAGGCAGCAGGACGCTCACGGTCGCCACAGGCAGGGTGCCCAGGACAAGGCATGCGACAGAGAGGAGCCGCGGCAGACACGCACACTCACACGCGCACACACACACGCACAAAAACACACACACACGCACACACAAGCACGCTTGCTTACACTTACGCTTACACTAACACTTACACTTGCACTTACACTTGCACTTACACTTACAGACACACACACACACGCACATCACACACACACACACGCACACACACACACGCACACACAAACACGATTACAATCACATTTACACTTACAGTTTCACTTACACTTACACACACGCACACACACGCACACATGCATACACACACACACACACGCTCACACACACACACAGACACACGCACACACGCGCTGGGCGCACGAGCTGGTAGCTTCGAGGGCGCGTGCGCGCGCACGCATAGTGATCTGCCCGCGCGGCAGATCCGTCCACCGCGCCAGCGAAGCACGCTGCGTGCCGACCCTTCGACCACCGAGGGCCGTCACACCCGACACCACGTCACGTCGAGGCTGCCCGCCAGGCCGTCTCATTTTCTCCTCCTCCTCCTCCTCCTCCTGCTCCTCCTTCCCCTCCTCTTCCTCGTGCTCCCCCCCCCCTTCTCCTCCTCCTCCTCCTCCTCCTCCTCCTCCTCATAATCATCATCATCATCATCATCATCATCATCATCATCATCATCATCATCATCATCATCATCATCATCATCATCATCATCATCCTCCCCTCCTCTCCTCGTCCTCCTCATCCTCCTCCTCCTCCTCCTCCTCCTCCTCCTCCTCCTCCTCCTCCTCCTCCTCCTAGGTGGCTTTGGTGCCGTGGCCCCGCCCCCCGTCGTGGGGCTGTCGAGGGCTAGGACTCCTGTTGGGCAGCACTAGGGACTCTCATAAGGCGCCTTCGTGGGCAGCAGTGCTGTTCCTTTCGGCTGTGTGTGGGGGGTCTTCTTGGCAGTCTTGGGGCCCCCGTGGCCCTATGGGAGGTCTCCCGGGGGCCGTCGTGGGGCCGTCCTTGGGGCCGTCTTGGGTCGTCTTGGGGCCGTTTCAGGCCGTCGCGGGTCTTTCCTGATGCTTGTTGAGGCCAGCTTGGGGCTTGCATGGGGCCGTCGGCCGTCCTGGATTGTTTAGGGACCCCCTTGGGTCGGTAGGCCCTCATGGATGTTCGAAGACCGCGCGTGGGCCGATCTTGTACCGAATAGCACGGACATCGAAAAACATGGAACAACAGGATAATCAATGCTGTTGGCATTCCGGGGGCATCCTGGAGAGCGTCTTCGGGGTGACCTGACGAATTCATCCTCTTTATCTCCCGCACCTCCTCCTCGTCTTCCTTCTCCTCCTCTTTCTTCTCCTTCTCCTCCTCCTCCTCCTCCTCCTCCTCCTCCTCCTCCTCCTCATTCTCATCCTCTTCATCCTCCTCCTCTTTCTCCTCATCCTCCTCGTCCTCATCCTCCTCGTCCTCCTCCTCCTCCTCCTCCTCCTCCGCCCCATCCTCTTCTACCACACATACTTCTGCTCGTCATCCTCGTCATCCTGCTTGTCCGCCTCATCGTCCCCGTCTTTCTCGTCCTCCTCCTCCTCCTGCCCCTCCCCCTTCCTCCTCCTCTCCTCCTCCTCCTCCTCCTCCTCCTCTTCCTCCTCCTCCTCCTCCTCCTCCTCCTCCTCTTCCTCCTCCTATGTCTGTAACGCGCTTCGCAGCAGCAGTTCGCCAGCGTCGAGCCGACGGCAGGGACAGAAGGGATGGCGCCCTGGGCAGGTGCTGCTCGCGTGCGCCTTCTGTGCATCGCCAGGACTGGCGGCCTGCATTGAATGGGGCTCGGGGGGGATGGATCTGCAGATGTTTACGTGAGGATCGAGGCGGACGAAAGGGGGTTCGAGGTTCTGGGACTTCGATCGTCTTCGTTGATTCTCTGCGGCTTTCCAGCTTCGGGGTCCTTCCAGCAGCTGCGTATCGCCGAGAGCATTTGAGGGGTGCCTGGTCGTCCCGCAGGCCGATGGGGATTCGAGTTCAGACCCGAAAGGTCCACTTCGGTCCGATCGATTCGATATCGATTCCGGCCAGCCCGACGCGGTTCGGTCCAAATTTTCCGACGATTCGATGCGGCTTGATGCTCGCATGGCGGCGTTGTGTTCCCTGTCGCGGCCGATCCGATTACATTCCGGCTCTGTGCCAATGCGGCCCGTGTTGATGCACGTTCCGATCCGATATCCCGATTCGATATTGTTTGGTATTGGATGTTTATTGGCGAGGATTTGACTCCACCCATGGGGTGGGAGGTGCTCCTAGTGGGCCCTCGACGCGCAGTAATTGCGCATTGGCTAAAGCTAAAAGCGCATGCGCGAGAAGGCTGGCCACGGTCGCTGCGGGCAGGGGTGAGCGGGCGCAGTTGAAGCAGGGGCGGCGATGCAGCGAATCTGCGTGTTGTTGATGGCCCTTGCGCGGGAGCTCTGGCACTTGACGTCGCTCGACTGTGGAGGTCCGATCTCCGTTGTCTATGATGTTGAGGCGCCTTGCATAGCCAGCCAGGCATCCAGAGCAATTGTTTGAAAGTGCATCATGTCGATTCGAGCTGCACAAACTGTTCATTTCTATTTCTTCGAAAGTTCTTTGATTTTTGGGAGGCCAAGATCCTTTCATTTCTAAGTGTTCTGTCCTGGGCCTCTTCCTGGCCGCCAGGGGGACAGGAACAAGTAGAAACGAGCACAGTTAGAAATGAGCACGATTAGACATGAACGACGTGTAGTCATGAGTGTGGCAAAGGTTGTGGCACGCGACACATTGCTGGAGGATAGCACACACGGCACGTGCATAGTTTCCTTGCTTGCACCTCTCCGTTGTCTATGATGGTGGGGCGCCTTGCGTATCCAGCCAGTGATCCAGATCAATTGTTTGCAAGTGCACCGTTTTCGACTCGAGCTATAATCATGAGTGCGGCGAATGTTGTGGCACGCAAGATACTGCTGGAGAATAGCACACACGGCACGTGCACAGTTTCCTTGCCTGCACCTCTCCATTGTCTACGTCCGTGTCTCCAGGGCATCGCCATGGCGCGTACACTTGCGGGCGGCAGACATGCAGTGTCCGAGGCATGAGCCCGAGGCCATGCAGCTCCCCACACCCCAAAGTGCGCCGTGGCGGGGTAGGCATCGCAGCACCCCGGGTTGGTCCCGGCTGGCTTCAACAGGCCCCCCCGAGCAGTCCCAGCTGGCCTGAACATGCGGGCGGTCAAAGTACCTCAACCCTGGCTGCAACAGGCCCCCCCGAGCAGTCCCAGCTGACCCGAACATGCCCCCCGAGTACGTAGGGCGGTCAAAGTGCCTCAACCCCTGGGCGCAAAGCGCCCCCGTGGGGCCCCGGAGGCGCCCGCTGCCAGGGTGCTGAGACCGCCCTGGGCTGCTCGGGGGAGCTGCTGCCAGCGGGGGCTGCTCGGGGGGGGCTGTTGAGGCCAGCCAGGACCACCTGGGGGAGATGGGGCTGTCTGCGCGCAACCCGAAGCCTTACAGTCGGGGCGCTGAAGAAGGAACCCTTGTCATTGGGGAGGGGCTCCGCGTTCCTTGAGTGTTTCACAGCTTGCCTTAGGTTTCCCCCAGGGGTTGGAGTCCAGGCTTCTCGCCCTGCGCGCGGAGGGCGTAGGTTGGAGCAGACGCAGTAGATGATGTGGGAAGTGTGGCTCCGTGGCGCTGCGTATGTGCATCCAGATGCGGGAGACGATCTGGAAGGTGTGCTCTTGTGGCGCCCCGTGCGTGAATCCAGATGCGGGGGACGATTTGGGAAGCGTGACCTTTCCCC
>CAUYUJ010002781.1:361001-401001 GCA_963575745.1 Prorocentrum cordatum | reverse complement strand
GAGGAGAGATGGAGGAGGAGGGGGGGGGGGGCGGGAAGGAGGCGGGATGAGGAGGAAAGGGAGGGAGGGAGGGAGGGAGGACGGAGGGACGGGGGAGGAGGGAGGAGAGGAGGAAGGGAGAGGAGGAGAGGAGGAGGGAGGAGGAGGAGGAGGGGAAGGCAAACGGAGCCGAGGAGCGCGACGAGGGGCACGACGGGCGGGAAGCGGCGAGCACGCGCCGCGCGGGCGCGCGCCCTCCGCGCGAAGGCGCGCAGCCTCGCGGCGATCCGCGCGGCCTGCAGGGCCGTGCACAAGTCGCAGATGCTGCGGGAGGCTCCGGCGGCGCGCCGGCCCTCCCCTCGCGCTGCCTGCAGGGGTCGCTGTGTGTGTGTGTGTGTGTGTGTGTGTGTGTGTGTGTGTGTGTGTGTGTGTGTGTGTGTGTGTGTGTGTGTGTGTGTGTGTGTGTGTGTGTGTGTGTGTGTGTGTGTGTGTGTGTGTGTGTGTGTGTGTGTGTGTGTGTGTGTGTGTGTGTGTGTGTGTGTGTGTGTGTGTGTGTGTGTGTGTGTGTGTGTGTGTGCGCGTGTGCTTGCGGCGAGCACACCGCGTGAGCAGTCTGCCGCCGCACGTTCTTGTGTGACTCGGATTGTGCTGCGGAGAAGAGCAACGGCACAAACCGAAATTTCGGGAGGTCCGCGCGGGCAAGGAAAGTGACACTGGTGATCTTGCTGGTTTTGACGACGGCGATGACATCGTTGATGGATCATGCTGATGAGTTGGAGGATGAGGAGGGTGAGGAGATGGAGGATGCAGCCTCCATTCCAGTCGCAGTGGGGGGCGTTTGGGATCTGGTGCTGCTGCTTCTCCTCACTTCGGTGACCCCCTGAAGCCATAAGGACCCCCTCAGAAAAAAACCAGGATCACTCGATCATGTGTCTCCTCCCCCTCCTCTACGTCATATTCTTCCTATTGGGGGGAACGGCGCCTGCCTGACCACGCCGACGATGTCGACTGGAGACGCCCGTCCGTAGCACCGAGTCCAGCAAAGACCGAGGGCACCTCCTCAGGTCATGCTGCTCGCCTTAGACCTCGGCAACTACATCAACCACGGCGACAGCAGCAAGGGTGCCAAGGCACTCCGGAGGAGGAGAGGGAAGGGGGAAACAAAACTCAGGAGTGAGAAGGATGAGAGCGAGGCGAAGGAAGGAGGAGGGAACGAATGAGAAGGATGGTACATGAGGACAATGGGAAACAGCACGTCGGATGCAGGATGGAGGATGATGCTTACGACGAGAGGGAGGAGGAGGAGGAGGAGGAGGAGGAGGAGGAGGAGGAGGAGGAGGAGAAGAAGGAGGAGGAGGAGGGGAAGAAGGAGGAGGAGGAGGAGGAGGAGGAGGGGGAAGAGATCATCCATGACACAAAAAGCTTGGATCCGCCTGGTTTCGCTGGGCACTGCTCTACCTTGCTCAGCACAACTTATCGAAGACGCCTACGGCGAAGCACCGCCGCCCCGTGCTTTTTGGAATCGCCCAAATGGCCGAACGTTGTGGCCAGAGCTCTGCCAAGCTATCGGACCATATGTTCCCCAAGCCGTTGTGGAAACCCATCGGGGAACATTTGGGGGAGGATGGCGGGGAAGATCAGGAGGAGGAGGAGGAGGAGGAGGAGGGATCATCGTGGGAGCCTCTGGGGACACTCTTGGGGCCTCCTGGGATCTTGCTGGGGGCCGCTTGGAGGTATCTTGGGGGCCTCCTTGGGCCTCTTGGGGGCATTTGGGGACTTCTTGGGAGCCTCTTTGGCCGTCGTCGGGCGTTCCTGGCACGTCTGACGCCGTCGGAAGACGTCTTGGAGGGCTCTCTGCACCGACTTGAAGCCCTCTTGGGGTGCTCCACGGCCGTCTTGGAGTCCATCTTAGGGCATTTTGGAGGCCTCTTGGGCCATCTTGGGTGCTAATGTCAAGCACGTTGCTTTGGCAGCGACCGCTACAGCGTCAAATCTGTGACTCCAATTCCCCATACGACCACCATGCCACCTGAAGGGAGACACTAAGAAATTCAGGCCGTTCGGCTCGTCCAAAGAGTGTTTCCATAATTCACAAATCGGCCTACCATTCCCCAACACATGCCACACGTTCTGGAACTGAGACGCTTCTGGCTGTTCCAATACACATCCGGACCTCCAACTTGTCATAATTCGGTGGCCACTACCAACGAGCCCAGAAGCTCCAGTCAGAAAACGCAATGATAGAATTTGCAGACTTGCATTCCGAGACCGCAACATCTTTGGTTGACAATCCTCGCGCGTTAATCCCAGTCTAGTTATACGCACAGGTCTGGCATCACCAAAGACAGTCGCGAATGATGATTGGTGTGGGCGTCAGTTCGATGCGCAATACGCAAGACGGAGCAGATCGTTGAGTGTACTGAAATGCCGCGTGATCTTACCATACCCATTTGCACCTCGCCCCTTTGCGATTTCTCAAGCCATAGTCTGGGGCACTTTGTTGAAAGTAATCCAGCGGGCGGACACGATCCGCAGAACGTGCCTTTCGCAGCGCGCCGTCTCACAGACTCCGTTGAGCGCGGAAGGCTACGGAGCACGGTGTGAGGAGCAGCAGCAGTAGGAAGATGATGAGGGCCTTTGCAATCCCAAGTGTCATCTGGCCGGCGACATGTTTCTGTCTCGGTTTGTTTTACGCAGAATGGCGAGCTGCGACGGCACCCCCCGTGTGCGTTGCGAACCCGGTTTGAGTGAGTGGCGGGCTTTTTGGAGGCCTCTTGGAAAACGCCTTCTTGGGCCTCTTGGGAGCGTTTGGGGGCTTCTTTGGGGTCTCTTGGGCCGTCTTAGGACGTTCCTGGCCCGTCTGACGTTGTCGGAAGCCGTCTTGGATGCCTCTCTGAACAGATTTGGGGCCATCTTGGGCGCTTCAGGGCCATTTTGGAGACCATCTTGGGCGTCCTGGAGGCCCCCTGGACCGTCTTGAAACATTCTTGGGGCTGTCTTAGAGGCTTCGTGGGGCATCACGGGGTCATCTCGGAGGCGGGGCCATCTTGGGACGATCTTGAGGGGCTCTTGGGCCGTCTTAGGCCGCCGGAAGGCCAAAAAGAAGCAAAGGGTAGAATCCTGCACAAAAATTAGGGACATCACTGATGTTGGCCTCTTCCAGCCCTCCAGGAGTTCTGGAAGACCTCTTGGAGGCCTCTCAAGCCGTTTTGAAAGTCTCATAGGGGCCTTTGGGGCAGACTTGGGCGGTCTTGAAGGCTTCTTGGGCGGATTTGGACGCATCTTGGACGCTCTTGGGCCGTCTAGGAGGCCATTTGGGACCATTTTGGACCGTCTTGGAGGCCATCTTGAGTCTTGGAGGCTTCTTGGGCCGTCTTGAGGCCCTTTGGGTGCCGTCTTTGAGGCTTCTTGGGGC
Organism: Prorocentrum cordatum; assembly: GCA_963575745.1. Lineage (NCBI taxonomy): Eukaryota > Dinophyceae > Prorocentrales > Prorocentraceae > Prorocentrum > Prorocentrum cordatum. The sequence goes on along the minus strand of CAUYUJ010002781.1, from coordinate 397,607 downwards.
GCCACGGGGTCATCATGGGGCGATCTTGGGGGCCTATTAGGCAGTCTTGGGCCGTCGGAATGCCGAAAAGAAGCAATGGGAAAAATCCTTCGAAAACCTTGGGAAACTCAATGATGTTGGCTGCTTCGGGCCCTCTGGAGCACCTTTGGGAGGCCTCTGGAGCCGTCTTGGAGGCCTCTTGGGGGCATCTTGGGCCGTCTTGGAAGCTTCTTGGGCGAACTTGGAGACACATTTGACTCCCTTGAGCTCTTGGAGGCCCTCCTGGAACATCTTAAGCGAACTTGAGAGCCATTCTTGGACGTCTTGGAGGCAAAGTTGGGCCATCTTGGAGCCATCTCGAACGCAGCCTTCTGAGTGGCCAGCGGCATCGTCTGAAGCCCCAGGGAGAGTTCAAAAAAACAGAAACCTGCAAACATCCAGCACGCCGGGCACCCCTGTGGCACGACTACAGTGGGCGGCGGATCGAATGGCCTTCGGCCAATCCCGCCACCGTGCCTGGGTTGTGGGTCAGTCAGATTCCTTGGGGATGCTTCTTGGGGTCTCTATGGAGCGCTCTGGGGGGCCTCTTGGGAGCAGTTTCGGGGCTTTGTGGGGGCCTTTGGGGGTCTCTTGTACCTCTTATGGCTTCCTGGGGGCCTCTTGGGGGCTCTTGGCGGCCTCTTGGAGGCCTCTTGTGGCCTCCTGGGGGCCTCCTGGGGCACAGAGCTCGAAATTTCCATTCGGGTCCCCCGTCGAGGCCCCTTCTTGGACCCGGCTTGGCGGCCTCTGGGGCCGTCTTTGGCGACTCTTGGGCCGTTTGGAGGCCATCCTGGTCCGTTTGGGGACCCTCTTGGAGGCCTCTTGGGCCGTCTTGGGGCGATCTTTGGAGCTTCTTGGGCCGTCCTGGAGAGTCGGGAAGCCGAAAAGCCGAGAACGCCCAAATCTGTCAAACACCCTAGACAAACCAATGTTTGTTTGTTACTTGGAGGTCTCTTGGGGCGTCTTGGGGGCATCTTCGGCCGTCTGGCGGCCACCTTGGGCGTCTTGGACCGATCGTTCGACGACTCGGGACCCTCTTCGGCCGTCTTTGGGGCCTCTTACGTAGTGTCCGTTTGGCCCGTCTTGGGGCTGCTAAAAGCTCGGGCGACACACTCCAGCAGTGCTCAGGACCGCCCAGGACCGTCTGGGAAACTGGGGGCTCGGACCCTTAAGAAACCATAAGTACCACAAGCCCTTTACTTCGCAGAGCTGAATGAGCCTTGGGCCACCCCAATACGCGCCGAAGGCACGGTGGCGGATGTTGCCCCTCCTCATCCTGCTCTTTCTGCTGCTGTTGTCGCAGCTCCTCCCCCGCCCAGACGTTCCCTCCTTCTCCAGCTCCCGCAGGCTACTCCACCTCCTCTCTCCGCCCTTCCGTCTCATACCCGTCAACCGTGGCTTCAGTTGTTGGTGAGGAGTCGCTTGCAGCTTGAAGCACTTGTTGACGTGCGTCAGCCCTTTCGGGTATTGCTCCGGCTAAACGCGCGTGCACAGGAAGTGGGGGCGAAGGAGCATTGCACGCCAAGTGTGACGCAAATGCGACCAGGAAAAGTTTACCAGTGCGCATCCTCATCCCCCTCCCTCTCCCTGATAGAAAACTCTCCACCCCGTCGTGCCCACGAGACGTGTCAGTACGCCGTGTCGGGCACCTCGCTTGAGACCACTTTGCAATGTATGATCCTGAAACTTCCAGTGCCTCAACGGTGACGCGGATGCAGAGTTGATCATCTAACACGTGCCGTTCCCGCCCCAACGCCGCGCACTTTCGCCTTTAAGCATTGCCAACGGTCGCACGGGCGGAGGGCAGATGATGGTCAGAATGCCGTCCCCGCCGTTGAACTTACCTCACAGCTTCGAGGATGGAGCGCCGCCAAGTACGATGATTGCAGTAGCGTTGTGCGCATTCGTCGTCTCTTCAGTGCGCAACAGTTATGCGAATGGAGGGGGCGGTTGATTAAAACAAATGCAGTTCTTGCCTCCGCGGCGAGCACATAGGTCCCAGAAGCCTGCAGCAGTCACAAGGGTCGGGGCGGCTTGTGTTCAAACATGTTATCTCGCTTGAGACGTCTTGGGATTTCAAAGCCCGAAGCTTGACACGATGTTGAAAAATCACGCACGGAGGGCGGCGTTTTTCCAAAAAGAGGATACCGCTCAATACCTTTTGCATGGTTTAGTACCCATACGTGTAGTAGCGTGCAGCCGACAGAATGGTTCCTTTTCAAAACGGGTGTCGTGTTGGACACCCCGTTGATTTGTATGATCCGACCCTTCGCATACCTGAGCACTCGCCAGAAGGATCCGAGACAGTTGTTGAAGAAGGCTCCCGCTGGAATGGCAGGCACATCGGGTGCTCGTGGTTTTGGAGGAGCGTTGCCTGGAATGAGAATGGCGACGTGTAGGGGCTTATTGGGAGGTGGCTTGAGACGGGAGGGTGTGTTTCAGGATCGCTGACGCATCTTGGGCTTACCCTGGACCCCCCGCATCCGCATGCTGGCACTACGTATCTCGAAGTCCTCCTCCTCCTCCTCCTCCTCAGCATCTTCCTCCTCCTCCTCCTCCTCCTCCTCCTCCTCCTCCTCCGTTAAGTCCTCTCCCTCCTCCGATGACAGGATGCAGCGAAAGGGCGAGCAGGAAAAGGGGCCCGATGGCGAGGCGATTACAGTGGGCTCGCTGATGACGCTCAGGGATTTCAAGGACCTTCGCAGATCAGTTGCCCGGGCCACGGTCGGGAGAGTACGCATTGAGTTGCAGCAAGCGTTCCCTTCTCCAGGACAGGGGAGGAGGATAGAACGAGAAAGGGAGAACAGTGAGAATTGAGGGGGAGAATGGAGATAGGGATGGAGGCGGAGGTAGAGGAGGAGGAGGAGGAGGAGGAGGAGGAGGAGGAGGAGCCCCCCCACCTTTCAGCTGCCTCAGCCCAAGAAGTCCACGCCCTGGTGTCCATGGCGGGTGCCGTGTGGTGCCGCATGTGCCCGTGCGTGGCAGCCACGGCTGAAGGAGAGTGTGTGGGGGGGGGAACGCGTTGTCTTGCGGGACTGGGCGGCCTCGGGGGGGCCCGGGCTATTGGCGACCACAGTCCCCCACAGGCTCGTGCGCCTGACCCTCGCCTTGTGGGACCTCTGCGTTCTCCAATCCCGTGGTGATGGACGAAGCTTGTGGGTATGGGGCAAGAACAGTGAAGGCCCATGCCAAGAAGCACCATGCTCGCCTCCAGGGTGCCCTCGGTTTCTAAGGTTTCGATGATTTCGCGATGGAAAGCGTGACGTTCCCGCACCAAACATCAATGGACGCCCTGGGGTCTCAGGGTTAAGTTTCTTGTGGAAGGTTTCTTATGGTCGAGCCCCTACTGTATGGGGCAAGTCGCCCGTTCCCGGCGCCCCAAGTCGTCTCGGTGCGCAGGAGGCCCAGGAAGCCCCGCAGAGGATTGCTCCGCGTCCGCAGAGGGAGCGCGACAGTGGCACCGTGGGTTGGAGCAGGGAGAGAGACCAGGAGGAGAAGCAGAGAGAGAGGAGGAGGAGGAGGAGGAGGAGGAGGAGGAGGAGGAGGAGGAGGAGGAGGAGGAGGAGGAAGAGGAGGAGGAGGGAGGAGGAGGAGGAGAAGGAGGAGGAGGAGGACGGGAGGAGAAGGGGGAGGGAACGGAGGAGGAGGAGGAGGAGGAGGAGGAGGAGGACGACGAGGAGGACGAGGAGGAGGAGGAGGAGGAGGAGGTGGAGAAGGAGGAGGAGGAGAAGGAAGAGGACCAGAGTAAGCCCAGGATGATCAATGGTGCTGCGATACACACTCCCGCCCCAGGCCGTCTCCCCAGCAGCCCCCTACGAGAACCCTGGGTCACGGTGAGCATCGCCCGCCTTGAAAGACGAGCGCCTCCTTTGCCGCAATTCAGGCGGCAGCTCCGGTTTGAAGAGAGGTGCCCTACATCCTACGGGCACTGAGGTATGCGGCATGGTGTGTCTAAAGTTTGGGGAGTTTCCCAGCGACGGCCCCGCTTTGAAAGGAAACCGCCACGCACCCGTGCAAGTGCCGCAGAAGGGTGCAACAGCAGGGCATCAAGCCCTGCGAGGTCTCCGACGAGAACTCCGTTTTGAAAAGGATCTCCGAGGGCGTATCAAGCCAAACGCACCGGCCCGCCTGCGAGCATGCCTGGTGGCGCGACAAGGGGGAATCATCTTTAAGGACGAGGGAGGAGAAATGAGGGAGGAGGAGCTGCAGGAGAAAGGAGTTGGGAGGGAGGCAGGGAAGAGGAGAGGAGGGAGGAGAAGGAAGACATGAATGAGAGGTGAGTGGGGGCAAAGGCGAAGGAGAAGAAGGATGGAAAGGAGGGAGTGCTGGCGGGAGGGGCGGGCGGCGGGAAGGAGGAAGGGCAGCGAGGGACGATGCGGGAGGATAGGAGACGCAGGCGGAGGAGCAGAACGACGAGGAGGAGCGAGGAGGAGGCATGGGGAAAGGGCAGCAATCGCGTCTCGGCTGGAGGGGGAGGAGAAGGAGGAGGAGGAGGAGGAGGAGGAGGACGAGGAGCAGGAGAAGGAGAAGCAGGAGTGTGCAGAGGGGGAGGGGAAGGAGGGAGGGGGGAGGAGGAGGAATAGGCGGATGACGAAAAGGAGGAGGAGGGCGAGCAGAAAGGCCAGAGGTCTCTTGGATGCCTCTCGAAGTCTCCTCGGATATCTTTCGAGAGCTTCTTGGAGTCCGGTTGGGGCGTCTTTGGGGCTCTTGGCGGTCCTGGGGGCCTCTTGGGGCGTCTTGGGTGCCTCTGGGGGGCCTCTTAGGGCCTCTCGGGCGTCTCTTGGGAACCTCTTGGGAGCATCTTTGAGCCTCTTGGGGGACCTCTTTGGGCCGTCTTGGGGCACCCTTGGGAGCCTCGAGGGACATCTTGGCGCCATATTGGAAGAGATCGATCAAAGCAGGGGCCGTACTGAATTACGCCCCCCCCCAAGTAAGCAAAACGATGGCCATCACCTTAGTAAAATCAATGGTCTTGGCTGTCTCGTCGAGACGGAAAGACCCTCTGACAGCTCGCGCCCCCCACCCCCGTCCAGACCCAGGGCAGGGGACGGGGTTTACCCAGAGAGGAAGAGGGAAGCTGGAAGAGGGAACTGTCTAGACCACTCACGCGCTAAAGGGTTGGTGGGATGATGTCTGCACGCATGTACATGTTACGCACATATGTCGAATCCTATCTCTCTCGCCCTCTCTCTCTCGCCCTCTCTCCCGCTCTCTGTATGACCTCCCTCTCTCTCTCTCTCCGTCTCGTTCGCTCTCTGTCTCTCTCTCTCTCTCTCTGTCTCGATCTCTTTTCCTCTACACATATTTTCGCACCAGTGCTATGTGTATGTGCATAGAAATACACATAGACATACATACGTCTATGCATACAAGGCGATATTATATTCACACGCCAACGTCGTAGATTATCTCTTTGGCAAAATTAGTGTTCTGTACGCACACGGCACCTCACTTCCCTCTCGCTCGCTCTATCTCTCCCCTTCTGGCCACGCACATGTGTATATATGTACAGATGTGTGTCTGCATACACACGATGATAGAATACGAATGCTACCATCTCTCTCTCTCACCCCCTCTCTCTTTCCCTCCCTCTCTCTCTCTCTCGAAGCAGCAGTTCCCCCCCGCCCTCAGACTGGGCGCATGTCGTCGCTGCACTTCCTGTGCGCCTCCCTCCTGCGCGCCGAGCCGGAAAGAGACGCGGCCGAGGCCCCTGGATTGCAGTTGGAGGAGGAGGAGGACGAGGAGGAGGAGGACGAGGAGGACGAGGAGGACGAGGAGGACGAGGAGGACGAGGAGGACGAGGACGAGAGGACGAGAGGACGAGGAGGTGGAACCGGAAGGGGAGGACGAGGAGGACAAGGCGGACAAGGAGGCGGAAAAGAAAGAGGAGGGCGGGGGGGGAGAAGGAGGAGGAGGAGGAGGAGGAGGAGGAGGAGGAGGGCTTGCCTTTCTCTGTACGCTCACTGTGGTGATCATGCACCGCTGATGGCGGCACAGCTGCACTGTGCATGCCTGTGGCGATGACATGGACGGCGCCAACGGCACGAGATGCACCCTCAGCTCCAAGTGAGTGCCGCAGGCCCCGCCGCCTGGCTCGCGCAACGGCTTCTGTGCCTGACGCGGGCAGCTTCCTCAGGTCGTGTCCATCATGCCCCCCAGCAGCGGCACCCCTCATGCCAAGGCCACCACCTGTAGAGCTGCGACTTGCCTGCGGGGGAGGTCAACACACATCGGGCGCTCTGGAAAAGGTTTCTCGCCTTCGAGGGATCGGCAGGTTCCCTGTTCTTACCCCATGAAAGGCGGCAGAGGGCGAGCGGAAAAAGAACGAGGGCGGACCCCGGACTGGAGGGATTCGGGGTTTCTGGGAACGGGCCATGCAAATCTTCCCGTGCTCGCGAAGTAGGTCCGTACAATGCAACGCTCGTCTGTACAGTCAGCCCGCATAGTAAGGATAGGTAACCTTCCCAAGGGTACCCTTGCATTCTTGCCTCCTCGGTCCATTCTTCGCCACTTTCGTTGGCCCCGCCCCGCTCGAAAAGCTTCGACATGAGCGTCCAAGGCCCGTGCACCATTACTGCGCATCCTTACTATACGGTTCGGCTGTAAGGGGCCCATGTAATGCTTCCAACGTACGCTGAGGGGGAGTCCGGGCCCCCGATCGGGCGTTGCGTAATGGGCGGTGGTGGTGAAGAAATGTGTACCTTTTGTGCAGGGCGGCTCTGTCGACGGCCTCGAAGAAAAGAGATAAGACAAATACATAAGCATAAACTGTAGTGCGCTCAGCACGGATTTCTTGGATCCGCGCTGGGCTTCCCCCGGCGGCGCCTCCCGCACGCATGGGAAGGGGGGTCCAGCGCAGATCCAAGAAATCCGCGTGGAGCGCCCAAAAGTTTGTGTTTATGCCGTCGTTGCTCTTTCATTATTATTGGTATTCGTATTATTAGTATTATTGGTCTGCTTTTAATGTTGTTAGTATGATGATTATTATTACTATGAGTAGCATCGGTAGTTGTATCATTATTTTCTCTGTTGTTATTATTATAGAGCTGATGGGCGCTCTGTGGCTGTCCCGGCTGGTGTGCGTTGGGCAAAGAGAACGCTGGCGAGCACGGCGCGCTGCCTCGGCCTCCAGCACCTGCGGCTCCTCGTCCACATGTCGTCCTCGCCCTCCTCGTCCTCCTCGTCCTCCTCCTCCTCCTCCTCCTCCTCCTCCTCCTCCTCCTCCTCCTCTTCCTCCCGTCCTCCTCCTCCTCCTCCTCCTCCTCCTCCACCTCCTCCTGCTCCTCCTCCTCCTCCTGCTCCTCCTCCCCGCCTCCTCCTCCTCCTCCTCCTCCTCCTCCTCCTCCTCCTCCTCTTTCTCCTCCTCCTCCTCCTCCCGTCCTCGTCCTCCTCCTCCTTCTCCTCCTCTTCCTCCCTCCTCCTCCTCCTCCTCTTTCTCCTCCTCCTCCTCCTCTTCCTCCTCCTCCTCCTCCTCCTCCTCCTCCTCCTCCTCCTCTTCCTCCTCCTCCTCCTCCTCCTCCTCCTCCTCCTGCTTCTCGTCCTCGTCCTCGCCCAGGCTGGATGGGAGGAGGGGGAGGGAGGAGGCTGCTTTTTGCCCGACGTCCGGCGCAGCCGGCAGGCGGGTGCCCGAGTGTTCGTGCCGGCACGGGGGTCGGCTGGCAGGCGTGCCTTGCCTCCTCTTCGCCCTCGACCCCCTCGTCCTCGTCCTCCTCTGCGTCCTCCTCGAGCGGGTGGGAGGGAAGGAGGGCCTGCTCGAGGCCGCGGCCTGCCCTGCAGCGTGGGGCGGTCGGCGGGCGCCGCCGGCGAGGGCGCCCGCTGCTGGTCGTTCTCGGCCGCGAGGCTCGCGAGGGTGTCCCAGCAGCGCTTCAAGATCTTGTCCCTGAGGCGCAGGATGTCCAGAGCCAACCGCCCGACGCGCTCCTTCGCGGACGCGCGGTAGCTTGCAAGCGACTGGCCGACCAGGGGACCAGGCAGCCCGCGTCCACCCATGGAGGAGCAAGGCGGAGACCGCTCGTGCTCCAGCAGGTGCCTGCCGAGAACCATCTGGCAGAGGCCCCGCCGCTTGCCGCCCGTGCGCCGTGACGCCACACTGCCGCATGACGTGTCGCATCGTGGCCAGCACGTGGTGCACGGGACAGTCATGTCATGTGCCACCTCGTCCGCGAGATGGTTGAGGCAATCTGGCGAATGCTCCCCGCCCGCGCAGCATCGCCACCGCCACCTCTGCTCGGCTGCCGAAGGCGCTTCGTTCACGAACAGGCGCAAAGTCTTGACGCCCAGGCTCGGCACCTCGACCGGCACCTTCCGTTGCGTCACGCACGTCTGCATCAGATGGGCTCGCCAGGCTTCGCGGACGCAGTGGTCCAGCAGGCCCTTGGACACGGTGCCGAGGTGGAAAGCCTCCCGCCGAGCACGACTTGGTAAGGCGGCGGAAAGGGCTGCAAGCCCATCGTGTTCAGGACCGTGCGGGCCTGGTCCAGCCAGCGCAGGCGGGCGTCGTCGTTGTACTCCCAGCGCGCCTCCACCACCGGCCCCAGGGGGGTGCGGCAGACGCGCCTGAGCATGCTCACGGGGCTGGAGAGCGCGAGGCCCACGGGTCCGAATTTCCAGGCCTATGCGCCAGGCCGCGCCCTTCTGCCATGGCAGCCCAGACGCGGGTCACGGTCTCTGCAGTGCGAGCACCACGGCGCGTCCCACCGGATGCTGCCCGCCGGTGCCATGACGACCCATTTTCTTGCTCTGCGCCATAGGCGCGCTGCCTCGGCCACGGTGCGCAGTTGGCGCAGCTTGTCGATCGGGTTGGCTATCCGCTTCTGGGCCCGCAGGGCAGCCGCCGGCGGCTTCCAGCCAGCGAGGTCCAGCCGTACGCCGAGCAGGTCGGGGTGGTCCTTCTGCTGGCCGCCGCCGGCATTTGCCGCCGCCCTGCCCTGCTTGCTGTCGTCCGCCTCCTGGCCGCTCAGCTCGTCCAGGCGCAGGATCAGTGCCTCGGCGCCGTGTATGGTATCTCCGTCGTTGGCGTGTGTGGTCCGGTCGTCCACGTAGGTGCCCATGCCCACATTGTGGACGGAGCGTACCTTGCGCGCGTGGGCGCCCGCCGGGATGGCGGCGCCGAGTGAGAAGCGGGGCCGCCTTGTGCCCGGCCGCGCAGCACCAGGATCCGATCGTTGGTGCAGCCGCTCACCTAGACCACCCTGTCGCGGCCGACGTCGTTCAAGAAAAGAATCACGGCGTCCTTCCGGCGCATGTAGAAGAGCACCGCCACCTCGAGGACGAGCTCTCGCTGAATCCTTGTGAAACAGTTGGGAAGGTCACTTTGCCTGATGAGCAGGGGGGGCCCGCCCTGGGCAGCTTTGTCAATGATGACGAGGTCCACCGTGAAGAGGATATCGTGCGCGTCCGTGGGTTGAGCCTTGTTGACCCAGCACTTGCACTTGCCCAGCACTTGCACTTGCCGACCGCAACCCACTTGATGGCCCAGGCGACCGACTGGGCGACCCCGATGGGCGGGAGGTCGGGCTTGTCGTTGGTCTTTGGGATCATCGTGATTATTGTGCCTTGAGGGCTGCGGGCCACACCCCCGTGTCTGTGATGGCCTTTGCCAGGTCTGCAAACAGGTCTGTTACGACGCCCGGGGCCCGTGCGAGCTGTTCTGCTCTGATCTGCCCAGAGGTCGCTGCGGTGCCGGCAGTTTTTTCGGAAGGCGACCCGGAGTTTCGCCTCCTCGACAAACCAGCATACGTCTCTCGGCTCCACTCGCTCGACGACGTCCCTGACCTCCCAGAGGTAGTCGCCGATCTGATACTGCTCCAGCCTCGGGTGCTGCTCTTGTGCCACTGCCGAACCAGTGCCGCGAAGATTGCCTTGGGGTCGGCCGTGGGTTGGCCGCGCTGGTCCTGAGCCGCTCTCACAGACAGCAGGGGCTTGTCGGCCACGTACCGGGAAGTTGCCTTGAGATCGCCAGCCTGCTGCCGCTCCCTCCATGCCGCGAGCCCGCGCTGCCTGTTCTTCTTGGCGGACTCCTGGAGCTTCGCGTGGACGGCCGTGCGAGATTCTCACCGTCGGCCGCGGTGCCCTCGCCCAGGACGCCACCATCAATGAGGCTCTGAGCCCCGCTGAGGACACTGCCAAAGAGGGCGGGGCCGTCGGAGCCCGCCCAGGGCACCTCGAGGGCGTGGTGGACGCGCCGGAGCCGCCCGTGGAGGCGCCTCTCGACCACCGCCTGCGCCCCTCCAGGCCCGCTCCCAGCGCTCGAGCGAGGTGCCGTGCTTGCGCTGGTGCTGCTCGCCGGGGACGCAGGCGGACTCCTCCAGCCTGTCGCACCAGGGGGGCCCGCATGGCCCCCGTGTCCTGGCGGGACGTCGCGGCGCCCCGCTCGTCCTTGCGTTTGTCCGCGGCCGGGCAGGCATGATGATCCTGTTTTCCGCCACCACCACCACCATAAACTTGGAGGGGGGAAGGAGGTGGAGGAGGAGGAGGAGGAGGAGGAGGAGGAGGAGGAGGACCCCCTCCCCCTCTGACTTCGGGTGGTGGCGGTGGAAAACAAGCCCACCAAGGAAGTCTTCTCCCGGTCCTCGCTCTCTCGAGTGGCGTGCACCCATTTTGTGCACCTCGGCGGCCGGAGAGGGGGTCCGCAACGGGCACGAGACAGGTGCACGTCTCTTCGCCCCCCCCCCCCCCCCTCCTACGCCCACCCCCATGGAGCAGCGCCCGAAGTGGGGGTCCATCGTGTTCCTCCCCCCTTCCCCCTCCTCCGCCTCCTCCTCCTCCTCCTCCTCCCTCCTCTTCCTCCTCCTCCTCCCCCTCCTCGCCCTCCTCCTCATCTTCCTCCTTCTTCTCCTCTCCTCCTCCTCCTCCTCCTCCCACCTCCTCCTCCTCCTCCTCCTCCTCCTGCTCCTCCTCCTCCTCCTCCTCCTCCTCCTCCTCCTTCCCCCCCCCGCGGCCTGCCTTCGTGAGCTTTGTGTGAGGCTGTTTGGGCTACTCTGCCAAGCGGGTGCCATTCACACACCTGCGCAACCTTCTGAGCCTGCGTGTGCGAGCCTCTCTCTCTCTCTAACTCTCTCCTCTCTCTCTCTCTCTCTCTCTCTCCCCGAGGGCCTGCCTCCTCCCACGGGGAGGATGCAGCAAGACAGGAGGAGGAGGAGGAGGAGGAGGAGGAGGGGGAGGATGCTGAGGACGAGGGCGAGGACGAGGAGGTGGGCCTGGAGGAAGAAGAGGGCGACGAGGACGAGGAGCAGGAGCAGGCGGAGCGGGAGCGGAGCCATAATTGTTTGGGCTCGAGCCGTCCTGTATCGAGGAAGCTGCGAGGGCCAGGCTCCTCCTCCTCCTCCTCCTCCTCCTCCTCCTTCCTCCTCCTCCTCCTCCCTCCTCCTCCTCCTGCTCCATTCCTTTTCCTTTAAAATAAGTTCTCCCTGTCGCACCCCGAGGCCAGTTTTCAGGGCGGGCCGGGCGTTTCGCCTTAGATGTCCTTGCCACTTATGACTCTGAAGTTCAAAATTTGACAACAGCTTCACACATGGATGGCGGGCCGTTTTTATGTGGCTCTCGCTTTAGAGCGGCGCACATTCATTGCAACAGCTTGCAAGGGCTTCTCGGGTTGATGGAGAGTGGTTTTCAAACTGTGGCTCTCGCCTTGGCGCGGCGTACCTTCGTTTAAAAAAAATGCTAGAGCTTCACGGGTTGAGGGCGGGTGGTGTTCAAAATGTCGGCTCTTGCCTTAGCGCGGCGCTTCACGGATTGACGGCGGGTCGTTTTCAAAATGTGGTTCTCGCTTCAGCGCGGCGCACATTCGTTTTAGACATTTGCAAGAGTTTCACGGATTGAGGGCGGGCCGTTTTCAAAATGTGGTTGTCGCCTTGGCGCGGCGCACATTCGTTGTAAAGAATTGTAAGAGCTTCACAGATTCAGAGTGGGTCGTTTTCAAAATGGGGCTCTCGCCTGAGCGCGGCGCACATTCGATTTAAACATCTGCAAGAGTTTCACGGATTGAGAGCGGCTCCTTTTCAACATGTGGTTCTCGCCTTGGCGTTGATTCGCTGTGTTCACGTCCCAGGAATGGCGTTCTGGCACGATTCAGGATGGTCAGAACACAATAATTAGTCAGGTTGATCCGTGGCGTTGGAAACCCGAGAACAATGTTTTGACATGCTTCAGGGTCTTCAAACGGTTGCCTTCCAAAGAGGCAGTTCCTTCAATGAACATGAACCGTTGTAGGGGCCGATGCAGAGGGAGCTTGGAGTGAGGGCTTATTCCAACATCGTTGATGACTCTTGGGTTTACACTGGCCCTCCTCCTCCTCGTCCTTCTCCCCCTCCTCCTCCTCCTCCTCCTCCTCCTCCTCCTCCTCCTCGTCCCCCTCCTCCGTCCTGGCTCCGCGTCTACTGTTCCTTCCTCGCCGAACGCCGCGCAAGTCCTGGCAAGCTTTCCGCGCATCCCGAAGAGCCATGAGAACTTTGATCCCCCCTATGGAGGTCTCCGAGGGCCTCGCGGTGGCTCCTGGCGGCCTCCGGGGGCCCTCTCGGGGGTCCGCACGGCCGCAGGCCCCTCCAGGTGGGGCCAGAGCAGATGGGGTCGGAGGATCACCACGTGAGCGACTCAAGAAAACGGGGTCGTCTGCGCCGACATTGGCGCATAAGCTGCCCGCGTGAGCTCGCGTGTGAGCGCCCTCGCTTCAAGCGTAGCGTGCCGCGCTGGCGGCCCGCGCAAGCCACCGCGTAAGGTCGCCGTGCCATCTCGCGTAAGACCCCTTTTCGATCATTGCTCACTTGGATCGTTATCTTCTTCTCCCGACGTCGCTGATGCATAGGCGATGTGGTGCGATCCTCCGGCCCCATCTGCTCTTGCCAAATGTGGGTGGCATCCTTCCGTCGGAGGCTCCAGAACCTCCCCAAACCCAGGCGAACCTCGATCCTCGATCTGCCTCCCATTCCTAAGACACAGCATTGAACCCCGAGAGTCTTTTATTCCGGCCCTCCTCCCCCTCCTGTTCCTCCTCCTCCTCCACCTCTGAGACATGACAATCTACATCTACATCTTCGTCGTCGGCGCTTGCGCATCGGGCGCCCGATTATTTCCCCTCTATTGTTGGCCGGGCTGGATAATGTCGAGGGCTCTCTCGTCCAGCGAATAATACTGTCAAGGCAACCATACATGGCAGGGGAGTTTTGAGCACCTTTGTAAGAGGATTGCGAAGTAGATCGACACATCCTTCGCCGAGGGCGTTGCTCACAATCTCATCATTCATCTTGCGTCGTATTCGCAACAGTAGTCGTAGTCGTCGTCGTCGTCGTCGTTGTTGTTGCGCGGCTGGTGCCGCGGATAAATATTAGTTCCGCTATTGGTGGGACCCCCGTCTTTCAATCAGGTCGTCGAACAAGTAATGGTTACCCCTGGTTGGGGGCTATCTAAAGACCCTTCATGGGTGACGCAGACATCAATTGACATATAGGTTCGTGCGGATATCTTGGGTCGGAGGTGTGCTCCCATTGGCAGCGCATCCAGCGCCGATCCAGCAGATGTGGGCGGACCCTCGAAAGTTGTTGTCCTCCCTACCCGACAGATCAGGCACGTTACATTCTTCACAGTGGAGACCCATGCCAAGAAACACCACCTTGCTTGCCTCCAGGGTGCCCTGGGTTTCTTCGGTTTCGCTGGTTTTGCGATGGAAAGCGTGACGTCCCCTCACAGAAATATCAATGGACGCCCTGGGGTCTCAGGGCTGGGTCTCTTGTGGAAGGTTTCTTGTGTACTGACCTCCGCTGTAGCTTCTCCATGACAGGGATCCCCCACTCGCCTCGCCCGCCCTGCATACTGCGCCCGCCAAGCCCCAAGAGCCCGAGAACGAGCGCAGGTGTCCCGCCGTCCCGCCTGGCACACCGCGGCCCCGCAGGGCCCCAGAAGTTCGGGTGATCCCTGCGCGCTTGCCGCTTTGCCCGCTCGGCATTCCGCGGCCGCGGGGCCACGGAGGCCTCCGAGAGCCCGACGACGGCACGATGAGCAAGCATCCATCGAAGAAGGAAAGACGCCACAAGCATAGATTTTTGGCGCTCCGCGCGGACTTCTTGGATCCGCGTTGGACACACACCCCCCGCCGGCGCCGCCCCTGGCGCGCTCCGCGCGCCAGAGGTCAGCGCGGATCCGAGAAATCCACGCCGAGCGCCAGAAGTTCAAGTTTATGCCGTTCTCTATCCCTCTTGGACTCAAAGGGGGAAAAACCACCTGGACCTGATAATTGGCTTTGACTAAACGGCCCTGGGCGTTTACTAAGTAGCCTTGCCCTGTTAGAGTCCTTCAATGGGTGCGTTTACTCAACGGCTTCGCGAGTCGGGGTGATTATCGTGGGGGGGTTCTGCCCTCTGATGATGGCACTAGCATCTAGGACGGGCGTAACCAACGGACAACCCCAGTGGGGAGGCGTTCCGACGCCACGCAGCCCATCGATCACATGCCTCGGGAACATACCCGTCAACATTCACCAGCGGTAGACATCAATGTTAAGTCGGGCATGTCCTTGCACAGGAGGAAGATTCCAAAATGGTCAAAGGATAGTATGGGGACGAATATTCGACTATGTTTGAATATGCTTGACTATGTTTGAATGTTCTTGCAAAATCCGCCCGTCGGAGGACATGCCCGACCTAACATTGCTGTCAGACATTACGAGCAGGGGCCACCAACCTATGTCAGGAGCAGCCATCAATCACACACACACACCAAGCAATACAACGGCCGTCACCAGCAACAGTCACCAATGACATGCACCATCTACATGCATCAACGACAGACGACCAGGACACCCATCAAGAGTTGCACCGAACGCTTGCGTCACTATTCTACATGGACGCGCTGCTGACGTACAATCGTCAACCTGAGCAACACTAGTCTAGAACGAGCGTCAAGGACACCCACCAAACACCTACACTAGTAACATCCTCTTCTTGAGTGCACAAGTGCATATACCAGGATCATGCCACTTCAAAAGACAACAACAACATATTTTACCAAGAGCAGACATCAAGAAGAAGCTTCAGCAGCCGGCATCAATGGCAGACAGGTTGCATTGAGACTATTACGTGTACATCGGTCAAGTATCGCCAACACAACGAAATAAGGACCAGCTCGCGTTCAGAGGAGGCTCGCTGTTCCCTCAGGTCCTCCCACGATCGTTCCTACAACGCTCTTCGTGCACGCAGGCGCTCTTGGGGCCAAGAAGGGGCTTCGCCCTTGATGCAGCGTTCCTTGCACGTAGGAGCTTGACTGCAGGGTGCACCAGCGACCCGAGAAGTGGAAGCGGGCATCTGAGCCCTTCCTTCCTCCCCTCATCCTCCTTGCCTCGTCCCTCCCCGCCCCCGGCGCCTCGGGGGGCGAACGCGCGGCCATGGCGTTGGCCGACTCCGACGCGGAGTCCTCCCAGGATCTCGCCGTCCTTGTGGTCGTCGTCATCCTCCCCGTCCTCCTCGTCCTCCCTCTTCTCCTTGGCCTCCTCCTGCTTACGGAGCGCGGTGTCGCCATGGAACCCTGGAGCCCCCCACCCATCGTCGTGCTCTCCCTGACTGCCTCTCTCCTCCGCTTCACCGCCCCCCTCCTCCGCCTCACGACCTCCTTTCCGTCCTCACGGCTCTTCCCTGCCGCACCCCCGAGGCGGGTCGGCAGGGCGGGCCGCGCGGGTCGCTTCTGATAGTTCTTCACCACTCATGATGATGCATCTGGGGCTGAGCGACAGCTTCACCGATGAAGGGGAGGAGGAGGAGCAGGAGGAGCAGGAGGAGCAGGAGGAGGAGGAGGAGGAGGGGGAGGAGGAGCAGAAGGAGGAGCAGGAGGAGGAGGAGGAGGAGGGGCAGGTCGTTTCCAAAGTGTGGCCCTCGCCGCGGCGCCGCGCGCATTCGTCACACACGAGCTCTCAAACAGAGTTTCACGGATGGCGGGCGGGCCGTCCTCAGCACGTGGCTCTCGCGCGAGCGCCGCGCGCCTTCGTTGTATTAGAAGCTTGCAGGAGCGCCACGGAAGGATGGCGGCTCGTTGGCAAAATGTACACGTTGTTAATTTCTAAGTATCCGAGAGTTCCTTGATTTTTGGGGGGCCACGATCCTTTCATTTCTAATTGTTCTATCCTGGGCCTCTTCCTGGCCACTAGGGGGCCAGGAAAACTTAGAAACGAGCACAGTTAGAAATGAGCACGATTAGAAATGAACGACGTGTATTTCTCGCACTCCCGCCGCGCACAGTCGTCTTCAAAGCTCACAAAGTGTCATGGCACCCCACCCCTATCAGCCGAAAAGGTCGGTGACCGAACACAATCGCTGACCGAATACGTGCCCGAAGTTATGACCGAACACGCCGTGTGACCGAAATGCTGACAAAAGCTGAAGATTGTCTTGGTCTCGAACCGAACATTTCGGTCACACCTGGATGCGGTCGGAAAAGTTCGGGCGCCAGTTTCGGTCACACTTGGACAGACGTTCGGGCCAATGTTCGGTCACTGCGCCTCCCTGATAGAGACGAGGCGACGTGACCAGTCTCATGGACCCTTATAGCTGACGTCCCAGTAATGGTGTGCTGGCACAATTTAGGACTCCCAGGGTGCAGCAGTCACGTTGATTCACGATGTTCAAGTCTCAGGAATGGTGTCTTGGCTTAGTTAACACGGCTGGAGATTCTCAAACGGTTGTTTTCAAACGGGGCACTTCCCGCAGTGAACATCAGTGCTTGCAGGGATTGATCACAAGACAAAACTCGGAGGGTTGATTACAACATCGTTGATGCGTCTTGTGTTTACACTGGTCCTCCTCCTCCTCCTCCTCCTCCTCCTCCTCCTCCTCCTCCTCCTCCTCCTCCTCCCCCTCCTCCCCCCCCCTCCTCCTCCTCCTCCTCCTCCTCCTCCTCCTCCTCCTCCTCCTCCTCCCGTCCTCCCCCTCCCCGCTGGTTCTCCCACCCGTCCTCGCGCTCCTGCCGCCTCCCCCCTCCTCCTCCTCCTCCTCCTCCTCCTCCTCCTCCTCCTCCTCCTCCTCCTCCTCCTCGCCCCGCCGCCCCGAGCACCCTGTCCGTGTGGGGCGGCAGGCCCCGCGCACCACGCTCCCCCCCCCCCAGGGCGCGAAGCCCCGCTTCAAGCAGCTGGGGCGCGGCGCGGGGCGCCGCCGCGCCCCGCGCCGCTTCAGCTTCGAGGCTGCCCTGCAGGGGGCGCTGGGCGGGGGCTTCAGCAGCGAGGACGAGGCCCCGACGCAGAGCCGCCCTGCGGCGGCAGCCGCGGAGGCTCCGACGACGACGACGACGACGACGACGACGACGACGACGACGACGGCGGCGGCGGCGGCGGCGGCGGCGGCGGCGGCGGCGGCGGCGCCGAGGACGACGACGACGACGACGACGGCGGCGGCGGCGGCGACGTCGGCGCCGAGGACGACGGCGGCGGCGGGGGTGGCGGCCACGGCGCCTTCGTGTTGGGGCTTTCTGCTCTGGGGCGCCTCGTCGCCGCGCGCCGAGCGCGGCCCGAGAGGCCGGGCCCCGGCCGGGGAGAGGGGCCCGCGCCTGTCCGTCGAGGCGCCGCGGGGGCGATATACAGCTCGCGCGTGGGGCAGATATCGGCCTGCGGGGCTGCGAATATTGTCCCGCATGCATGAAGTCGGGCGTGTCCCACTACAGGGGGGATTTCCAAAAATAGTCAGAACTAGTTTGGGAACGATTTTTGACTACTTGTGATTTTTGTTTGGGCATGCTTTTGGGCGCTGTTTCTTACCATTCGCAACAAATCCGCCTATAGGGGAGACGTGCCCGACCTAACGCATGCAAGAGGAGGGAGAAGGACGAAGAGGGCGGCCGCGATAGGAGGGAGCAGACTGGGGGCACTCTCACGCGGCGACGCCGCGGGAAGCGCGCGGGGCGGCCAGGCTGCGG
Organism: Prorocentrum cordatum; assembly: GCA_963575745.1. Classification (NCBI taxonomy): domain Eukaryota; class Dinophyceae; order Prorocentrales; family Prorocentraceae; genus Prorocentrum; species Prorocentrum cordatum. The sequence goes on along the minus strand of CAUYUJ010002781.1, from coordinate 379,703 downwards.
GGCAGCCCCTGGCAGCGGCGCGGGGCGGCGTCGCGGGCGCACCCAGGGGCGGGGCCAGCAGCCGAGAGGCCCCGACAGGCGGGTCCAGGAGCCGCTTCTGCATGGAGTCTGGCCCGCCGTCTTTACGATCCGGGTGTCCCAATTGTTCCGCGTTGGGCGCTCTCGCCACATATCGGGTCTCGATCCCGCTCGACCACTTGTGCGGAGGCATGGGGTCTCGAGCTCTGGTCGTGATGTTTTACCATTTCGCAGTTTCCCCCGCGCCGTCGAATCTCAAGCGGCGAGCGACGTCGAACGGCGGCGGCGACCCTTGACAGACGGACCCTTTCCCTGACGACGCCCGCCTCGCCGTTCCAAGGCGTGCGCAAGCGGCCAGAGTTATGATGTTCCAACTTGCTTTCGCCTCGACCGCCTGAACTAATTTCGAACACCAATAAAGTACCGAAGCTGGAGGGTTTTCATCTGTCGGGCCCTTGGAGGCGATACTTGTTCGACGTTGTTTCGATACTTCTCCGGGTGCCCGGAATTATTTTTTTGAATGTGGCCCCTTAAGTACGATGGGGGCTACATAAGGCCAGGGGGGGTCGATCGTCACTATATATATATACACATATATATATATAAAAACACCTGAGACCCGGACTCCATTTTTCCTGCTTCGTTTTTCGAGCCGGATCGATGAGTGAGGGTCCTGGGGCCCGAAGTTGAGCGAAAACGCCAGGCTTTAAAACAAATGAATCGCCAGGATCTCAGGGGTTGAGACAGCGGCAGTTGAAAATCGGTCCTTGGACCCCTCCAAGGGTTCAACCACGCCTGCCTCCGAGTCACGGAAAGGGTCGGTCGGGCCACGCCCGAGAAGGCGGCAGCGACGGCGCTAGCGTTAAGTCGGGCATGTCCCTCTACAGGAGGTATTTAAACACATAGTAAAATATAGTATTGGGACGATTGTGGATTATTTTTGGATATGTATTGATGTGCGGCGTGGAAAGCGCGGTCGACGGCGACGGGCAGCGGGTCGGCCCCGGAGGCCTCTGGCGCGGAGGGCGCGCCCGTCGGCGAGGGGGCCGAAGGAGACTTCGTGGCCCACGCCAGACCCAAGGCTCAGAGGAGGAAGAGGTGCCCATACCGCCACCTCTGGCTCGTTTTCGCTTGTCTGGGGTTCCTGGGAGGCCCTCGTCGCCACCGCTGGACTCGCCTCGAATTCCTGGTCAGAACGCACCCCGGGAGAGGTCTGGGAGTAGCAGTACGTACCGGTACGTTTTGGTTTCCTCAAAGGCGGAGAAGCGGCCCAAGAAGGAGAAGGCGGAGAAGGCCACCAGACCTCCAGCGCATCGCGATAGAAAAACAGCCCGGAAAACTGGGCGTCGCACTTTTTGTTTGTTCGCGGTGGGCGGTTTTGCCAAGCTTCAGGATTCAGGCCCCGAACTAGAGGAGGAGGGGAGGAGGAGGAGGAGAAGGAGGAGGAGGAGGAGGAGGAGGAGGAGGATCGTCGTCGTCGTCCTCCCTCCTCTCCTCCTGTTGTCCTCCTGTTCCTCCCTCCTCCTGTTCCTCCTCCTCCTCCTCCTCCTGTTCCCGTTCCCGTTCCACCTCCACCTCCTCCTCTCCTCCTCCTTCTCCTCCTCCTCCTCCTCTCCTCCTCCTCCTCTTCCTCCTCCTCCTCCTCCTCTCCTCCTCCTCCTCCTCCTCCTCCTCCTCCTCCTCCTCCTCCTCTTTCTCCCTCCTCCTCTCCTCCTCCTCCTCCTCCTCCTCCTCCTCCTCCTCCTCCTCCCCCTCCTCCTTCTCCGTCCTGGCGGTGTTTGCTGCGTTCTACCGTCACGGATCGATCTGGCTCGAACAGCGGTTCTGAGCAATGGGGTCCAGGGATCCGGTCGTGATTTTTCGCGGCGTTGCATGTTCCATGTCGTCGGATCTCAGGTCCCAGCGTTATTGAGAATTGTCCGGGCGAGGGACCCATTCATATGCGGGTGCGAGTGCCGCACGGAGGGAGGGGCAGGTCCCTAAGGGACACGAATCGTGTGAGGGGTGTGCCGAAATGGGGCGGGGCCGCCATGCGGACCTGCCGCTGGGGCCTTCGGTGGAGCTCCCTACGTATGAGGCCACGAAACGTGTGAGGGGTGTGCCGAAATGGGTTCGGGGCCGCCATGCGGACCCTGCCGCTGGGGCCTTCGGTAGAGCTCCCCATTTCCAGTGGGCTATGGGGGCACGAAACGTGTTAGGAGTGTGCCGAAATGGATGCGGGGCCGCCATGCGGACCTTGTCGCCAAGGCCTTCCGTGGAATTCCTTACGGGGCCACTAACGTGTGAGAGCTGTGTCCAAATGCGGCGGGTCCGCCATGCGGACCCTGCCGCTGGGGCCTTCGGTGGGGCTCCCTATGGGCCGCGAAGCATGTGAGGGGTGTGCCGCAATGGGTGCGGGGCCACCATGCGGACCCAGTCGCTGGGGCCCTTCGGTGGAGCTCCCTTGGGGCCACGAAACGAGTGAGGGGTGTCCCGAGTCGGATGCGGAGCCGCCATGCGGACCCAGTCGCTGGGGCCCTTCGGTGGAGCTCTGCATGGGGCCGCGAAACGAATCGGGTCCGGGACCGCCATGCGGACCCTGCCGCTGGGGCCCTTCGGTAGAGCTGCTTTGGGGCCACGAGGCGTTTGAGTGGTCTGCCGAAATCAGGTCCGGGGCTGCCATGCGGACCTTGCCGCTGCGGCCTTCGGTGGGGCTCCTTATGGCGCTACTAAGCGTGTGAGAGGTGTGCAGAAGTGGGTGCGGGGGCGTCATGCGGATCCTGTCGCTGGGGCCCTTCGGTGGAGCCCCCTTGGGGCCACGCAACGAGTGAGGGGAGTGCCGAGTCGGATGCGTGGTGAGCTCCGTGTTGGCTCGTAGCCCGAGCCAACTCTGCTGACGCTGCCGGCGCCTTCGCCTGCGGCAGCGACAAAACAAATCCCACCAGCCCATTCAGAAACCCTGCCCATGAGAGCTGATGGGAAAAGTGACGAAGATACATGTATGGTGAAACAAAGTGGGCAACCAGGGTAGAGAGAGCTCTCTGGAGCAAGGGGGTGGCCTTGGAGGGCCTCTTTGGGCGATCCTTGGGGCCCGCGTGGGGGCGAGGGGAGGAGGAGGAGGAGGAGGAGGAGGAGGAGGAGGAGGAGGAGGAGGACGACGACCACCACCACCACCACCACCACGACAAGGAAAAGGAGGAAAAGGAAGAGGAAAACGATGAGGGCAAGGACGAGGGCGAGGAGGAGGAGGAGGACGAGGAGGATGAGGAAGAGGATGGAACCGAGCCGTCAAAGTCGCCCCTTGGAGCCCTCTTGGGGCTCTTTTGATGGACCTTGGGGCTCTTTTGGGGGGTCTTGGAACCCTCTTAGGGTCCACTTGGGGCTCTATTGCGGCTGTCTTGGGAGCCTTGGAGGGCTTCCTGGGGCCATCTTGAAGGCCATCGATAAAAAGGGGCGGGTCTGAATTTACTTCCACTTCCTGGGGCCATCAAAAGCGCATCTTGCTGCGCTCTTGGGCCGATCTTGGGCGCTCGCGGGGTCGTTTTGAGGGCCTCATGGGCCCTTCTTAGGTCTCTCTATCGGGCCATCTTGGGACAATCTTGAGGCCTCGAAAACATAGGAAGCGAAAAGGCGGGAAGGTTCAAATCATTATTTGTAAGTTGGGCTTCTTGGCGGGTCTTGAGGGTGTCCGAAAGCACTTGGAGCCGTCTTACGGTCCTCGTCGGGCCTATTGGAGGCATGTCGGGAGCTATCTTGAACCATCTTCGACTATCTTGAGCCACTTTGGAGGCGATCTTCGCGCATGGGAGGCCCTCTTGGGCCATCTTGGGCCATCTTGGGCGCCCTGACCAATCGCAGGCCGCCCCACAAAACCTCAGGGAGGGAGGGGGGGAGGGTACCCCTCCCTGAATGGAAGAGGGCTTTTGGAAGAGGAAAAAAGATATCGCTAGGCCACCTTAGCCCAAAGGGCTGGTGACATGATGTGTCCACCGGTTCTTGTGCCTCCACGCAACGCCGAGGCGTTCCCTCTCCTTGCGTCGTCTGGAGGCCAGTCTCGGTTCTTGGGGTCATGCACATGAGGCGACCCAGCACGAAACACTGGACCCCGAGAAGTGGTCGAGAGGTCCGGGGACCCCGTGCTGGAGAAGCAACGCCCCTGATGTGTGGTGACTGGGGGGCAGACCAGGCGGAGAAGGGCGGCTCCCGGAAGCGCAGGGCGGACAAGGAGGAGTCCGCCGCGGAGGGCCCAGCCTGCGAGGGCGCAGGCGCTCGCGAGGGTCTGCAGGATCGCTTTCTCCAGTCGGGCAAGCCTTGGAGCAGAGCGTCCACGACGGGAGTCCGCCGCCACCAGCCCCGACCGTGGCGTTCGCACCCCCCCCCCCCCCAGGAAGGGCAGGGGGCCCTGGGGGACAATGGGTCCTGGATGGGGGCCCCCAGATAGCCCACGTGCGCCGAGACGGCCCAAGAGGGCCCCACGACGACCCAAGAGTCCCGAGACGGCCCCCCAAAGAAAACCACACGGCCCCCCCAGAAGGCCCCCGACGACGTCGTCCTTCTTCTGGGGGTTGGCGGAGGCCTGCCGCGGGCCCCGGGGGGCCGTCAAGAGGCGGTCTCGGGATGCAGGGCTGGGCGCGGGGAGGGCCTTGGGGCCAAGGTCCCAAAGAGCCCACCTGTGGCGTTCACAGGTGCGTCGGTGTTGCGGTGTTCGCAGGCGCTCTGGGTTCGCAGGCCCTCTGGTGCTCGCCGGCGCGGCTGTCCTCGCGGGCGGCCCTGGGCGCACGGAGACGCCGACGTCACGCCCACAAGCACGGCAGCGATGATGGACGCCGCCACCTTGCCTTCGGTTCGAGGAGCAAAACATGGCATAGACATGAACTGTTGGAGATCTGCGCGCATTTCTAGGATTCGGCGCTGGAGCCCCCTAGCGGCGTCTCCGGCGCCTCCCCTGGCGCGCTCCGCGCGCCAGGGAGGAGGGTCCAGCGCCGATCCTTGAAAGCAGCGCGGACCTTCGAAAGTTGATGGTCATGCAACTTTTTCTTGATGGATGAAATGAGTTACCAGTCTGTGTATGGTTCTCTATTGAGCTGTCGGTTACTTCAGATTTGCTAGGAGGTCCGTTGCCTGCGTGTGCCCACAAAGGCGGGTCATCTTCTGCGCAGCGTCTTTGGTAGGCTTCATGCCCGCTGATTGCGACTCTTCAGCGCGTCGGAGGAAGAATTGCGTGTGTGGTTTCCGCATGTAACTGCTCGCTCGAGCCTTGTCTTCGCTCCGTTTGTATCGCAGCAGCCCGCGTGCTCGCTTGCCGACTCGAAAAGCGTGCATGTCGTGTGTGCTTGCGTGTGCGTATGTGTGGGTGTAGATGTGCGTTTGTGTGTGGGTGTTTGTGAGTGTGCGTTTGTGCGTTTGTGTGTGTGTGTGTGTTTGTGTTTGTGTGTGTGTGTGTTTATTTTCTGCGTGTATATGCGTGCTCGACTCGGTGGGGTCGCCGGTTGCAGCCACGCTGCCGCATAAGGGGGCCAATCTAGTTTGCGATCACGGGCTCGGCCTGCAAAGAATTCTGCCCTGGTCAAAATTCAAAGACCATCTGCCGTCGCGTCGTCGACGTTGCTTGGCGGTTGCGGTCTGTTCCTCTATCTACATGTGCCCCCACCCGTCGCCGTCGCACCGATGCGTCTGCGCTGGAACATCCCCCCGCTTCGGGCTTCGAAATATGCATGGGGCCGGGGGAGGGGGATGGGACGGGGCCCAGGGGTGGGGGTCTCAGCATCGTGATCGCGCGCTTTCAAGCGGGTGCAGTTCGCGAGTGCGCGCGTGCATGCCCGAGCGAAGCCGAGCCCCGGCGCGAGCTTGAGACCGAGCCCGGCCCCGAGCGCGAGCCCGAGCCCGAAGGCGAGCTTGAGACCGAGCGCGAGCCCGAGCCCAAGCGCGGGCCCGAGCCCGATCCTGATCACGTGTGCGCGCGTGCGTGTGCGTTTCGATTTGTTGAAACGTGTTCCAACATTTCACTCCCCCTCCCCCCTCCTCCCTCCTCCTCCCCCTCCTCCTTCTCCCCCCTCCCCCTCCTAGGCATGAGGGTCAGATGCGACACCCGATTCGTTGAGGGAACAACGAGACGGGGGGGTTAAGACCTGGTCTGACTGCATTGGAGACGATCAAGAATCATCTTGAGCCAGAGCGTTTGTGCGTGCGCGTGCGCGCGCGTGTGTGCATGTGCGCGTGCGTGCGCGTGCGTGCGCGTGCGTGTCCGATGTGTCAACGTGCGATCCAAAAGTTCACTGCCAACAGTACTCTCCTGACGGAAGTAATTGTACTAGTCGTGTCCGTACCACACGCGCACGCGCGCGGGTGGCCATGGTCATCCGCGCGCGTGCGCGTGTGTAGTAGTGCGCATTGTCTAGACCAGGCACGGCGCCATGTTGCACTGTGAAGTATATTGAGCCCGTAGGGGTGTCCGATTGGATGGCCAAGTTAACATGGGTTCTTGTAGATGTGTCCGACCATGGAGAATACAGAACGGCCCGTGCGCACGTGCACGTATGCAGCGTTGTGTGTTGTCCAGAAAAGTGGAGTCGCCATGCTGCCCTGGAAACTAAAGTGAACCCTCAGCGGTTACCGATTGGATTTCCAAGTTAATGTGGTTTATGGAGTAGGTTTCCGACCATGAACAATACAGAGCGCTCTGCGCGTGTGTAGCGTTATGCAGTGTCCAGATTCGTGAAGTCAAGTGCTGGACGGCTGTAGTCAGGTGCCCCGGCTGAGACATAAGCCGAATCCAGGAATTCTTTCACGCCCAAGGCTATAGGCTTTTCACCTTTCACCATGTCAATCTTCCCAGGTAACCATGGCCAACGTTACCTTGTGCTCTCATTCTCCCTCCGTGGCCATGGCCTCCCGCTGGTCAGGCTGATCTGTCTTCAGACCGCCGCTGGCTGCAGCATGTGTGGCAGATCCACAGCAGGCTGGGTCCATCACCCTCGGTCGCCGTCGCGCCGCGCGAGGGGGTCGGAAACCAGATCTGTATCTGTCGTGGCATCTCGCTCGCCGCCGTCGCATTGTTGGGCAGGCCAGTGTGTGCAGTTATGTGTTGTCCATCTTTCTGGTCACCACCCCGTCGCCGTCGCACCGCGCGGGGAGTTCCGAAACCAAACGAGTTGTCTATCTGTCGTTCCCTCGCCGGTCGCTGTCGCACCGTTCGCCAACTTGTGTGGTTATGTATCGTCCGTATGTCCGGCCACCCCCCGTCGCCGTCGCACCAACGCACTGCGCGCGACGCATACGTGAATTGAACTGTCCACGGCGCGCCCATCGCACATCGCACCAGTCCTGTCATTGATGTTTTCACAGATCTGTGCGGCGACAGATCGCTTTCTGCGCATCTGCCCGACGCGGACCCATGGCCGCCGCACTGGAGAGATCACAACAGGCCGAACCCCTCATAATTTGAGCGTGTCTCACTTCACGTTGCGCACCGCCGCTTCGAGTCATTGGCTCATCGGAGGAAAGGTGTGCGTGTGCATTTGTGTGTGTGTGCGTGTGTGTGTGGCTGTGTGTATGTGTCTGCGTATGTGTGTTTGTGTGTGTATTTGTGTGTTTGTGTTTGTGTTTGTGTTTGTGTGTGTCTGTGTCTCTGTGCGTGTCTGTGTGTGCGTTCGTGCGCGTGTGTGTGTGTGTGCATGTGTATGCTTATATACGTGTGCGTGCGTGCATGTGTGTCTGTGCTCGTGTGTTGTGTGTGTGTGTGTGTGCGCGATTGCGTGTGTGCGTGATTGTGTGCGCACGCGCGTGCCGTATTAGTTGTTCGGGTGATTGCGATCTATTCGCCACGCTCGCGGAAAATAGCGCGCGCAGAAGAAAGTTGTTTCGGTTTGAGCGCGATCGGCGCACGCGCGATGCCGTCCGATTGCAATTTGGTTTTGCGCGTCCCACTACTCGCATACTGGCTGCTGCAACGCCACGGGAGAGGAACATGTGTGTCGTGTGGCCATTGCATGGCATTGCTCGCCTTGGCCTGTCACTGGTGCGGGATTCCAGGGGACCTCAGCCGTCTGGAGACAATGTTAGCCTGCGCATCCCGCTTGCCTTGGACGCGCCCGTTTGGCCTGGCACCCAGCGGAGTAAAAAGGGTATCGTGCGCGTGCAGCAGTTCATTTGCGTGATGTGTCCGTTGCGCGTTGTGCTTGCGATGCATGATTGTGTGTTGCCTCCTTCACCGCGATCTGCCCCAGGAAGCGGCTGCAGCCACACACTGCGAAGTGTGAGGCGATGTTTGACATGAACATGCAGACGCGATAGATGACACAAGTTGACATATCGTGCCCCCCCTCGGCATGTGAGACGGATCAGGACCAGCGTGCATTTCATCATGTGGTGATTTGCTTTCGCGTTTTGACAGCCATGCGGAGCCTGCAGCTCACACGCGATGCGTCTTACCCATCCTCGCCCTGTCATGGTGACTGCATAGCCCGAGGCCGGGTGCAGCCCTGTCTCTCTGGTGGGGACGTCAACGCGCTGTCGGATCGCAGTCGGCCCGTAGCCGCAGAAACCGTGCTGCGTGATTTGAGTGATGTGCTTGCCCCGCGTGTGTGCTGCGCGTGGTGCGCGCGCCCCTTCGGAGGAGGAGCAGGTGCCCATAACCCCTACCATATCCTCGTTTTCCCCTCGTTGGGCCTCGTGGGAGGCCCTCGTCGCCACTGCCGGATTCGCCTCGAAATCTGGGTCTGAACGCACCCCGGGAGAGGTCTGGGGAGTAGCGGTATCGGTACCTTTGTGTCTCCCCGCCCACATTTGGAAGGGACCTCTCAAGAACAATGTCCACAAGAACATGAACGCAGCTGAGAACAGGAGGGCGTGCAGGCAGCTACGGAGCTCGGACATGCAGAAGCAAGGCGCGGACGACGTTGCGAAGCCCTAGGAGAGCAGAGCATTGAGAGAGAAGGCCTGTGATCACCCGCGGGCCCGCGCCAGACAAGAGAGCGTTGTAAGCGCCGCCGCGCCTATAGGAACGCCTCCTGCTGCGGTGCGATCGGCGAGGCCGGTTGACACCGCTTGCTGGCCCTTGGCGGGCCTGTTGGCGCCTATAACCCCTCCCCTGTCGCCGTTCCCGCCATCCCCGCGGCCGTTGTACGCAGACGACCACTCACTCGGTAGCTTACGGTAGAGGGAAGCAATTACTGAACACTCCCCCTCCCCCCCAAACTCAAGTTGGCTCGCGCGGGGGAGACTGCGGTCGAGGTGCCACTCATCAGGCACCCCGCCAATTTTGAACATTGGGGGGAGGGGGAGGCGTTGACAGATGGATGTGGCATGAGTGTTCGCTATTTTTTCCGAGGTCTGTATCATGGGAGCCTGGTATACCCTCTGAATTGTGTCTTTAGCGTCGACTAGCGTCGATTAGCGCCTGGGAGTGGGTGAGATAGCGCCGATTTAGCGTCGATGAGCGTCGATGTTGCGTCGAGTAGCGTCGATTTAGCGTCGAGTAGCGTCGATTCGCAAGAGCCGAGAAGATGGTATGGGGGGCTTCCATGAGTTGCCACCGCGCAATCAACAGCCTCCAGGAGGAGATCAGGCGCAAGCGCGAGAAGGTGCTGGCTTCAAGGCGGGCCAAGCAGGAGGCTGCGGGCAAGGAGAACGCGCCCCAGAGGAGCTTCAAGGCTCAGCTGCAGGAGGCCGTGGGCGGAGACGGATCCGCAGGCGAGGCGGGCGCTGCCGTGAAAGGGAAGGCCCCGAAGCGCAAGGCGAAGCCCGTCCGCACACGCGTCGTGGACGGCGACACTCCGGAGAAGGACAAGAAGCAGAAGGGCGAGGGCTCGTCCCCCGACGACGCCGTCCGTTTCCATCTCCGGGGGGTGATTGGAGGCAAAGGCGGCGGCAAGGGAGGGGGTGGCGGAGACGACGAGTCGGGCTCGGAGGTGGAGCCAGACGAGGAGGAGGTGCGGGCGTGGAGAGATAGGCTGGCCAAGAGGGCCGACCCGGATGTCGAGGGCATCAAGACGGCCTTCTCGCTCAAGGTTCATCAAGCACACAAGAATCCCTACCCCCAATAGCACGATGATGGCGCGGCCTCACCGAGGTCTCCGTCTTCGCATCAGCGATACTCAGTCTGGGCGGCTTGGTTTCATTCCGTCCAGAAAAGACCCCTTATTCTTAATGCTTACGGCCCTCCTAACTTCGGTCCCCTCCCAAAGGGTTGGGTTTTTTTGGTATCAATCAATCGGGAACTGGAACATTTACATTACCAGTGGCGGGTTGGTTCTTTCAATCCCACGACTTTTTGAGGGCTTGAGGGTCGGGGACGACGTCGGGGTGGTGTGGTGTACACTTGTCCATTGCTTTCCTGGGGAAGCAACGGGAAATGTATAACCAGGATCCCGCATACACCAAGATCCGCGTTCTTGTGCGAATTTCAGCGCAGGGTCGGAAAAAAAACATCGGTGTATAGAGTTCGTTTCGCTGATCAAAGGTGTGCGACCCCCGCGCGATCCGCAGGCTCGGCGTGGAGTCGTTCCTGGGCGAGCGCGGCATGCACGAGGGCGGCAAGCTCCTCTGCGACGACGAGGGCAAGGTCAATCTCGGAGGCCTGGAGCTTGACACCAACACCAGTATCGGCGGTGTCCTCCTCCTCCTCCTCCTCTTCCTCCTCCTCCTCCTCCTCCTCCTCCTCCGCCTCCTCCTCTTCCTTCCCCTCCTCCTCCTCCTCCTCATCCTCCTCCTCCTCCTCCAGGGATGGCGATCCCGATCTCGATGATGATGGTACTACTCGGGCCTCCCAGGCGGCCGAAGGACTACCACCAACACCGAGATCTGGGATCATCTTCCCGCGGTGGGGGCAAACCCCCGTGCTGGTGTCGGTGCCCATGTCCAAGCCTCCGACAATCTACACTTCCTCCTAGGCACATACAGCGAGGTCGTGCGGGCGCGCAAGCGGCGCCTCAAAGGCGAGCCTGTCATGGGCGCCAGCATCAGCCAGGACGCCCGCAGGCACCTGAGGTGGCTCGTGAGAATCGCGCGAGAAGAGCGCCTGGTCAACAGCCTCGAGCTCAAGCGCGGCCGCATCGCACCCCGGAGGCAGGAGAGGGTCCAGAAGAGCGGCCGCTTCTCCCTCGAGCTGGAGGCGAACCTGGCCGACGACTCCGGGGCCGAGCAGAACGCCGACGGGGCCGTGGAAGACACGCTGAGCTTCCTGGAGGTGAAGTTTCCAGAGCGCCAGGGCGCCTCCACACGGGACACGGGCAGCCTCAAGCGGAACCTCGGCTCCCAGATGGCGGTGCGCCACGCGGAGATTCACACCAAGTCCAGCCATGACATGGACTTGGACAAGGCCCGCAGCCTCCTGACCGCGCCCAAGCTCTCGTTCGACTGGGAGGACAGGACCTTCGAGGACGAGGCCGAGGGCGGGCTGGACGTCGTCGCAGACATCACGGCCACCAAGGGCGACTCCAAGCGCGACCTCTTCAGGGACGTCATGCGCCGCTCTGTATCCTTCCGCCAGGCCTCGCCGAGATCTACGCAGAGTCACCGCTGCTGTATACGCCCCCCTGGCTTGGCCAGGAAGGCATGTACACGCCGGTCTTGGGCCCAGGATGGGCCCAGCCAGGGGCGGCGGATATGTGTAGATATCGACGCCCGAAGGCCAAGACGCTCTCGAAGGGCACGCCCATGCGCTCGACCAGCTCCCAGAGCCTCAACGCCGCAGCCGAAGCCTCCGCCGACGAGGCGGGAGCCACCGCCACGCAGCCGAGGGCGCCCGCACCAGCCGCACCGACCACGGCGCCCGCTGAGGCCGGCGAGCCTCTGGAGGAGCCCGTGGCTGGCGCCGGAGGCGCCGCGCCGGCGCACGAGGCGGGGATGACCACGAGGGGGGTCTCCTCCTTTTCCTTCTCCATTCTTTTTCCTTTTAGGTAATTTCTCCCTGTCGCCCCCAAGGCAATTTTTGAAGGCGGTCCAGGCGTCTCGCCTGAGACTTTGAAGCTTAAAATCGACAACAGCTTCACAGATGGAGGGCGGGTGGTTTTCAAGATGTGGCCCTTCGCCTTAGCGCCGCGCACATTTGTTCTAAAAAATTGTAAGGGTTTCACGGATTGAGGGCGGCTCCTTTTGCACATGTGGTTCTCGCCTTAGCGCCGCGCACATTCGTGGTTAAAAATTGCAAGAGCTTCACGGATTGAGGACGGGGGGGTTTCACAATGTGGCTCTCGCATTAGCGCCGCGCACATTCGGCTTTTTGCTTTCTTTAAAAACAAATTGCAAGAACTTCACGGGTTGAGGGCAGCTCCTCTTCAAAATGCGGTATTCGCCCAAGCGCCGCGCACATTCGTTCATACAATTTTGAAGAGTTGCACGGATGCCCACGATCAACCTACCAGAAATTGTGTTTTGAAGGGATTCAGGATTATGCGTGCGCAACAGTTATACTGATTCGCGGTGTTGAAGTCCCAAAAATGGCGTTCTGGCATGGTTCCAGATCGTCAAGACGCAGCAGTCAGGTTGATCCGTTGCGTTGAAGTCCCGAAGATACTGTTTTGGCATGCTTCAGGGCCTTGTAGGGGGCCCAGGAAGAGGGAGCTTGGAGGAGGGTTAATTCCAACTTCGTTCATGACTCTTTGGTTTACACTGGTCCTCCTCCTCCTCCTCCTCCTCCTCCTCCTCCTCCTCCTCCTCCTCCTCCTCCCCCTCCCCTCCTCCTCCTCCCCCTCCTCCTCCCCCTCCCCCTCCTCCTCCGCCTCCTCCTCCTCCTCCTCCTCCTCCTCATCATCATCATCATTATCATCACCATCAGTATCATCATCCTCGCCCTCGTCCTCGTACTCGTCCTCTTCCTCCTCCGTTTCTGGGAGGGCGGCAGGCCGAGCGCCATTCCACACCTCTTTTTTCCATTCATGGCCATTCACTCATGGCCAGGGCTTGACTCGCCCCCCCCCCCTTAGCGACGTGCACGCCTCCTCCTCCTCCTCCTCCTCCTCCTCCTTCTCCGAGTCGTCGTCGTCGTTCTCCTCGCTCACGCATTGGCGCCGCGCACATTCCTTTCAACAACGTGCACAAGTTTCACGGAATCACACGGTTCATGAGCAGGAAGGGTGTTTTGGAACGTTTCAGGGTTTTTAGGACGCAGCGGTTACGTTGATTGGCGGTGTTGAAAAATCCCACGAACGGTGTTCTGCCAAATTCAGGATTGTCAATACGCAACAGTAATGTTGATTCGTGGCACCGAAGTCCCAAGAATGGTGTTGTGGCACGGTTCAGGATCAAACGGTTGTCTCCTAACGGGGCCTTTCCCTCAGTGGAAACGAATCCTTGCAGGGGCCTATGAAGAGGGAGCTTGGAGGGAGGGTCTATTCCAACTTCGTTGACGAGTCTTGGGTTTACACTTGTTCTCCTCCTCCTCCTCATCATCCTCCTCCTCTTCCCTCCTCCTCATCCTGCTCCTCCTCCTCCCCCTCCTCCTTCTCCTCCTCCTCCTCCTCCTCCTCTTGATCATCATCATCATCATCATCATCATCATCATCATCATCATCATCATCATCATCATCATCATCATCATCATCATCATCATCATCATCATCATCATCTGAATCTGAACCTGAACCTGAATCTCTTCGTTCCTCCTCCTCCTCCTCATCCTCATCCGCCTCTCTTTCTTCCTCCTCCACCTTCTCCTCCTCCTCCTCCTCCTCCTCCTCCTCCTGCGCACGAGGCTGCCGCGCCTGCACGGGCGCCCGCCGCGCCTGCCGCGGAGGCCGAGCCGGTGGCGGCGGAGGCCGCGCCCCGCGCCGCGGAGGCCGCGCAGGCGCCCGGGGAGGTCGCCGCCGGCGCCGGCGAGGCCGCGCCGGCCGCGCCGGCGCCGCAGGAGGCCGCGCCCAGCGCCGCGCCTGGCGCCGCGCCAGCCGCTCCGGCGCCCGAGGAGGTCTCATCTCATCGAACGGGGGCTACATCAAAATGATGATGATGATGATGATGATGATGACGATGATGGTGATGAGGATGATTGTGATGAGGATTATGGTGATGGTGATGGTGATGATGATGGTGATGATCATGGTGATGATGATGGTGATGATGATGGTGATGGTGATGATGGTGATGATGATGATGATGATGCTGATGATGATGGTAATGATGATAATGATCATGACCATAATCATGGTGATGGTGAGAGTGATGATGATGATGATGAGGAGGAGGAGGAGGAGGAGGGTGATGACGATGATTCTGTTGGTCATGATCATGATCAGGATTATGGTGATGATTCATGTAATGGTGGCGATGGTCTTATGATGATGCTGATGATGATGGTTATGATGATGATCATGTTCATGACCATCTTGATGATTATGTTAATGCTGATGATGATGGTGATGATGATACTGATGGTGGTGATGGTGGTGATGACGATGATGAGCCTGGTTATGATCTGGATGATGATAATGATGATGAGTATGGTGATGGTGATGATGGTGATGATGATGATGATAATGATGGTGGTGATGATGATGATGGTGATGATGATGATGATGATGATGATGATGATGATGAGGATGATGATGATGATGGTGATGGTGATGGGTCAAAATCCGTTCCAGAGCGTTCCCGAACGCTCTCAGAGCGTGCCAGAGCGCTCTGAGGAGGCTGCGGCGCCCGAGACATCTCCGCCAGAGCCGCCAGATCTTCCAGATTCTCGATGTATCCTCATCCGAATTGATCCCCAGACTCCCAGCGTCTCGAGAAAATCGAGACGTAGGTTTCTCTTCGTTTTCGGCCTCTCGAGATCGGGGCCCTCACTGGGCCTCGGAGCCGTCAAAGAACGATTCGGGATGGAAAAACGGTCCTGGGGAAGTGGTCGGGAGGTCGAGGGCCAGCGTCTCGAAACAATCGAGACGCCGGATGCATAGGTCCTGGCGTTTCATTTTTTTCGCGCCAGGCGTTTTCACCCAGTTCTCGGCCCCTGGACCCTCACAGATCGATCTGGCTCGAAAAATGACGCATCAAGATAAGGGTCTGGGACTCATTGGGTGTTTTTGCTACGATTTTGCATCTTGTCGCGTCGCAGGGGAGAAGAAAGGGCAGCAATTGGCATTTGCGCGGGGAGGTCCGCGCGGAGTCCTTGGATCTGCGCTTGGGCCCCCTGCCGGGCTCTGCGCGCGAGGGGTCGGCGCCGCTCCAAGAGCTCCGCGTGGCCCGCACAGTGAGGATGGGTAACCTTCCCAAGGGTACCCCTGCATCCTTGCCCCTTCGGCCCAGCCTTAGCGTTAAGTCGGGCCCATCCCCCTCCCTACAGGAGGTATATTCGAAAATAATCAAAAAATAGTCTGGTGATTATTTTTAAAATACTTTTTGAGCATGTGGGGAGTACTTTTAAAGTATTTTAAATTTTTCGTCCAAAATCCCCCTGTAGGGGGACAGGCCCGACCTGACCTTAGCGACTTTCGCTGGCCAGCCTCATTCGAAAAGCGTTGCCATGGGCCTCCTATATAGGCCCTTGCATCCTCACCGCGCCTCCTTACGACACGGGCTGCCTGTATACGAGGTCGTGCCCAGCGCCGGGGAGGCCGCGCCGCGGGGGGAGGCGCTGCCGCAGCCGGCGGTGGGCGGGCCCGGCGGGGCAGCGGGGGCAGAGCCGCAGGAGGCGGAGGCGGCGCCCCGCGCGGCCGCCCGCCCGCTGCCCGCTGCGGGCTCCGACGGCGCCGACACGCAGCCGTGGGCCGACGACGTCAGCCCGACCGCCATGTGGGGGGCCATGGCCACAGGCCAGTGGTTTCAAGCCGGGCCTGTCCCTCTACAGGAGGAATATGCAACAATAGTGCAAAAATAGTCTGGGGACTATTTAGTGAGGTTTTTTTGGCCATTTGGGAGTATTTTTTTAGTATTCTTAATTTTTCGTCGAACGTCCCCCTGTAGGGGGACACGCCCGACACAACAGTGGTTCAAAGATGGAGCCCGCATTCGAAGAGAAACAGCACAAGCATAACGTTTGGCGCTCCGCGCGCGTTTCTTGGATCCGCACCCTGTTTTGTGGTGTCTTCGTGTTGAGCTCCGTGTCGACGAGCTACGGATTGCGTGTTGCACAGCGGGGCAGCGAAGGCCCGTGGGGGCGCTTCCAGGTTGCGCGTGCGTCGTGCAGTGCCTTCTCTCCCTTCTTTGCAGCGCCGAGCAGGAGATCACCCTCGCAGCAAGTGGACGGAGGTCGCCCCTGCCGTGCCGGTGGTGCCGCGGGAGCTGCCGGCCGCCGCCGGGATGGACTTCGAGATCAGCCCCACGGCCCCTTTCTCGCCCGTGGGCGTCGCCGCTGTGGCCCCGCCGCCCTTCGAGATTTCTCCCACCGCGCCCCTCGTCCCGCAAGAGGCCCCCGCCGCGGGCGGCGGCGACCGCCTCGAGATCAGCCCGACCGTGCCCTTCGTGCCCCAGGGCCTTCCGGGCGCGGGCGGCGCCGACCAGCTGGAGATATCCCCGACCGCGCCCTTCGTGCCCCAGGGCCTTCCGGGCGCGGGCGGCGCCGACCTGTTCGAGATATCCCCGACCGCGCCCTTCGTGCCGCAGGAAGCCCTTGCGACCGCCATCCCCGCAGCAAAGCTCGCGGGGGAGACCCAGCTGCCCACGGCGGGGCCCAGAGAAGAAAGATGTGAGCAGTCATTTCAAACTTTCGGAGTCCCACACGGATCTCGTGGGGCCCCCATGGGGCCCAGTGGGAGCCAACAGGAGCAGGAAAGGTGCTCCGGAGAGGCGGAGCCCAGCAGACAGAGTCATCCCAGGCAGAGACCGAGCACTCCGTATGGACTCACTCCGCATGGACCTACAGTCAACCATGATAGTAAGGTTGGGGCAACTTTCCAAGGCTACCCTTTGCATCCTTGCCCCTTCGGTATTCGGCATCCTTCGGCATTCTGCTGCGCTCCGCACGGAAAACGTCGACGCGGCGCTCCAAGGCCCTTGCATCCTTACCGCGCATCCTTGCCATCCTGGTCGGGTGCCGCATCCCAGCGGGAGGGGCCAGAAGTCCAGACGGACTGCGCCCCAGACGGGGACCGAGCACTCCGTGTAGGGACTCGCCTCGCATCTCGGGGGGTGCCTCCGTGCCTCGCCCCCCCCCCCCCACGCAGCGCGCCCAAGCGCGGGGGGCCGGCGCCGCAACAAGAGCCCCGCGTGGGCCTCCGAGAATTTTTCGGGACGGGGAGAAGAAGCACACAGACAGTGAAGGAGGAGGAGGAGGAGGAGGAGGAGGAGGGGAAAAGAGGGGGAAACATGGGCTAGTGGGGGGGAAGACGAACACACCGAACACAAAATTATGCAAAGTACCAGAAGCCCTGAGATTCGCGTATGTCCAGTAAGCCGACACGGGAGTTTTTGTCACGTGCCTGGCCCTGGGAGGCGATACTCGTTCGACACTGCTTCGATATTGTTCTGGGTGCTCGAAATCATGTCTGGGATGTGGTCCTGAAGTACGATGGGAACAACATGAACCAAAGGCCAATCGGGTCTGGCGAGGACCCCAGGTAAGGGGACCCGGTCAGTAGTAGGGCCCCAGAACCCCTAAATTGGCCAGAATCGCTAAATTGGGTCTGCCGTATAGCTGGTGTTTTGTTCGGGTGACGGCAGCTCCGGTGAATAGTGAAATGGGGCGGGGGGGCGTCCCCCGGTACGCATGACTAAGCCAGGTCCCGCCAGACCCAGTTCTGCCAACGCCGGAGCCGCTCCTGCCCAGGGAGGCGATACTCGTTCGACACCGTTTCGATATTTCTTGTGTCAGTGCGCGAAATCATTTCTGGGATGTGGTCCTTGTGTACGACGGGAGCAACATAAACGACTGGCTCAGGGGCGTTAACGATCCAGGCTAAGTGGGCTCCGCCCACTTAGCGGAGTTAGCTAACCCCCCTAAGCCAGTCGGGGCACTTGTAACCCACTCACAAGCAAGGTTGGGCCAGATATAACCCACCTTGGCATCCACTTGTGACCCCCCTGTCCACTTAGACACCCCCACGGTCATCCCAGCGCGCCCAAGCGGGGGGGTCTGGCGCCGCTACAAGAGCCCCGCGCGGGCCTCCGAAAATTTGTCGGGACGGGAAAATGCACACACATCAATCGTCGATTCCCCGGACAATACAGTCGGGGCGCTGAAGAAGGAACCCTTCTCGTTGGGGAGGGGCTCCGTGTTCCTTCATTGTTTCACAGTTTGCCCTGGGTGTTCTTCAGATTTTCGATGGGAAATCAAAGTTTAACTTATGGAAAGAAAGGGGCCCCGTTCCTTATTGAGGGTTCCCTAGGTCAACGCCCAGGACAATAGGGGGAACCATGTGACACACCAAACCCAGTTCCGCCAACGCCCGAGCCACTCCTGCCCAGGGCCGCCTCTTGCGCGTGGATCCCGAGAGGCTGCCGACGGCCCGGCCGCCGGCGCCCGCGGCCTCGGCCGGGCCGGGCGCGGCCTGAAGCGCAGGGCCTCGGCCGAGTCGGCGGGCAGCGAGGGCGCGGCCTCCTCGCCGGGCGCCGGGGGCGCGGCGCCCGCGGGCCCGGAGGTCCGAGGAGGAGGAAAAGAGTGCCAGCAGTGGCGAGGCGTCCCGGCGCGCCTATAGCCCAGGGATCCAGCGCACTGGAACAAAAATCAAGGCGCAGGTCTTTCGCAAGCTTCGGCCCCGAAGGACCCTCGCCGGGCCTCGGGATCGTCAAAAAGCGATTCGGGATGAAAAAGCCAGTCCTGGGGAAGGGGTCGAGACTTCC
>CAUYUJ010002781.1:331001-351001 GCA_963575745.1 Prorocentrum cordatum | reverse complement strand
CGTCCTCAAGTTGACAAGCGACCGAGCGAACATGCAAGGAGGGCGAGGACGGAGTGAAGCGGAGGGGACCGTAATACCATCGTGGAGAGGAGAAGGGGAGAAGAGAGTCTAGGTGGCGGACGAGCAGAAGGAGGAAGACGACGACGACGACGACGACGACGAGCGATATCAGGAAAACGGGGAAGCGGCCCGCATCGTGCCCTGACCGCTCCCCGTCCTTCCCCTCGTGGGCGTTTCCTCCTTATCGCCTGTTTCTCCTCCGTTCTCCTTCCTCCCCTCCCCGTCTCCTCCTCCCCAGCCTCCTTCCTCTGCAGCCCTCGTGAGGCCGTGCTGCCGTCGAGTGGAGGAGTTCTGCGCGTAGATCGGGCAGGCGTGTAGAAAGTCGTGCTTGCTGCAGCCTTCTTCGTCTTCCGCTCCGCTCGCACAGTTCTGACGACGAGCCTTTATCCAGCGTCCAGCGTCCACGGACGCAGCAAAAACGGCGTACTCCTGAGCTTTCGGAGGCCCGTGCAGTTTTTTGGTGCTGGGGTCGGCGCTGGACCCCCCCTCGGTGCGCAAAGCCTACCAGGGGTGCCGTCACACGCGCCGCCAGGGGTGTGTGCCAACGACAGTTTGTGATTCGGAGGTTTGGGAGGGTTGTGGGAAGTGAAGGAAGGAAGGAGGAGGAGGAGGAGAAGGAGGAGGAGGAGGGGGAGAGGGAGGAGGCGAAGGAGGAGGAGGAGGAGGAGGAGGAGCAGGAGGAGGAGGAGGAGGAGGAGGAATAGGAGAAGGAGGAGGAGGAGGAGGAGGAAGAGGAGGAGGAGGAGGAGGAAGAGGAGGAGGAGGAGGGGGAGGAGAAGGAGGAGGAGGGGGGGCGAGACCGAAAAAAAGTCATCACCGTCCGGCCCTCCGGGGCGTGCGCGGGGCTGTCCAGCGGTTGTTGCGTGATTATATCGAGGGGTGTCCGGTGGCTGTGCCGATGGCTTTCCTGCTGGGTGTCCTTATGGGTGCCCCGATGGTTGCCCCGTGGTTGTTCTGTGGCTGTCCCGTGGATGAACCGTGAGGAGGAGGAGGAGGAGGAGAAGGAGGAGGGGTCGGAGTTGTTCGGTGGTTGCCCGGTGGTTGTCCTGTTGTTGCCTCGTGGTTGCCCCGACGGCTGTCCCGCGGTTGTCCCGCGATTGTCCCGTGATTGTTTCGCGGGTGTTCTGCGGTTGTCTTGATGGGCGTCTTGCGGTTGTCCCGCGGTTGTCTCGTGATTGTCCCAATGTTTGTCCCGATGGTTGTCCCGATGGTTGGTCCCGTGGTTGTCCCGATAGTTGTTTTGATGGTTGTGCCGATGGTTGTCCCGATGGTTGTGCCGATAGTTGTCTTGATGGTTGTCCCAAAGGTTTTCTGATGGTTGGCCCGATGGTTGTCTGCATGGTTGTCTGAACGGTTGTCCCGATGGTTGTTCTGCGGTTGTCCCGATGTTGTCCCGTGGTTGTTCTGTTGTCCCATGGTTGTCCTGCGTTCGTCCCGAATATATCCGTGATTGCACCGTGATCGTCGGTCGATTCATAGAGAGATTGGTTGATTTCGGTACCATGCTCTGCGTAGTGTGGTCGGTCTGTATATCTGTATATCCCTGGGGGCGAGGCCGGGGGCCCCAGAACAGGTGCCCCGACCCCCCATGGGTGGACGGGGGGGGCCTGGAGCCTCCCTGGAGCAGCCCAGGCGGCCCAAGAGTGCCCCAAGAGCGCTCCAGGACAGGCCCAGCAGGCTCCAAGAGGCTCAAGAGGGCGCTAAGAGGGCCCCAAGATGCCAAAGATAAGCCCAAGACTGCCAAAGAGGCCCCCAAGACGCTCCAAGAGGCCTTCAAGAGGCCCCCCCAGAGGGCCCCAAGATGCCAAAATCGTTAATTTTACGGAGGTTTTGGACACATTTTGCCTTTCCCGCCTTTTCAGCTTTCCGACGCTCCACGACGGCTCACAGGCCCCCCGCGGACGCCCCAAGACAGCCCAAGAGGCCTCCAAGAGGGGCTCAAGACGGCTCTGGAGGGCCCCAAGACGGCCCAAGACGCGCCCAAGACGGGCGAAGAGAGACCCAAGACGGCCCCAAGAGGGCTCCAAGAGGGGAGCCGCGAACTGGAAATTCGAGCCTCCCACCTCCACAGGGCCCCGGGAGGCCCCAAAGGGGCCCCAAGAGGCCCCAGGAGACCCCCCAGAGGCACCCAGGAGGCCCGAACGAGGCTTCAAGAGGCTCCCAAACAGCCCCGAGGAACCTTACAACGGAAGGTGCGGACCAGCCGCACTTCGGACCGCTGCCGCCGCCGGTCCAAGAAAACGGCCTCCTCGACGCCATGCGCGCCGTGGCCCTCCTGCTGTGGCACCTCCCGCCCCGGGCCAGCGCAGAGGCCCTCGGATTCCAAAGAGAATTCTCCGTCGTCGGCAGTGTCGCCGTCGTCGGCGTCGTCGTCGTCGACGCCGTCCCCGCCCTGGTCGCCCCTCGGGTCTTGGGCCGTCTTGGGCGGTTTGGGGGGCTGTCTGCGGACCATCTTCGGCTGCCTGGGGGCCTCTTGGAGACCTCTTGGGGGCCTGTGGGGGAGCCCTTGGAGCATTCTGGATGCTTTGGGGGGCCTTCTTGGGGTCTCCTAGGGCTCTCTTTGGGGAGGAAGGCTGGAAATGTCAGGTCGGGTACCCCTGTGAGCTCTTTCTGGGAGCGGTCCTGGGGCCTTCTTGGGCTGTCTTCGGGGCCTCTAGGTCACTCCTGAACCCCACTTGAGCCGTCTTGGGGCCCTCTTCGAACTCTCTTTGGCCGTCTGGTGCGATCTTGGGGCCCTCTGGGACCCTCTTTGGCCGTCTTGGCGCGAGCTTGGAGTCCTCTGGGCGCATATTATAAATAATGTACGTTTTCCGAAGAGAGTGGGGCCATTTTTGCTTCTAAGGCCCTCTTGGGCCGTCTTGGGCCGTTTGGGGGACTGTCTGCGGACCATCTTCGGCTTCCTGGGGGCCTTTTGGAGGCCTCTTGGGGGCCTGTGGGGGGCCTCTTGGGGCATTCTGGATGCTTTGGGGGGCCTTCTTCGGGTCTTCTAGGGCTTTCTTCGGGGAGAAAGGCTGGAAATGTCAGGTCGGGTACCCCTGTGCGCCCTTTCTGGAAGCGGTCCTGGAGCCTTCTTGGGCTGTCTTTGGGGCCTCTAGGTCACTCCTGAACCCTACTTGAGCCGTCTTGGGGCCCTCTTCGAACTCTCTTTGGCCGTTTTTACCATGTTTCCGCGTCCTGGGCCTCGAAGGCCGCCGCCTCCGACCCCCCGTGGGAGGACGGGGCGGCCGGGGAGGTCCAAAATAGTCCAGGAGGGCCTCCAGAGGCTCCCAAGACGGCCCAAGCGGGCCCCGAGTCGCCGAAAGACCGCTCCAGGACGCCCAAGGTAGGCCCAAGACGGTCCGAGAGGCCCCCCAAGGCACTCCACGACGCTTCAAGACGCCTCTCCACAGCGCTTCAAGAGGCCGAAATCGTCAACGTCACAAAGGTTTTCGAACGATTTTGGCCTTCCAGCCTTTTCGGCTGTCCTACGTTCCAAGACGGCTCAATAGGCCCCCAAGAGCGCCCCAAGACGTCCCAAGAGGGCCCCAAGACTGTCCCAGAGTCGCCCAAGACAGCCCAACAGAGCCCCAAGACAGCCCCAAGATGTGCCCAAGAGGGGGACCACGACTCCAAAATTCGACCCTCCCGCTTGAAGAGTGCCCCAGAAGGCCCCAAGGAGCCCCCAAGAGGCCCCAGGAGGCCCCCAAGAGACACCCAGCAGGCCCAAACGAGGCCTAACGAGGCCACAAAACAGCCCGGAGGAGGCCCCACAACGGTCCCAAAACGGCTACCGAGAAGCTGCGAAACTGCCTTCACGACGTCCCCGACAGGCCGACCACGAGATCCAAACCAACACCCATGAGGCCTCTGACCCACCACCCAGGGCACTGTGGCGGGAGCAGTGACAGCACTTGTGCACAGCATGTTCCGGCGGGAGCCTTCCGGAACACGCTGCAGGAGGAGGAGGAAGATCAGGAGGAGAGAGAACTGGAGTGGGTGGAGGAGGATGGGGATGAGGAGGAGGAAGAGGCCTCCAAGACAGCTCCAAGATAGCCGAAGAGGCTTCCAAGAGGGCCCTGGGCGGCCCACGAGGGCCCCAAGGCGGTGCCTGAGGCGCCCAAGAAGGCCCGAGAGAGCCCCAAGACGGCCCCAAGAGAGGCCCAAGAAGAGAAACACGAACTGAGAATCCGAGCTTTCTTCCCCGAGAGGTTCTCGGGAAGTCCCAGGAGGCCCCCAATCGGATCCAAGAGGCCCCCAAGAAGCTCCCAAGAGGGCCGACGAGGTTCGAAGAGATCTCCGAAGGTGGCCCCACAACTCATTGTTTTACGATTGGGTTTTGACGGGTGTTAATTTTTTCTGCCTTTTGGCATCCCGATGCTCCAAGACGGCCCAGGAGGCTTCCAATACCGCTCCAATATAGAGGAAGAGGCCTCCAAGAGGGCCCCAAGACGGCCCGCGAGGGCCCCAAGAGGGTGCTTGAGGCGCCCAAGACGGCCCGAGAGGGCCCCAAGAGCCCCAAAAGAGGCCCAAGGAGGGGAACGCGACCCAACAGCAGAGCGTTCCCCCCAGAAGGCCCACAGGAGGCCGCAAGAAGACCCCAAAAGCGGGCCCAAAAGGCCCCTAGGAGACGTTCAAGAGGTTTTAAAGTAGCCCAAGAGTGCCCTCGATGCGTCAAAACTGCTTCCAGGAGGCCCCCGGGAGGCTTCCGGATTGCCTCAATCTGGCCGCAGGTGGCCTCAAGTCGGGCCTCCACGCAGCCAAGACGGCCCATGACGGCTTCAGATTGCAGAACCGATGCCCCCAAGGGACCCTCAGACGCCCCCCCAAGAGGCACCCAAGAGGTGCTTCCAAAAGCCAGTTCACGAAGCATGCGGAACACCCCAGAAGCTCCTCAGATGCCGTCGCGCGCCTGTGCTTGATAGCGTTGTCCAAGATCGTCCAGCGCCCCCCTGGCCTGGGCTAGAACCTGAGCGCGCGCGAACATTGACATATATCTACATGTACATTGCGACCGATGTTTGTTCGAATTGATCGATCTATCACTGGTGCTGCCGATAGTTCGTGAGATCGATGCGTATCAAGACCGATCGATGTACAATAAGATCGATGTTTCGGAGGCTGATGGGTGAGGGCGAAGTGAAACGGAGTCGCCCACCCAGGACATCGATTTCGGTTTCGGTTCGCGCCGTGCAGAACGTGCGGGCGGCCGAGGCGAAGCGGAGCGTTGCGAGCTCTTGCTTCAGAAGAGGTCAAGTCAGGCCACAACGAGTCGCCCCCCGCCCCCACGCAACGGCCGTTGTGTGAAGTAGCCCCGATGGTTGTCCCGATGCTTGTCCCGATGGCTGTCATGATAGTTGTCCAAATGGTTGTTCTGGTGGTTGTCCTGAGGGTTGTTCCGATGGTTTCTTCCGATGGTTGTCCCGATGGTTGTCCCGGGGGTTGTCTTGATGGTTGTCCCAATGGTTGTCCCGATGGTTGTCCCGATGGTTGCCTCGATGGTTCTCTTGATGGTTGTCCCGACAGTTGCTCCGATGGTTGGCCCGACGGCGGTGCCGATGGTTGTCCCGATGGTTGGGCCGATGGTTTCCCCGATGGTTGTCTTGATGGTTGTCCCGACGGTTGCTCCGCTCGTAGTCCCAATGGTTGTGCCGATGGTTGTCCCGATGGTTGTCCCGATGGTTGCCTCAATGGTTGTCCCGATGTTTCTGCCGATGGTTACCCCGCTGGTTGTCATGATGGTTGTTTCGATGTTTGTGCCGATGGTTGCCCCGATGCTTGTCGTAATGATTGTCCCGACGGTTGCTCCGCTCGTTGTCCCGATGGTTATGCCGATGGTTGTCCAGACGGTTGTCCCGATTGTTGTCCCGATGGTTGCCTCGATGGTTGTCTCGATGTTTCTGTCGATGGTTGCCCCGATGGTTGTCATGATGCTTGTCTCGATGGTTGTGCCGATGGTTGCCCCGATGGTTGCCCTGAGAGCAGGGAAGATGTTTTTTCGATGGTTGTCCCGATGGTTGTCTCGATGGTTCTCCCGATGGTTGTCCCGTGTGTTGCCCCGATGGTTGTCTGGATAGTTGTCCCGAGGGTTCGATGGTTTCCCCGATGGTTGTCTGGATGGTTGTGCCGAGGGTTGTGCCGATGGTAGCGCCGATGGTTATCCCGAGGTTTGTGCCGATGGTTCTGTTGATGGTTGTCCCGATTGGGGTCGTGACTGTTGTCCCGATGGTTGTGTCGATGGTTGTGCGGATAGTTTGCCCGACGGTTGTTGCGATGGTTGAGACGATTGTTGTCCCGATGGTTGCCCCGATGGTTGTCCCGATGGTTGTCCCGATGGTCATGTTGATGGCTGTCCCCATGGCTGCCCCGATGGTTGTCTTGATGCTTGTCCCGACGGTTGCTCCGATCGTTGTCACGATGATTGAGCCGATGGTTGTCCCGACGGTTGTCCCCATGGTTGTCCCGATGGTTGTCATGATGGTTGTCTCGATGGTTGTGCCGATGGTTGCTCCGATGGTTGTCTTTCTGGTTGTCCCGACGGTTGCTCCGATTGTTGCCCCGATGGTTGTGCCGGTGGTTGTCCCGATGCTTGTCCTGATGATTGTGCCGATGGTTGTGCCGATGGTTGTGACGAGATTGTCCCAAATCTTGTCCCGATTAATTTCCAATGGTTGTCCCGATGGCTGTGACGAGGGTTGTCAGTCTGGTGTTCCCATTGTTGTCCCGGTGGTTGTCCCGATGGTTGCGCCGATGGTTGTCCCAGTTGTTGTCCCGATGGGCATCCCGATGGTTGTCCAGATGGTTGTCCCGACGGTTGTCCCGATGGCTGCCCTGATGTGTGTCCCGATGGTTGTCCCGACGGTTGCTCCGATGGTTGTCCCGATGGTTGTGCCGATGGTTGGGCCGACGGTTGTCCCGATGGTAGTCCGATTGTTGTCTCTGATGCTTTTCAAGCACGATGAGACCTATTAAGCCTATCAGTCGTAAAAGCCGTGTGAGCCCTACAAGCATTATCAGACCTATAAGCCACGGAAGAGCCTTATGAGCCCCATGTTTGTTGTGTGGTTTATAAGACTAGCAGGCCTTATAGGCCTTGTAACTCCTCTAAGCCCGACGGGCCATATAAATCCCGTGCGGCTCATCGACCTCGTAGGGCGGATAGTTTTGGTAGCACGGTTTGGATGAAGATCTATATTGATGGGTTGGTGAGTGTTCATCCGTGATGGCGCGTCCACTGCAAATCACAGATGATTCCCCCGCCCCCCCCCCCAACAAAAAGAAAAGAAATGTCTTTATCACCCGAAGGGGGTCTACGAGGTACACATGTGCATGCATCGCGATCGATGCATATGGAGATGTATAAATATATATATATATATATATATATATATATATATATATATATATATATACATACATGTATAGGTATATGGATGCATGAAGATGGTCTATGGTGTTCACCCTAGGGCCAGCTCGCCTCTCCTGTGTTCGGCGCTAGGCATTGGCCTGCTGGCAGTGCCCGCTGCCAGCAAGCCCCTGTCTCCTCATCATGTTCCCTCCTTCTCCCTCATCCCGTGTCCTCCCTGCTTCCTTTGTCTTCGTGCGTGGAGAGCTTTAGTGCGAGCACCTCGGACATAGTCCGTTCAGGTCCGCGCACTCACGAGTTTCAGTTTCGCCCCCTCGGGCTCGAATCTCATTTGCTCCTGTCCAGATCTCCTCTTCCGCCTTCTCCTCCCGTCCCCCCCCCTCCTCTGCCGAATCTGCGTGGTGTTTTGTTGCACGCCCGCGTCTTGTCTCAGGCCGCGGTTCACTGCATGAGTTTGCTCATTGCCGGTCGGCTCGTCCAAAGTTCCCAGTTTGTTTGGCGGTCTTTAGGTTCGCATTGTGGCGTCAGCCCCAGTGGGTCGAGGTCATGTGGTCGTGCGCTCCATTTACTCAAGCACATGTGTGTACATGACTATTTGTATGTACGTGCATAAACTACATGCACGCAAATGTAAACGATGTATACATATGTATGTATGTATATATATATATACATGCACGAAAGAAATGGGCACGGAAAGAATGGGTACAATGCCCAACAGCGGATCCTATCCATTTTGAACAGGACTCGCTGTCCACGCCGCCGCGGCTTGTGTTCAGGCGAGTGCGACAAATATCATATCCAAATTTACATTCACCCCTAACAACACATCCTTGCCACCCAGCGGGTGGTCTTAAAGGCACGCTGTTGCCAGTTCGAGAAAAGAACAAACCTTCTCTATATCCCCTCTTTGCTCTCATTGTTGCTCCCTTCCTCCCTGCTGCCTCCTCTCTCAAGGCTCGCATTGCTTTCCCCTCGCAAGGGCGTCAGAAGCGCTACAGCGCGCGAGCGCCTCCCGTTCACTAGGTGGTCACGCCAGTCTCAGTCCCAAGATGTGCCACTATCAACTCTTGCGATGCTTAAGAAAACTTAAATTTTCGGCCAGGGTCTCGATTATTCTTAATGTTTCAACGTAAATCCTAAGATTTTAATAGAAATGTTGGGTTTTTAGTCAATTTCTGAGACCATGAATTTCTTAACCCATGATTTCTTAACCGTTTCGCATGGTGTATCAACTCTTATCCTATGCAAGGGAGGGGAGGGTGGGAATGAGTAGGGCCGCTGACTCGCTCGACCTGGCCAGCTTCAGCCCCTCCTCCCACTCCCTCTTCCTCCTCCCCCTTCCCTCCGCGAGCCCGAGGAGGCGGCGAGAAACGCCTCTAGGGCCCGCCTGGTTCGTGGCGAGCCTCGCCTCGGCCGCCCATCCGCCCCGCGCTCCTCCCCCCCCCCCCCCCCCCTGAGCGCCCTCTGCCCCGAAGAGGCCGCCCCCCCCCCCCCCTGGTAAGGCCGCGGGCGCGGCGGAGTCTGCCAGCCGCCCAGCCGCCAACCGACCCTCGGCTGAGATCGCGGAGCGCCCGGCTTTCGGCCCGTCCCCGTAGACCCCTCGGCGGCTCCAGGCCCCGCGCGTGGCCGCTCGCCCCCCCCCCCCAGGGCCTCCGCATCCCCCCCCGTCCTCCTCCTCCTCCTCCTCCTCCTCCTCCTCCTCCTCCGCCTCCTCCTCCGCCTCCTCCTCCTCCTCCAGCCTCCTCCCCCGGCGCGCCGCCCAGGAGTGCCGGAGCTACCTCCAAGAGTACGCGGACACAGCCGCCGCCGCCGCCGCCGCCCGCCGCGACCGTCGTCGGCTGGTCGCCGGTCGGCGGCCGACGGGCTCGCGCGGCGGCGCCGGGGCCCCCCCGCGGCATGCAGAGCGTGGCGTGCCCGCCGGCGTGCGCCCGACGATCGCCCACAGGGTTTGGGAGCCTTTGTCGGGGTCTGGAAGTAAGTCGGGAACGCTCCTCTACAGGAGGAGTGTTCCAAAGTAGTGAAACATTGTCTGGGGGCAATGTTTTTTTGGTGATGATATGAAAACTTTGTTTGAATATTCGTTGGATTCTTTTCAAACATTTTTCGTCCAAAATCATGCCCGACCTAAGTCTGGGGGCCCTCGCCGGGCCGCGGGGCCGTCCCAAACGGCTGGGGAGGAATGACCGGCCCCGAGGGGAGGGTCGGGATGTCGGGGGGGCCCGTCTTGCATCAGGCGTTGTGTGTCTGGGCGGCGTGTTCCCAACGGTCGGCCGCCGCCGTCGTCGTCGTCGTCGGTCGCCCTCATCGGCGCTAACGGACGGGTGCTTTAAAAACCCGACGGGGGGGTCATTTTTGGTCCTTTCCTTGGCATTGCAGCACTGCCTGCTTCGGGGAGGGCTGTGTCTGCCAGGTCGCGGACCAGACGACCCTCGAGCGGAGTCCCAGTCAGGGGAATGGTGAGTTGGCGTCGCTCGCCATGAAGCATGTAGGTTTTGAGGGAAACAGGTCCTCGAGTTTTTATTGTTTCGGTTCTTGGCACGGGCCCCGGGATCGTCCGAAAACCACGCAGGGCAAGAAACTGGTTCTGGAGAGGCCCCGGGGTCCAGGTCCCGTTTCCCGCAGGACACGTCATGCCGAGGTCGGTCGTGGTTGTCATCGTCACTCTGAAACCGCCGCGGCGCCCGATACATCCTCCAAACCCGCCGAGTCTCAGAGATTTCCGACTTACGTACATCGGTCCGACTTTGTCTCGATTCTATATTCGTTTGAATGTCCTCCAGAACCTTTTGGGATTTCCAAGTCCCTGCGCCCGCGGGAGAGCACGCAGGGCAATTGGGCAGACAGAGGGACGCCGGGGGCCCGGTGAGGGCCCCCAGGCGCCGAAAAATTGCCCAAGTTGTCCCGTCGAGGTTCTTATTGGCGACGCGAGGATGCCTGGGATTTTGACGCGAGCCGGCGCGCCACGCCACCGTGCTGGCTTCAAGTCGGGCGTGTCCCTCTGCAGGAGCAGTATTCGAAAAGAGTCCAAAAATCTACTCTGGAGACTGTTGTTCGACTATGTTTGACAATGCTTGACTATTTGTTGTGCTGTTATCTAGTTTCCCTCGAAAATCCTCCTGCAGGGGAACATGCCCGACCTGATGCTGGCTCAGGGCCTCCCTGCCGCCGGGCAGCCCTGGGGGCGGCCCCCGGCCCCCCGCACGGAGAGCCATCAGCCCCCTGGGTCCTTTTTCTGTCCCTCCCTGCGCCCCCTTGCCGCTCCCGCTCCTCCAGGATGGGGGGCCCCCAGAAGTCCCCACCCTTTCCCCGCTGGGATGACCGTGGGGGGTTCTTAGTGGATAGGGGGGGTTACGAGTGGATGCCAAGGTGGGTTATATCTGGCCCAACCTGGCTGATAAATGGGCTACAAGTGCCCCGACTGGCTTAGGGGGGTTAGATAACTGCGCTAAGTGGGCGGAGCCCACTTAGCCTGGATCGTTAACCCCCCTAAGCCAGTCGGGGCACTTGTAGCCCATTTATCAGCCAGGTTGGGCCAGATATAACCCACCTTGGCATCCACCCGTAACCCCCTATCCACTTAGAAACCCCCACGGTCATCCCCAAGGCCATTAAAGCTCATCTTGCTGCATTTTCACACGCATCTCTCCCATTATCAGGCGATCCCGAACATGGATCAAGGGGGCGTGGATTCGCGACAGGTCCCGTTTCCACTGGAAATCGCGGATTTCCACCACCGCAGAACGAGGAGGCACCGGCCGCATTTTGGGAAGGGCACCTCCCCCTGATCCACGGATTTGGCGACCGCGCGCCAATTCCACAGATCGCTAATCCATGGTTGCGCGCCCCCGACAGAAGTCCCCACCCTTTCCCCAGGGCGGGTTGTCCATTCCGACGGCTCGAGTAGTTTGGTTGGCGGTGCTGGGGCTGGAGGCCGAAAACGGCCCAAGGACGCCCGTCGCCACAACTATTGTCACGACGCGAGCAAGTCTGGATCCCTCCAAGACAGCCCCCCCAGGTAGCTAGTCCCGGTTGACCTCGAGAGGCCCCCGAGTAGTCCCAGCTGGCTTCAACAGGCCTCCCGAGCAGCCTAAAGCGGTCTCGGCACCTCAACCCCTGGGGCGCGGAGCGCCCCAGGGACGCCGCCTCAGCAAGGGTGTTAAGACTGCCCTGGGCCACTCGGGGGGCAGACTGAGGCCAGCTGGGGCGATGCGAGGGCCTGGTGATCGTTTTCCTATTCATTGTTTTGCCGATCGGCGCGGGCCCTCGCATCCCCCCCCCACCATGGAGCAGATCTTGGCTGTTTTTGGCGCCTGTCTCGAGCAGGCGGAGGCTCCCCCAGAGGGCGCACTGCTGCAAACAGTCGCACCCAGCAGAGGTCTGGAGCCAGAACCCCCCCCTCCCCCCCCCCCTTCTGCCCAATGTCGAAACGCCGAATAAAAAAGACGTTCGCCTGTTGAGCCCCCCCGGGGTATACCCCCCGGGGGGGGGGGGGGCTGCCCGTGCGCCCTCCGGGGCCCTTTTCTGCCACTCCCTCCGAGCGGGCTGACGCGGCGCGCGACCGTGCCGGCTCAGGGCCGCCCGGCCCGCCGGCCCGCGGGGGGCGGCCCGCCCCGCCCCCCCCCCCGCTCGCGCCCTCTCGCGCGCCGGCCGCTCTGGTCCCTCCCGGGCGCGGGGCCCCGCCGCGCCGCCGCGATCGAGGGCTCGAGGGGCCGAGTTCCCGAGGAGTTGAGCAGTGGCGAAGCGTCCTGGCTCGCCTATAGCCCTATACCCAACACTGTTCCAAGAACCTGTCTGTGGTTTCCACGAAGTGTTCTTGGAACATGTCTGGCGGAGGCTGTCTTGTTTTATCACATCGGGCTCATGTTCAAAGAACACTGTTGGTGCCATTTGAACATGTTTGGGGGTTCTAAGAACATGTCGTGGTAGGGCTACAGGAATGCTGGGCCGGTCGGTCCCTGCTTACAGGAGGGTGTCGAGGGGTTCGAGGCGCGAGGCCTCGAGGGTCGAGGGGTTCGCCGCTCGAGGCTCGGGGGCTCGAGGGCTCGAGGGGTCGACGGCTCGAGGGCTGCCCGCGCCGCTGCGCCGGCGGGGGGGGGCGCGGCTCCTCGGTCGGGGCGCTCGCAGCCAGGCCTCCGACGGTGTTCCATCTTTTGTCGGTCCCGGCCTCTGTCCTCCAGGTCGGCGTCGAGGGCTCGAGGGGGCTCGAGCTCGGTGGGTCGAGGGCTCGAGGGTCTGTCAGAGTGCGAGGATCGAGGGCTCGAGGCTCGAGGCTCGAGGGCGGCCGGAGGGGGCCAACAGAAACGGATTGGGGGGGAGGGGTTATGTTGCTCCCCATCGTACTGAAGGACCACATCCCAGAAATGATTTCGAGCGCCCAGGAGAGTGTCGAAGCAGTGTCGAGCGAGTATCGCCTCCCAGGGTCCGACACGTGAAAACCCTCAAGCTTCGGTATTTTCTGGGTGCTCGAAATTCTTTCTGGTGATCAAGGCTACGGCAGGTTGGAACAACACAAGGGGAGGGGTCGGGAATGCTGGGGCCGCGCATCGAAGAGACATCTCGTCGCCGGACGCCTGGGCACGGGGGTCCGGCAGATCCCCTCCGATCCCCGCTGGCTGACCCGTGTGTTGGGAGCCACGTCGAGCCTACGCCTGCCCCACCTCCCCGCCCTTTCGGGTCCAGTGTGGGGTTGCTCGTGCTAGACCTGGGTGCGAGACCTGCGAAACCTCCCCACCCCCCTGACGACCTGGGCTTGGGAGTCTGGGAGCTGCCATGCTGCTGGCTGGGGCTGGCGAGGTGGCTCTGCATTAGAAAAAGGAAAAGCAGCATAGGCATGAACTTTTGGCGCTCCGCGCGAATTTCTTGGATCTGCGCTGGAGCGCGCCAGGGGCGGCGCCGGAGGCGCAGCCGCTGGGGCCTGGCGGGATCCAAGAAATCCGCGCGGAGCGCCGACACTTTTTGTTGCATGGCGTTTCTTGTTTCTAATCTTCTTCGGTGGATGGCCCGGGTCAGCGCTGGCCTGAGCCAGCGCGCCCCTTGCTCGGAGGGCTGCCCCCGAGCAGAGGGGGGCATCGAGGGCTCGAGGGCACATCGAGGGCCGCGGAGGGCCCGCACCTCCGACGGCGTCATTGTGTGGAATCTGCCGGCGTTCTGCGGTGGAGAAGGTCGGCCCTCGGAGCCGCCGCCGGGCTCCCAAGCGAGCGTGGATCTGGCACGCGAGAGCCATGGAGGAGAAGGGAGTTCCTGACCTTATGTCGGGCCTGTCCCTCAACAGGAGGAGTATTCAAAAGTAGTGAAAAAAAATAGTCTGGGGACGATTTTGTTTTATTCTTGTTGCCCATTGGGGGGGTCTTTTTGAGTATTTTCGGTTTTTCGCCCAAAGTCCCCCTGTAGAGGGACACGCCCGACTTAATCCGAATCCTAAGAACACGATGAGGACGTAGCCACACTGAGGCCCCCGTCTTTGCAAGAGGGATAGTAAGCCTGGGCGTCGAGTTCGATACATCTGCAGGAAAGCTCCCTATCCCTAATGTTTTTGGCCTTCCTAACTTAGGTCCCCTCCCAGAGGGTCAGGCGTCTTTTGGATATTCAATGGATCTCGGACGACAGGGCATCCCCAAGGGAAGGAGCCGGAACCTGTGGGGCCAGCGGAGCGAGCAGAGAGCACACCGTCGGATGTCTTGGGAGGACTGGGCGAGGCTTCGAGGGTGCGAGGGATCGAGGGGCCGACAGTTGAAGTATTGCCGGCTCCACTGGAGGCGGCATCCTGTCGGGCAGGCACAGGACAGAGGAGCCAGAACATTCTGGAACGCTCTGAGTCGGAGAGGGACAAGGCACCGACACCGCTACCCTACTAGTCGTCGCCACGGCTGGAAGCGGAAGGCACCACGGGAGAGAGCCGCGGAGTAGTGGTATCTTTGTCGAAGACGCCTACTGCGAATCACCGCCGCCCCCTTGCCCTTTTCGGATACGCCTATGGGACCAAACGTTCTGGCAAAGTTGGCCACGCCATTCAACGATACGAGACGATACGTTCCCCCAGCCGTTGTGGAAACCTTTCGGAGAATACCTGGGGGAGGAAGAGGAGGATGAGGAGAGGTAGGGAAAAGGAGGATGAGGAGACCTCTTGGGAGCCTCTTCGGAAATTCTTGTTGCCTCCTGGGAGCTTCCCCAGGGGTTCTTGGAAGCCTTTGGGGGCCTCCTTGGGCCTCTTGGGGGCCTCTCGGGGCTTCTTGGGGGGTTCTTTGGCCGTCTTGACGACTTTCGTGGCCCCTCTGACGCCGTCGGAAGCCGTTGGGGGAGCCTCTCCGGGCCGTCTTGGCGACCTCCCTGCAGAGCAGGGAGGTGGAGACGACGCGTGAGCGGAGAAGGGAGTGGGCGAGGGAGGGGAAGGGGCATCCATGGACCTCCCTCCACCTCCCTCCCACGCTCTCGTCTCTACCGTCACCGGCCTCATTCT
This sequence comes from Prorocentrum cordatum, assembly GCA_963575745.1. Lineage (NCBI taxonomy): Eukaryota > Dinophyceae > Prorocentrales > Prorocentraceae > Prorocentrum > Prorocentrum cordatum. The sequence goes on along the minus strand of CAUYUJ010002781.1, from coordinate 336,140 downwards.
CCACCCTCCGTCCCACCCCCTCCTGGCCCCCTCTCCTACGCCTCCATGCCCCCATTCCTTCAGACCCCCATGTTTTTCTCCTCCCTCTCCCCGAGCATCCCCCTCCTCCCGCCTCCTCCGGAGACCGTGGGAGGAGAAACTCCCGAGATCCCCGATGACCATCGGCCATTGCAGAAAACCTTGGGACACCAACTCCCTCAATCGCGGGAGGCCTCCGAACATCGCAACCCTTCCATTCCTTCCCTCGCAGGCCCTCCCATTTTCGCTTCCCCCACTCCTAATCCCATGTGTCCGCCTTTCTCTGCCGAGCCTCCGACTCTGGCCGTGTTCAATTTCCGGCATCCAACCCTCTGGGAGTCTTCATTGCAGCAGAACCTCCAAGGGCCGACTCCCAGCCATCCCTTTCCGCTGCCCGGCGCTTCTAGGGACGGCCCGGTGAGACCGACATCGTTCGCTTGGCTTGTCTTCCTCTGCAAGAGCACATTGGCGCCGCACGCAAGGGGCTGGTGCGAGGGGGGCGACCTTCAAAGAAGGCGAAGGGGTCTTCTCAGAAGGCCTCCCATCTTCTGAGGAGCCTCCTGAGGGAAGCTTCTGAGCAGACCCCGCCTTCTCAGAACCCCCCCGCTTTCTTGTAGCAGTTACCAGTTTGAAACATGTCCCTACGTATCCCTATGTTTGGCATCACCTTACCTCGATATCGATCTTCGGGATTCCCTCAGTTTCTGAGGGCCTATCCCTCAGATTGCCATCGCGTTTGGCTCACCCATCTCAGGGATAGGGATCACTTCGAGGCTGGTTAAGCAGGCCGCCTTGCCTCCTCGCGCCGCTGCGCACCGAAGGAGGGCCAGTTGAGACGACGGCGGCCCTCCCGCCCCGCCCGTGGATCGGACTCCCCGACCCCCTCCCGGGGTCCACCCAGACCCTCGGGGGCCCCCAACCGGTGCGGTGACCACACCGTGTGGTGAGGCGGCGGGGATTCGGGATCACCGCACGGAGCCGAAGCCGACCGCGCGAGGCGGCCCCCCAGCGCGCCCTGCCGCCCGCGGCGGCGGAGGGGACTTCGGGGGGCGGGAGGCCGGCGGGGGCAGAACGGCGGCGGGAGGCAGGGGGGGCGGTCGACTGCACGTGAGACGGGCCCTTCGCCGAATTGGCCGTTGGTGCGGGCCCACTGCCAGGGGCCCCCAGCGGTGAGTCGGCGGGGATTCGGGAGCGCCGCACGGTTTTGGGGCGCGGGCCGTTCTCCGAGGACGTCACTGGGGCGACGGGGGCCTCCGAGGCCCCCAAAACCCGCGAAGGGACGGACCCGGCGGTGAGGTCTCTTTGCGGGTTTCGAGGTCACCGCCGGGCCTGTCACCACACGGTTTTGGGACCCCCAAGCCCAGACCCCCGACGTCATGATTGTTTCATGACGTCGACCCCCAGAGGTCTCGACCCCTTTCCCGGGACCGGTTGCTCATCCTGAGTCGTTTTGTTGACGGCCCCGAGGCCCAGTAAGGGCCCCCAGAGGCCGAAAGTAGCGAAAAACCCTCCGTTGTGATTTTTTCATGACTCGAAGGGGTCTGGGAGACTCCCTTGTCGAGGCGGTGGTCTCGATCGGCCTTCCTCCGAGGTCTGTCACCACACGGTTTCGGGACCCCCAAGACTCGTTTGTCGAGGCGGTGGTCTCGACTGGCCTTTCTTGAAGTTGGGCATGTCCCTCTGCAGAAGGAAAATTCAAAAATCGTCAAAAAAAAGTCGGGGGACTATCTTTGTGACCATTTCTGATGATTTGGGGTGTACTTCTTATACGTTTTAAGAATTGTTCGTCCAAAATCCCCCTGTAGGAGGACGCGCCCGACGCAACCTTCCTCCGAGGACGGCAACAAAAACAAAAGCTGCGCTCGCCCGCGCGGCGCCCAGGGGCCAGGGGCGCGGCGGGCGGCAGCCACGCCGGCCCGGGCGAGCGCCCCGGGCCGGGGGCGATGGTGGCCCACAACAGGCCGGCGGGGGACGCGCGCGGGAAGGGGAGGTCGAGCTGTGGCGAAGCGTCCCGGCGTGCCTATAGGCCTACCAAGCAATGGTCTAAGAGCCTCTTGTGGTTTCCACGGAACGTTCTTAGAACACTTCTGGCTGGGACTGTCTCGTGTGAACACGTCGGGTGGATGTTCTAAGAACATTGTTTTCGTTCTTGGAACAGTTTTGGGTTCTGAGAACACTTCGTGGTATAACTATAGGAATGCCGGGACGGTCGGTCACTGCTCGATGAGGGCGGATCTGGTTGACCCATAACCCAGACCCCATCGCGCAATTAAAAACCATGACGGGAGGTTGTTCCTAATTTTCGGTCTCCGGAGGCCCTCACCAGCCCTCGGGAGCGTAAAACAACAACTCAGGATGGAAAACCGGTCCAGGGGAAGGGGTCGAGACCTTCGGGGGTCGACGTGATGAAAAAATCATGATGTCGGGGGTCTGGGAAGGGGGCCTAGCAACAAGCGGGCGGCTCAACAGACCCGACGCAACTGATTCGCGGGCTGCAAGAGACCCGTGCGCGCAACACACCCCGGGGCGCCAGGGTACTGCTAGATAGTCGCGCGCCATACACGAGTTGCAGTACAATGCAATACACGTCGTTCATCTTTAAAGATTCGAGAGTTTTTTTGATTTTGGGGGGGCTAAGATCCTTTCATTTCTAATTGTTCTATCCTGGGCCTCTTCCTGGCCACTGGGGGGCCAAGAACAGTTAGAAACGAACACAATTAGAAATGAACACGATTAGAAATAAACGACGTGTACATTCCTCTGGCGCAGTACATTTGCAATACGGCGAGGGCGATGGTTAAGGAATGTGCCCAGGAGGCCGCAGACCCTCGAGGATCCCTGATCTGATGAGGGCGGCGGTGATATCCATGGCCGAGCTTCGATGGGAGTTCCACCGGCCTCCAGACCCTGGATTCCGTATCCAAGGGTTCCTTATCCAATGCTTGGCATCGCTCGGACGTGTGCATTTTTCTTGTGGCGAGGACCATCGAGGAGCATCCTTGATCATTTGGCGAACCAACCACGCACGAAACCGAAAAAAACACAGGGAATGGACGTCCGAGCGATGGCCAGAATGCCCCCACCGTACACTTGCCCCAAATCTGTTGCACCACCCCCTTTCAGCTGGACCGCCTTGTGGGCAACCGAAATCGGGGGAGGGCCAGTCGAGACCACAGTGGCCCGCCTTGACGCGTTCCCCCCTCTTCCCGGAAGCTTCGCGGCACCACGGCTGGGTCCGCCTCGAGACACGGGTCTGGGGGGGCAGAGTTTGAGCGTATATGGGCCCTCGTTCAAGGGGGGGGAGGAATGATGGGGGGAAGGAGGAGGGGACATTTTGACGAGCCGGGACGGTTTTGAGGACTGCTGGGGGCGGAGGAGGGGGGGACACTTTGACGAGCCAAAGCGGTTTGCGGCTTGTTCTCCAGGGCGGCCTTCGTGTAGGCGTACGCAGGCCTACAGTACAATTCCACTCAGTCGTAATAGTCCTGGCTGGCTACTCAGACCGTGCAACGAAGGCCCCTCCTACACCCCGAGTCGTTCTCGTTGGCGTGAGCAGTCCTAGCGCAACTTATGGTAGCCGTGCTGCCTGTTCAACACGAATTGAACGAGTGGGGCGCTCCACCTCCAAGGCGAACATGATAGGCGTAAGTACGTCTACTGACACTACCTGGGGGAGTTGTACGTGTACGAGCACGGCTACTTCGGACCTAAGAGGGGGGCCCCGCCACCCTCCCGAAGCGCGCAGGCAGGCGAAAACAGATGTACCAGAACGGCATGGGAGAATCGCGTTACGAAGGGTACTTGGGGCAGACTTGTAAGTGGGTCCCTCCCACATCCCCATTGGCACCATTGGGCGTATGTAGGCCTGCTGGTGCGAGCTCGGGCAGTCGTACTAGTAGGCGCGCGCAGCCTCTACGATTAGGGCCCCGCCGCCACAGTTCGAGTTGCACTAGCAGGTGGGAGTTGGCTTCCTACGATGGCGCAATCGGACTCCCCCTGGTAGTGAGTGACAGACGTAGTGGCAGTGGTAGTCGCACAAGAACTGTTGGACACCGTTGCAGTGCTACAAGCGTGCTCCTTGCTCACTTATCAGATCGGGGCCGCAGTGTTTCTATGCTTGTCACGGACGCGCCACGGGCCAGACCAACAAAAATGACGTCTTCCTCCGCGCGGAGTGGTGCGCGCGCGAGCGTCCGCCGCCGCAGCTCTGCGTTGCTCGCTCGACCTCTCGGGGCCTCGCCCAGTGGTTCAGACCGCGCCCCCCCCCCAACCACGTCCGCCGTGCGCTCGCCCCTGCAGCGGGCGCGACACCCCGTTTGGGGCAATGGCGCTGGCACTGTGCTGAGATTCGCGCGCGCTCCCCGCCGCCCTCCCCCCCCTTTCCCCCTGAGCTCTGATTCAACAAGTTCTTAACCCCAGACAGGGTGGCGTGCCTGCGCCGGTAAAAACCAAGGGCCGGCGTGCCTGCGCCGGCGCCTGCGATGACAGGGCGACGCCTGCACCTTATGATTTGAGGTGCTGGTGTTGCCTGCGCTTTACCATGGGCCGTGCTTGCGTTCATACAAGCCAGCACCCGCGGCGAATTCGCCAACAGCGCGATCACAAAGATCTGCTCGCGCCCTATTATTTGATCGCGCCCCGCGGTGCTCGCGCCTGGCCGCGCGCAGCCCCCGTGCGGATAAATCGACAGTCCCCGCGGCGCTTGCGCTGACATCTCGGTGGCAAGGCGACGCCTGCACCGTATTATTTGACGCGCGTGTGGTGCCTGCGCCAAGTCATGCGCGTCGCTGCGCTGATGCAGCGGCAGCGCCCGCGGTGCGCGCGATGAGGGCGCAATGACGGGGCGATGCCCACACCCTATGTCTTGACGCGCCTGCAGTGCCTGAGCCGAGTCGCGGGCCTTGGTTTCCGAGCCATGGCGGGAGCGGAACGGCGCGGTGGTTGGACCGCACGTTCTCGGCGCGACGTCGCTGGTCATGCGCGGAGCAAGCCGTAGCCACCTGGGCGCGGAAGGCACCGAAGTCTGCGCTCAAGAGGTCGACCATGCGACGGTTCACAGGCGCGCCCAGCTCGCCCACAAGGTCGCGGAGCCCTGACAGGGCGCTCCGCTTCCAATCTTTG
>CAUYUJ010002781.1:246001-328501 GCA_963575745.1 Prorocentrum cordatum | reverse complement strand
TAGTCGTAGTCGTAGTAGTAGTAGTAGTTGTTGTTGTTGTAGTAGTCGTAGTAGTAGTAGTAGTAGTAGTAGTAGTATAGTAGTAATAGTAGAATATGTAGTAGTAGTGGTGGTAGATTTGGTAGTAGTAGTTGTAGTAATATTTGTAGTAGTAGTTCTAGTAATAGTAGTAGTAGTAGTAGTAGTAGTAGTAGTTGTAGTAGTAGTAGTAGTAGTAGTAGTGGTAGTAGTAGTAGTAGTAGTAGTAGTAGTAGCCAGAGCAGTAGTAGCAGTAGTAGTAGTCGTCGTAGTATTACTAATGTAGTCATAGTAGGTGTAGCAGCGTTGGTTGTACTGGAGGTTATAATGTCATCTTATCGTCCTGAAGAGGCAGGGATGCCCTACTGGGAGCCGTTCTACGCGACGGGTGCAACGTAGATGATCGTGACCGCGGCCGCACAGGTTGCCATCGCCGTTTTCGCCGTCGCCGGGGGGAGTCATCTTCGCATCCACGGCGATGCCATCAGTGGCCACAACCGCTCAAGCCTGATTCCCATGTTCCGATACGGGATGTCAGCCAAAGGCAGAAACCAGAGCGCTTTGTCCGGGCCCCGCATCCTGCAGTCGAGGCAAGTGCAACGGTGAACCGTCGTAAAGTCGTGTTCTCGAGCGCGGACTCAGATGTTTTCCGCGCCCAGGGCGGCTGCTGCCTGCTCCACGCAGGACCAGCGCCGAAGACGAGCGGTCCAACAACCGGTCCGTTCTGCCCATGCCATTGCTTGGAGCTCAGGGCGCGCGATTCGGCGCAGGCACCGCAGGCACGTCAGATACTGCGTTGCAGATGCCGCCCCGTCATAGCAGCATCATCGCGCGCACCACGAGCGTTATCGCTGTGCGCATGACCCGGCGCAGGCACCGCAGGCGCGTCAAAGAATGGGGCGCTGGCATCGCCTCGCCATCGGGTTGTCAGCGTGGGCTCCGCGGGGGGGGCTATCGGTTTATCCGCGCGGACGCTGCGCGCGGCCGGGCGGAGGCACCGCGGGCGCGACAAAGAATAGGCGCCATCATACCCTCGCTGTCGCGACGTGGGCGCAGGCGCCGCGGGCAATGGCTGCTACCCGCACAGGCACAGCGCAGGGTAGAGCGCAGGCACCAGCGGCACGTCAAATGATAGGGAGCGCGCGTCGCCTTGTCCTCGCCGGCGCCAGCGCAGGCACGCCGGGCCTGCCTCTGCATCGGCGCAAGCGCGCCACTGCGGTCGGGGCGGCAAAGTGTTCAAAGCTCGGGGGGGGGGGGGGGGGGGCGAGGGAGCGCTCGCGAACCTTCGCGTGGCGTGGGCGCCGAGGCCTCGGGGGCTCGAGCGAGCCACGCAAAGTCGCGGCGGCGGGAGTTCGCGGACGCACCGCTCCGCGCGCAAGGGAACGAATGTCTGATGTGGCCCATGGCGCGTCTGTGGCACACATTGGAACACAGCGGCACCGATCCAATAAGTATCTCAGGAATCCGCCTGCAGTAGCAGGCCTGGGTCATGCTTCGACTCCATCTGGGCCCGGCCGGCCCGCGATCCCCAGCCGCACGAGGAGGCGTGAGCATGCCCACTACCGCGACCCTCCCCCCGAGTCGCACTAGTAGACTGGCTGCGGCCCCGCCAGGGAAACCAAACACCCTCTCTCTTCACCCACGAACATGGCAGGGTTCTCACCGCCGTCGCATGGAAGTAGGAAGCCTCCAAATCGCACAACATCGTAAATAGGGCGGATGTGGCCAAGGTGAACAAAAATGAACTGGACGATGGTGGCGAGGAGGAAGAACGACCGTTTGTGGTGCTGGTAGCCTGTGGCGGCTAAGCTCGGTGCCGCCAAGTCTGCCGACCGACCTGCCGAACGCGCATCCAGCATGCGTGCCCCCAAAGCCGGGGGCGGGGGGGAGAGCCGAGTGAGGAGGAGAAGCAGATGGAGAAGGAGCAGGAGGAGCAAACAAAAGAGAAGGAGGAAGGGGGAGGAGGAGGAGGCGGCAGAGCGGGACAGGGAGGAGGAGGAGCAGGAGGGCAGTGTGCCATTTTCGCTTCGCCGTCGTAGCCTCGAAATCTTGGTCAGAGAGCACTGCACACAAATCCCATGCGATCAAGATTGAGGCACGAGGGTGACGAGGAAGGAGGTTGCGGAATGTCCTAGAATGTTCTGAGAAATAGCGAGGGGGTTCTTGGAGGTCATGCGAAGAAGGGATCGGGAGCGCAGGATGAGGAGGAGGCAAGGGCAGCGGAGCATGGAGACTCGAGCACCCGCACGCATCGCCAGGCGTCAGGAGGAGGAGCAAGGGCGGCAGCAGGAAGAGGAGGAGGGCTAGGAACAGGAGTTGTATCATGAACAGAAGCAGCAGCCGCAGGAGGATGAAGAGGAGCCCCAGGAGATGGAGAAACAGCAACAACAAACGTGCCGAGGAAGAGGTTGCCCCGCCCCGCCCTCCCTTCCGTAGAGCGGAGTATGTATGTGGCCTGGCCTCGCTTGACGAGTGCGGGCGGCGCCCAGGTGGCAGGGCCATGTCTTCTATCCCCTTGCACTTCTTTCTTACCCCCGCCCGCCAGCGGCGCTGTCCACATGGGGGCGGGCGGGGGGGCAGCAGAGTCTTCGCACCCAGTGCCAACAGCAATATCAGGAGCAGGAGAAGCAGGTCTTACAGAAGGAGGAGGAGGAAGAGGACATGGTGGTCTTGAAGGAGCACTGGGGAAAGGTAAGACTCGAGGTCGTCATAACGGTGGGGTTGCCGACTCTGTTTGAGGGGCCCGTCCTGAGTTCTAGCGGTCTAGTCTTCGTGGGCCGTCTGCAGCGGGAGGTCGCGTCAAATTTCAGAAGGGGTCTCGTCATGTTTCTGGCGGCCTCGTCAGGCCAAACCGAGACCTGCGAACCCGAGTCCTACGCCTCTCCGAGAGCAGCAGCAGGCGGAGGTCTAGGAGCGGGAGGAGGAGCAGCAGCGGGCGGGCGGGCGGAGCACGCGAGAGAGCGCCGTGCACGCAGGGTCCCTGGCCAGTGCTGCGTCTGCATACCATTGAAGCTGGGGGCCGCGCTCTCGGCAATGCCTCCCTCGGGCCGCCGCCGGCATCGCCGAGGGGTGGGAGGAGGAGGATCGAGGATCGAGAACCGAGGATCGAGGAGACTCGGATGCGCACACCTTCAGCCCCAACATGTTTTATGTCTTCCTGAGTGCTCGACTCAAATATCGACTTGCAAAACAACTCGCACCACTCGCCAGAATACTTCACGGTGCTAGTGGGTGGCAACTGGAGCGGTATACCTCACACGTTGGAAGGGAGTGCAGATGCCATGCTCTACGCACCATGGCCGTTGGCTGGGGCCCCGAGTTAGGGCCAGAATGGCCCCAGCAGCCACCGACGCAATAAGTTTTCACGAGAAGCGGAGGGGGTCGAAGAGGGGGAGAAGGAAGAGGAGGAGCAGGAGGAGAAAAATCGAGGTGCGAGGATCGAGGGTCGAGGGTCGAGGATCGAGGACGAGGAGGGCAAGGGGGGTGGGACGAGGGCCGCGATCCGTTACACATCCATGCGCCCTCCTTTGCAATACGAAGGGCCTCTCATGGAGCCCCCCAATACCACCTCGGGAAACCTCTGCAGGTCTCTAGGGAAGAGGGAGATGAGCTGGTTGGAGGCAGGAGGAGAGGGTGCATGAAGAGGAGGGGGAGGACGAGAAGGAGGTCGAGGGAGGGAGGGAGAACGAGGAGAGAGGGAGGAAGAGGAGGAGGAGGCCAGCAGGAGGAGGAAAGAGGAGAGAGGGAGGAGGAAGAGGAGGAGGAGGCCAACATGATGATGATGATGATGATGATGATGATGATGATGATGATGATGATGATGATGATGATGATGATGATGATGATGATGATGATGATGGTGGTGGGTGGTGGTGGTGGTGGTGTGATGATGATGATGATGATGATGATGATGATGATGATGAGGAGGAGGAGGAGGAGGAGGAGGAGGAGGAGGAGGAGGAGGGAGGGAGGAGGCATGGGAGGAAGCACGTGAGGACGTCGCGAGCGGCCCCGAGCTCATCCTCGGGAGGCCCTTTGTTTCGGAGATGGGCTCTCGGCATTCGCTATCGGGCCCCCTCTCAGGGAAGGCCATCTCTTCAGAGGCGCACCAGGAGAAGCATCGAGGTCCAGGTCGTTCTCTCGGTCCTCTTCGAGACCCCTCGGAGGCCTCCGGAGGCTTCGATGGGACCTCCGCAGACCCCCCGAGCCCTGGATCCGAGGACCCCTGGGGCCTCCAGAGCAGGAGCCCCGCCGAGGGAGGGACCTCCAGAGCAGTAGCCACTCCATAGGAGGGGTGGGGCACGCCGAGATCTCCTCCTCCTCCTCCTCCTCCTCCTCCTCCTCCTCCTCCTCCTCCTCCTCCTCGTCCTCCTCCCTGGTGGGAGGCCAGCGGAAGGGCCGCGCAGGTCGGCAGAGGCTCGGCGCGCGCCCCGCAGCGGTGCGGGGAGCGGCCCCCTCGGAGGACGCAGGCGCCGCCAGCGCCGCTGCACCCCGCATCTTCGAGGCCACCCGTGCGAACGCAGAAAGATCGGCGCTTGCACCGGCAGGAGAGGGAGTGCTCGACCGATGGGCTGGAAGCCGTGGCATCGCGTCTGCTGGAGCATTGCATGCAGCATGGCTGCAGGCCCCGCCAAAGCTCGGGCGATCGCGAACATGGATCAAGGAGGCGTGGATTAGCGACGGGCCCCGTTTCCATCGCAGGTTTCCTCCGCCGAGCGAGGCGACACAGGCCGCATTTTGGAAAGGGCACCTCCCCCGATCCATGGATTTGGCGACCGCTCGCCAAATCCACTGGCGCGGAAGGATGTCCACACCTGCTTTCCCAAAAGAATGGTGGAGCCTGGGGACCCGTGGATCGGAGATAGGGAGCGGAGGAGGGCGGGCCCGAAGGAGGCGGAGGCTCAGCGCAGGGCAGAAGGGGGCCGATGAGGCAGACGAGGGCGGACGAGGAGGATAATGCGGAGGAGGATAAGGAGTAGGACGGAGGAGGGCGGAGGAAGCAGAGGCGGAAGTGGGGCAGGAGAGCAACGAGTCGCCGGCCTAGGTCACCCTCATAGCGCTGTACCAGTTTGCGTACGCGTTCGTGTGCATCTTCGGGTTGTTCGTCGACGACGTCCGGTTCCAGGCCGCCCGTGCCCGCGCTGGAGAGTACCCTCTCGGCTCGATCTGGCTCGAGGGATGCCGCAGGGAGTTGGCGTCGAGGGCTCCAGTCGCAGTGGTTCGCGATGTCGCCTTGTCTCGCGGCGCCGGATCTCGAGGTCGGAGCCCCCCGCCCAGCAGGGCGCGCCCCACTGCAGGGGCCCTCCAGGCCTCCCGGACGAGGCTGGAGTGGGCGATCGCGCCCCCTCCGCTCCTCGCGTCCGCCGTCAGCCTATAGGCATGGACGACGCCGCGGGCAGAAGCGGTTTGCCGGAGCAGACGATGCAGCAAGAGCAAGGAGCGCACCGTCATGCACGGTGAGGAGATCCGCAGGTTCAGGAGGGCCCATCTGAGGCAGGTCCCATATGAGGCAGGTCTACATCCTTGAGTTCCCATCTGAGGCAGGTCCCATCTGAGGCAGGTCTCCATCCCTGATCCCCTCTGGGTTCCCATCTGAGGCAGGTCTGCATCCCTGGGTCCGTGGCTGGCACCCGCGGGGGGTCGGCCTACGGGCCGAGGGGTCGGAGGCTCGCGCCGCATCGCCAGTGCATCGACGATGCGGCTTTCCGTCCCAACGTCGCCGGGCATCGTCGATGCATCGGCGGTGCGGCGCACGCCTCCGATCCCGTATGCTCTGGCCCAATGCGGGAGGCCTCCTGGCAGGGGCCAGAGGCGGGGGGGCCCAGTGGCGGGCGGGGGCCTTCGAATCCCGCGCGCCGAGGTGTCAGGCCCAGGCGGGGCGTGCCGGAATCGTGAGCTGCGTGTGCATTTGCAGACCCCCTCCGCGTCGTGGCAAGGATCACATCACTCAGGAGGGAAAAAACACAGACACAATTAATCGTCGACCTTCCAGAAAATATTGGAAAATATGGGAATCGGGGGGGAAGACAAAAACCCAAAATATGGGCAGAATATGTGGAATCTTGTTGATTGCATGTATTTATTTGTGTGTCCCAGGGCCCCTTCAATCACAGGAGGTTGTTGGCAAGCTTGGGCCTCTGGGGGCCCTCGCCGGGCCCCAAGACGGTTCGGGATGGCACGAGGAATGTCCTCTGGGGGAGGGAGGAGTCGAATCCTTCGGGGAGCCGCGTGCTGGAAAGGGCCCGTCGGGTGGGTGGCTCGGCCCTCGCTTCGCGAGGAGCGCTCTGCCGATGGGCTCGTCCAGGCGCGGCCTTTGCCTGCCGCGCCCTGTGCGAAGATCAGGAGGGGAAAAAACAGACAGACACAATGAATCGTCGATCCCCAAGAAAATATGGGAAAATATGGGAATTGGGCGGGAAGACAAAAAGCCCTGAAAATATAGGAAAAGATGGGGAATCGGTCTATTTGTGTGTATTTGTTTGTGTGTCCTTGGGCCCCTGTGCGAAGAGTGCTGCTGCTGGGAAGCCTGCCAGCCTGAGCAGCCACGGCGCCTGGCATGCGAGCGGCAGCCTGCGGACGGCATCTGCTCGCGCCGTGCCGACCCAGCGGCGACCCCAGCGCGGGCGTTCTCTAGGCTGAACGCCGCGACTGCCAGCCCAGAGTCGGCCCGCAGCGAACGAGCCGCGCTACAGTCGGGGCCCTGAAGAAGGAACCCTCTTCGTTGGGGAGGGGCTCCGTGTTCCTTAAGTGTTTCACAGCTTGCCTCAGATTTTCCTTCTGTTTTCGATCGGAAATCGAATTTTAACTTATGGAAAAAGGGGCCTCGTTCTTTATTCAGGGTTCCTTAACTGTATCGGGAAGCCGCGATCGTTCAAGGTTGAAACATCCACGCGGTGTCAGAGATCAGCGTGCAAGCCTCCACGGCACGAACTTGCCGTGCAGGCACTGCTCTTATCATGGCACACCGCTGCAGGACCCCGCATTTCGGCAAGGCTGCGGCCAAGTCTGATGTCGGGGGCGCTCCGACGTGGCAACGGACGTGCACGAGTACGACAATGTGCTGCCTGCCAGAGGGGTCGTCGGAGCAGGCGTTGGAAGAGTTGGGATCAGGGGGCGCTGGCCCTGGACCTCAAGGGATGAAGAAGCGTCCTGGCCTCTGCACAAAGACCCCCAGCGGACAGACTCGTTCGTCCACAGCGCGCCATCCCTCAATGCGGCCCTCCTGGGAACCTTTCTCGGACCTCTCAGGCGGCCACCCGGGAACGGGTCCGGGATGGGAAGCTTGCTCCAGTCGGGCTTCCGCAAAGCGGTTGTGTGGGAGTGTGTGTGTGTGCGTGTGTGTGTGTGTGTGTGTGTCTGTGTGTCTGTGTGTCTGTGTGTCTGTGCGTGTCTGTCTGTGTGTGTGTGTTTGTGTGTGTCTGCGTGTGGGTCTGTTTGTGTCAACGTGTGCCTGTGTGTGTGTGTGTCTGTGTGTGTCTGTGTGTGTGTGTGTCTGTGTGTGTCTGTGTGTGTGTCTGTGTGTGTGTCCGTCTGTGTCTGTCTGTGTCTGTGTCTGTGTCTGTGACTGTGTCTGTGTCTGTGTCTGTGACTGTGTCTGTGTCTGTGTCTGTGTCTGTGTCTGTGTCTGTGTCTGTGTCTGTGTCTGTGCTTGTGTGCTTGTGTGCGTGCGTGCGTGCGTGTGTGCGTGTGTGTGTATGTGTGTGTGTGTCTGTGTGTGTGTCTGTGTGTGTGTCTGTGTGTGTGTGTGTGTCTGTGTGTGTGTCTGTGTGTGTGTGTGAGCGTGCGTGTATGTGAATTCGATCGGTTTTTGCACCGAACTGCGGACAGCTCCCGATGGTTGCCGATAGGTGGGGCCTGCTGGGGGGCATCTGTTTTCGACAGTTCGGTACACCAACGGATCGAACTCATGCCCCTCCTCCTCAGGGTCACCCCTTTTTGGCGGATCCCGGCCCAGGGCAGGACCTTGGATTTGTCGGGGACGGCAAAGACGGGGGTGCTGACTAGGGGGGGGTGGACATCATAAAGGGGGCCATGATAGCTCCCCAGATCTCATGGCGACTCTTCTTATTTCACTACGTCCCAGGCCCCCCCCTGGACCGCGCACATGCCGCCAGCCATGATTTCATGATTTGCAACCCCCCATCTTGGACGCCCCCGATCTTGGATGTCGCACCAAAAGACGCGGCGGCAGACCAGTCTACGTTTTCGGCCTCTGGGAGCCGCGTCCTGGCCCCAGAGCCATTAGAAACGGCCCAGAATGAAAAAGAGCAAGCGGGAAATAAAGAAGTAGAGAAATGGCCATTGTGATCGTGTTCGTGTTCATTGTTTTGCCAATCGGCGCGGGCCCTCGCACACTCCCCCTGCCCCCCCCCCCGACCTGGAGTAGATCTAGGCTGTTTTGGGCGCCTGTTTCAAGCAGGTGGAGTCTCCCATAGGACAAACTGCTGCAAACAGTCGCATTAAGCAGAGGTCCAGAGCCAGACACCACCCCGTCCCATCTCCCTTCCGCTCAGTATCGAAACGCCGACTAAGAAAACGTTCACATTTCTCGGCATGGGTCGCTTGGAGCCGAAAAATTGCCCCAAGCGACCCAGGTAGGCCGAAATCCAGGCGGCCGAAAGCACGAGCAAAACATGCTACGTCGGAAAAGGGGGCGTCGAGAGGCTCAGGACCTACGGACTGAAAAAAGTAATCCGCCAGAGGTCATGAGGCACCCGCAGCCAGTTACCGGGGCAGGCGCTCGAAGGCTCTCGCGCCGGCTCGAAGGGGGGGCCATGAACCGACTCCCAAGCGGCTTGCCTGGAAGGGTCTCATATATTTCTCGAGCACCCAGTGGGCGATGCTGGGCCCCCGACATCAGCAGCCCATCGTGCCCCCCCATCGTGGCCAGCGTAAGGCTGCTTAGGGCATCCTGCCGTAAGGGTGCCATTGGTTCCGGGGCGTCTCGCTCCTGGCATCGGTTGTGCGCCAATCATTCCCGTCGTTCGGTGCTACCAGAACGGGGATGGAAAGAACGAGGACGAAGTCCAACAGCAGTTACGACTCTTGAAACAGGATTTGCCGTTTGTGTCGCCGCGGGCTTTGTCCGCTCGGGGTTGCTCAACCTTGGCCATGGTTGGCTCGTTTTGTGACAAAAGTTTGTCGTCTCCATTCTGGGCGTGCGGAGGTTACGGTATGCTCCACGCCCCCCACCCCCCTCCTTGCAGTCCGAACGTCTCTTCTGCTTCCACTGTCATCATCCGCCTTGGCACCCGCTCTCTCACTGGTTGTGCCCGCCGCTTGCGCCTTCCGGTCGCCGTGCTTCCGAGCCTCTCCTGCTGTTCCTCCGCATCCTCATCACCCTCCCGCTCACACCCCTGGGGCACACGCTGGCAAACGAGATGGTTCTACCATCCTGGCGGCCAGGGCGACACAGCCATCACGCTTGCCAGCCGTGTTCCCTCTTTTCCCCGCGAAGCCAGCGGCCCAGCTGTCAAGGATTGGCCATTGCGTTCCTCCCGCTCCTCGCCCGCTCCCCTTCTAAGCAGCCCTAGCTGTCTCTCCCCCCCCCCCCCCCGCGGCCCCTCGCGGCACAGCGCCCTCGACCCGACCCCTCTTCCCGGGAGGAGAGAGAGAGAGAGAGAAAGAGAGATAGAGAGAGAGAGAGAGAGAAAAAAAAAAAGAGAGAGAGAGAGAAAGAGAGAGAGAGAGAGAGAAAAAGAGAGAGAGAGAGAGAGACAGGCGGCGAGGCGGCGGTCGCGTCGGCAGCCGCTGACCTGGCTGTCACGCCTGATGCTGTGCGTGCTTGGTGGGTGCAGTGGCAGATGGTGCACCGAGGGCCCAGCAGGTACTGAGGCGCCGCGTCGCGTACTACTCGGTGAGTGGCTGCGAGATCTCACGGAGGAGGGCGTGGAGCCGCATCCGGGTCCTGGCCACGACTTCCTGGCGCAGGTCCGCGCCCTGGTTGACGCTCATGCGGCGGCTGGCCAGGAGGCTCGATGGAGAGGTCGCCCACCCGAGACCCTTCCTGAGGTCCAGCGCGACCTTGCGGAGCGCATTCTGCACCTGGAGGTCGCGCTGGGGGAGCGGTCGTGCCCTCCCACTCCTGTGGCGCCGCCCAGCGACTATGCGAGCGCCGCCGACGACCTGGAGGAGGATCAGGAGAGGCAACGAGGAGGTGGTGGTGAGATGCGGCAGGATGAGCTGGAGAACTCCATCTTCGGATCAGCCCGGGGTAGCTCGCCAGCAAGCCCGCGTCCCGCGGACGGGCGCGACGGCTGGGTCTGGGAGGAGCGGCTCGAGATTGCGCCTCAGTCGCCGGTGGGCGCCCTCACTCTGCACCCAGCGCCCGGTGGCAACCCTAGGTGCCCTGGTTGCGGCTCCACGTTGAGGAGGGCGCGGCCTGAGCGAGGCAGCGCCTGTGCATGCTGCGGAGGTGGCTGGGGCCGCGGTGGCTGCGCGCTCAGGTGCGAGCCGTGCAACGCGGCCGTCTGCCGGTCCTGCGCGGTGTCAGTGGAGGAGGTGGGGGCTGGTGGACGTACAGGTGCTATGGAGGAGCTTGTGGAGGACGCGGAGGTGGAGGACACGCAGGAGGCGGATCCAGCTGTTGCTGACGCAGTTCATCAGGTCCTACACGCCGTCGGGGAGGCCATGTTCGTTCCTCCTCCAGATGCGGACCCCGCTGCTGTTCCACATTCGGCCCGTACGCGGAACAGGTACTACATGTGCCGTGCGGGATGCAACTGCGTACTTGTACCCGTATTCGTTTCTACAGCTGCCGGCTATGATTGCGACCGCTGCCACACTCACCGCCAGACCCGTGCACGCATGTGGAAGTGTGCTTCATGCGAGTCGATGTTTTGTCCCTCGTGCCGGAGACAGGGGCAGCTGGTCTCTCAGGGAGGTCCCGGTTCTAACGGTGTTGCTCCAACTTGCCAGCACGACTCTCCTAGCATTCCCGTCGGCGACTCTGGGCAGCACAACTTCCACATGGGGCCGGTTCCACCACCTGAAGTTCCAGCGCATCACGTGCCACCACCTGAAGTTCCAGTGCAGGACCGCACAGCCTGGGCTGGCCAAGGAGGGGATCATACTGAAGCATTTGTCGCACGTCTGCTTGAACTCCTGCGAGGCCTCCCGGCTGTGGCCCCTCTGTCCTCGCACCTGTTCATCCCCAAAGGCTTGGTGCTCAGGTACACCAGGGTCGCCACTTGTGCGCTGGATTGGTTCGTGTCCGAACTGCACCGTCCTGAGACAGATTTGGCGCGTGCTGAGTGCGCATCGCTGTTTCTGCGCCATTTGGATTTCCTTGTTGCGCGGGACCTCCGGGATTATGATGGAGCGCGCGGCCTCGGTGCCAGTCCGCCTCAGGATTCTTGTGGCGTTACGCCGATTATTCGACATAGGCTGCAGTTGTTGGAACGAGGAGAGTGGCATGAGGCGGTACTTGCTGCAGCAGCTGATGCTACGACGGCGGCCGTGCGAGCTGCTGAACGGCGCGTCGCCGCTGCTTCGGAGGACTCCGAACAGCTGCAGCGGAAGCAGTTCGAATCCAGCGTTTTCAAAGTTCTTCATGGGGATGTCCGGACAGGGCGGCGGATCTTAGCGAGCAGCGGCGTGCACCCCTCCTGCAATGACACCGTCGGCCTCATGCAGGGCAAGTTCATCACCGACCCGGCCAACGACTCTATGGGGCACCGCCCTGGCTTGTCGCGCAAGGCCGCTCGGTGCAAGCCCCCAGTCGTGCAGCCGAAGACTGTCAGCGCGGTCGTATCGCGGACAGCTGATTGCAAGGCCTCCGGCACCAGTTCTTGGCGGAACTCGAGGTTGAAGAACATTGCCTCCGACCCCTCCGGCCTCGCGGCGTTGACGGGCTGGGCTCAGGCATGGGTCGCTGGCTCTGTGCCTGAAGTCATGGCTGCGCCGTGGAGGTCTATCTTGGGAGTACCTCTCCGGAAAGGCGCCGACGGCGCAGACGTGAGGCCCATCATGATAGGGGAGGCTTTACTCTCGCTGCCTGGGGCGTGCTTGCAGGAGATTTCACAGCGCAAGGTTACGAAGCTTCTGTCGGACACCCAGCTTGGCATAGGTGTACAAGCAGCTCCGGAGACCATGTTGAGCATTGGCAAAGCGCTGGCCGTGCTGTGCCCTGACGATGCATTTTGCGCTTTTGACATGCACAACGCTTTCGGGGAGATCTCCAGGGCAGAGATCATGGAGGAGGTGCTCAACGAGGTTCCGGAGATGGCGCCGTACTTGACCAATTTGTGGGGCCCGGCCGGCACGCCAGTCTACATTGCATCAGGCCCAGCCTCCTGGAGCTGCTTTTCAATGGTGGATGGTTTATTTCAGGGGCATACATTGTCATCTCTGCTGTTCTGCTTGGGCCTTCGCCGGGCTCTCCGGCGATTTCTCCAGGAGTACTCCGCTTCGGTCTGCGCTGCTGCCGGCGTGCCGGCGCACTACGAGTACATGGACGACATGTTGATGAAGTTAAAGCCGGACATGGCCGACACTTGGCTCCCGCTCCTCGTCCACGCCCTCGCCTCGGTGAACCTCCGCCTGAACCTTGCCAAGACCAAGGTCTGGGTACCGTCAGCTGCCGCTGGTCAGTTCCACCCGGTCCTGCGGCAGGCAGGCCTGCCGCAAGTCTTCGGCAGTTTGGAGCTGATGGGGGGCGCTCTCGATGGCCAGCACGCGGCGTCGATCGGGTGCTCAACGGCGCCGGCGGCGTCGACGAAACGGCTGGAGCAGGCGGAGGCCCTGGCGCAGACGCTCCAGCAGATGCTTCGCACACCTCTGGAGAGGCCCTCTCGTCGTGCTGTCTGGACGCTGCTAGACAAGGTCCTCAACAAGGCATTGGACTACGACGCCCGCATTCTTCACCCGGAGTCTTTCTCCATTCTTGCGGAGCGATTGGACCGTGCCGTGTTGGACACATCTTGCAAAGCAGTGCGCGTGGGCAGGCTCACGGTGGAGCAGGAATCGTGCTTGAGGCTGTCTGCAAAACTCGGTGGGTGCGACATGGTCAGCTGTGCTTCGAAAGCGTTGTTCTCCCACCTCGCCGGGGCGGTGCAGTACTTGCCTGCAGTGGCGCGGAGGCTCCTGGATCTCGGCTTTGAGGAGGATCGCGTCGCGGGGGTCGTGGACCTGGGCGGCGTTGCCCACTGCCTGGACGCTCTGGCCCAGCGCGGGGTGCACGTGCGGCCCGACGGCGAGGTGGTCACCGGGGCCCCGCCCGGGAGCAGCATGGCGCCATCTACGTTGCTCTGGGGCCAGGCTCGCAAGATACACGGGGCACTTCTGGAGGCGCTGCAGGGCACCTTGCACGAGACTCTTCGCGCCCGCTACTCCGGTTCGCAACGGAGTTCGGCGCGCCTGCCCAGCTGCGCCGTCTCTGTGTCCAGCCGGTGGCTCACCGAGTTCCCGACGTCGTGGTGGCCAGAAATCACGGACGACAAATTCGTGATGGCAGTCAAGTTCAGGCTCGGCTTGCCCGTGTACCTGGCCGGCCTGCAGTGCATGCACGCGAAGGCCAAGGACCAGTCGGACCACTGCGGGAAGAACTTGGATATATATATATGGCGACCATGCCGTATGCTGCAATACTGGTCCGTATATTTCAATGCGGCATGGTTCGCTGAACGGCATCCTGGCGCAGGCGGGCCGCGACGCCGGGTACTCGGCGCTCCTGGAGCAGACGGTCCCCGAGTTCGGCCTGAAGAAGCGGCGCCGGGACGGCAGGGAGGCTCTGGAAGAAGCCATCTTGGACGTCGAGCTGTTCGGGCATCCGACGGCCCCAGAACGCCTTCTCGACGGCACGGTGCGCCACCCTGGGGCCAGCCACATCCTGCCGGCTGCTGCCGTAACGCCGGGTGCTGCCGCTGCCGAAGGGGTCCGCTGCAAGGAGGACCGGTACCCGGACACGGGCGGCAAGTCCGTGGTCCCTTGTGCAGTGGAGACGTGGGGCCGCATCGACGGCCGCCTGTCTTCCCTGCTGGGCGAGCTCGCGGTCCTCGCGTCGCAGCGGCAGCGTGATCGCGGCGTTCTGCCCACACGCTGGGGGGCGCGCTGGCGGACGCTCATCAGCGTCAGGCTGGCCATGGGCGTGGCGCGCGCGCTGCTGGACGCGGCGCCCGTCCAGTGCCGGCCCTGCGGCGTTGTGCGGAGCAGGGCCCCTGGGGCCCGGGCCGTGGGCCAGGCGGGCAGCGCTGGTGCGGCGGCGGCGCCGGGCGGGTAGTCCCCCGCTCTCCCCCTCCTCCTCCGTTTCCTCCTGCCACGTGTGCTTTGTGGGATTCATGCTTATTGTTCGAGAGAGAGAGAGAGAGAGAGAGGTGGCGCCACCACCCCCAGGGGGAGGGAGAGGACCCCAGACCGCAAACGTCCAGGTTCGAGCGCCTGGCAGGTGCTCTGCTTGCCCCTGCTGGGCCACCGGGCGTCTCGCCGCCGCGGCCGGGGTGCCCCTCCGTTCCTTTCGAAGCCCTGGCCCGAAGGAACCCCGGGATGTGTCTGCGGATCGGCTTTCGACTCCCGGGGGCCCAGGGGCCTCCAGCGCCACCAGCGGGCCACCTCCAGCGAGGGGCTCCACGAGCTGTCGCCGAGCTGGGGACAGGGGGCGTCTCGAGCGGGGAGGGGGCACCGCACCACCAGGAGGGCACCCCCTCTGGCTCCTCGCGCTGGGAGGAGGAGGAGGAGGAGGAGGAGAAGGAGGAGGAGGAGGAGGAGGACGAAGGAAGGAAGGAAGGAAGGAAGGAAGGAAGGAAGGAAGGAAGGAAGGAGGAGGAGGGGGAGGAAGAGGAGGAGAGAGGAGGAGGAGGAGGAGGAGGAGGGGGAGGGAGGAGGAGGAGGAGGAGGAGGAGGAGGAGGAGGAGGAAGAGGAGCAGGAGGAGGAGCGAGGAGAGATGGTGTCGCTGTTCCTTGCTCCTCCCCCCCCTTGGCCAGTCGGGCGGCTACAACACCCACACCTACCGGCTGCAGGCCACGACCTCAGAAGGGCCCAACCTCGGGAGGATCGGACTGGGCGAGGAAAGAACGGGGCTGAAGACCGAGAGCAGTTCCTGTCCACTGGAAAGGGATCGCTGTCGATGCCGCCGGGGGTGTTGTCCATCTTGGGGCAGACGTTGCCCAGCCCAATTGCGGCCACTGTCGGTGATAGACAAAATGTGCTGCAGGGTATTGTCCAGGCTTGGCGTGCGGAAGTGTTCTCCTCCACGCTCGCCCCCCATCCTCGCCGTCCGCATGCCTCTTCTGCCCCCCTGTCATTGTCTGCCTTGACACCCTGTCTCCTCAGTGTTTCAGCCTGCCACTTAAACCTTCCTGTCGTCGTGCGTCTGAGCCTCTCCTGCTGCTCCTCCTCCGCAAACTCATCACCCTCGCGCCCACACCCCTAGGGCACACGCTGGCAAACGTGATTGTTTTATCACCCTAGTCTTCTCATATTTCTCCTCCTTCTCCTCCTCTTCCTCCTCTTCCTCCTCCTCCTAGTCGCACGCTCGATGGCAGGAATGGTGGAGGAGGGAGTCTCTGGAGCAGGAGATCAGGGAGGCGTGGGAGGTGCGGGACCAGGCTAGAGTAGGTAAACTTGTACGCCTTCGAGCTGGTACCAGGATGGGGCCCCGTAACAGGTGCTACCTCGCCCTCCCGATGAGGCGCCCCAACTCCGCTGACATTCGAGAGGCCCTCCAGAAACCAGGGGTGGACGGAGGGCTTACGGCCGTCAACGCTATCCTAGGCAAGCGCATGAATCCAGATAAGATACTAGATCTGGTCAATACTCCCTGGGACGAGATACCACCCTATGGACCCAGAGGCCTCCCCCTACCCACGAGCGAGGATTTCGAGCTGGCGGCTGAGGATCTAGAATACTTGAAGACATGATTACGACATTGTCATCACTGCCGTTATGCCCCGCCGTGGTCGTGGCCCGTGGAGGTCACGACGTTGCTCCTCTTCCCCACCCACCTCTTCCGCCCAGGCCTCTCTCGCGAGGGCCTAGGCTCCACGTGGCGAGCACGCGACCCCGACCTTCTGGACTTCAAGGCCCAGGCAGCCCGACCCCGACACCGCCAGCTGGTGGTCGATGATGTCGAGGCGCGCGTGGGATATGATATGCTACTACAACTCCTTGCACATATCCGAGCTAGGCAGCTACTCCCACAACAGGCACGCACCAGCCACGCCATAGTTATAAGCAAGCCAGGCAAGACACCTACGGGCAACACGGTCACGGATAGCACACGGTGTCTTAGGCTATTGCATTGCTTCTGTCACTGGTGGAGGCTATTGCTGCGTGTTGGCCTAGTGGATTACGGTAGCCCCTATGAGCCCCCCCTGGGCGCACGGCGGGATCATTCATCGGAGGAGGGAGGGGCTCATGATCATCATTAAACTTGTCATGTGGAAATTGCGCCGTTGCAAACACTACTATCTTGTCAAATCGTATGACATGAGAAACGCGTTCGGCACAGGACATCACGCACGCCTACACGACGCCCACAGGTCTCGAGGAGTGGATGAGCACTATGATGAGCTACTCACGCACCACAGGAGCACGGGCACTCTCTACCACGAGGCTAGTGATGGCGACGTGGCGATGACACCGACGACAGGAGGGAGGATGGGCGATTCGAACGAACCCGAGCTGTTCATGGAATCCTTTTACCCGATCGTGAGTGCCTGGCAGCGTGAACTCGGACAGGTCGTGGGAGACAGCCTGGCATGCAAGAGCTCTCTGTTCGACCGCTGGGATGACCTGGCGTTCGGAGGCTTCATAGACGACCTGATCAGAATTGTTATTGTGCCGAGTGGAACTGCACGCGAGGCCCTGAGCCTCGATCATCTGGACAATAAGATACTCGACAAGTACTTGACTGAGGGCGGGTACGCACAGCACGTGGACAAGCAAGATACACTAGTGCACCTAGCCACTAACAGGGACACCAAGGAGGCGGAGGAGAGAGTACCGGGGAGGACGGTGATGAACATGATACACTTGGGCGGGTACATTAATATTAACTGTCGCAACGGGCATGAGGTCAAGGCACGGATAAGAGCTGGCTCCATAGGGTGGAGTAAGCTTCGGAACTACCGGAACTACTAGATTGCGCCAGGTCCCTGGAGGAGCAAGCGAAGCATGTTCTTGGCTAGCGTTGCAGGCCGTGTCTGGTCAGGCATGGAGGCATATGTGCTAACCCCCCTGAAGGTGCGGGCCCCCGATACCTCTCTCGCTAAGAAGCTCAGAGCGATGATGGCAGGCGCGGCACACACGGAACACGAGGATGGCAGACACACGTCGTTGACCACCAGGGCCGTGTTCGAGGAGTGGGAGATCCCACCCACGGGGGTTGAACTTATGATAAGGAGGTTGGGATGGTGGCAGTCTATCATGACAAAACCCGAACATCACCGCCTTTTCCTCAGCGCCTTCCTCGGGGAATGCAAGTTCGAGTCAAGAGCTCGCTTTGCGGGCGCAGCTGTAGCAGTTATAACTATACTTGGAAACGGCGAGCTGAACCCCCCCCCCCCCGCCGCGCGTTCACCCCTGGGCCCGCCAGCTTCATGAGGACCTCCAAACGATTCTTGGGCATCCGCATTCCAGGGAACTGAGGGGCGTCTGGGAGCCCCGTACGTTAGGTACCCTGTTCAGCGTCGACTCCGAGGCCTCCGAGGTTTTCCGCAAGTGCGACTTCAGAGCCCTGCGCACGACGCTCCAGGGATGCGAGTGGGCCCCCCCGGAGCATTTCGAGAACCAGCTTCCCACTGACGAGGTGCTGGGAGAGACCGATAGTGAAGATGAGGAGCTCGCCCCCCTATTGCGCGGGATCAAGGAATGCCGCGCCCGATTCTCGACGAACCGCGAGCTTGTCAAGCACCAGATCAACGCGACAACGCTCGAGGGCCACGGCGCTCCCCCCGTCCTCTCGCAGGCATGCATAGACAATCGGTGCATCAACTGCGACGCAGTCTTTGCAAGTATTGATCATGCTCGGCGGCGCTGGTCTCGAGCGTGGATGTCGGGCAGATGCATCGCGGAGCTGACGAGACACACACATACCTGGACCCCCTCCGAGGTAACCGAGTGCCCACTGGGAGAATACAGCGACCAGCCTGAGTGCCACATTCATTATCCTGATGCGCTGGAGCTGCGAAGACACATTCGCACGCACATTCCCCCATGTCCGTCAGGATCTCGGCTCAAAACATCTAAGCCACGACCCGCCCACAGCGCTCGAGGCCCACTCGGGCGCGGGGCGCTGCCGCCGCCGGCTTGGCGACCAGAGGACGCCCCCGAGGAACGAGAACGGCTCCGAGCGGGCTATCAACGGCTGGCAGAGCTTCGAGAACAACGCACTGAACGACTACGACGGCAGCCACAGGGACATCGGCTACCACGAGTGGATCCAGCCCCAGTTGCCAGCCCCTTGAGGGCAGAGCGCGTGCTTGAGAGCACCACATCGCGGGTAACAGCCGCGAGCGCGCCCCTACTCCTTCGACAGCCCCCAGTTGCGGCAGCAGCTGAAGATGGCGAGCTCGGCGGCAGCGGCGTCGGCGGCGGCCCGGCCGCCCGCGTGGCTCCTGAAGGGCTCCTGCCCTGCCCCCAGTGCTTCTGGGGGCGACGGTTTGGCTCCGCCGCCTGCCAAGAACCCGCGCAAGGGCGACAAGGGCGGCGACCAAGTCATGGGGGGGCGGACACGCTGACGGAGAAGGGCGGCAAGAGCAGCGGCAAGGGCGGCAAGAGCGGCCAAGGGCGCCGAGGCGGCAGGAGACGCAGACGCGGCAACCACAGCGAGAAGAAATTGACATCGAAAGACCAGAATTTGATGCAGTGCCTGGCGACGCTGACGAAGCTCACGCTTCAAACGGCGTTCAGGCAACGACTATCATCGGCCACGACGATCGACACGTTCACGATCCCCAAGACGCACCGCGCGGTCCAGAGGCTCGAGGCGGCGATGATCGAGCACCGCAAGAAGGCGGAGGCGGCCCGCCCGAGCGGCGCCGAGGCGCTGCGAGAGGTGGGTTCGCCAGTGGCGAGCCTCGCGGTCGGCCTTCTAGAGAGTCTGATGGAGTGCGACATAGGTGGACAAGCGAAGGTCGACCTCGGCAAGTACGTGGAACAAATCATCCCAGTCAATGGAGAGGAGCCGCCGATCA
Source organism: Prorocentrum cordatum (assembly GCA_963575745.1). Lineage (NCBI taxonomy): Eukaryota > Dinophyceae > Prorocentrales > Prorocentraceae > Prorocentrum > Prorocentrum cordatum. The sequence continues at coordinate 309,352 of CAUYUJ010002781.1, read as the reverse complement.
CGAGAACGCACCTGGAGCTGGACGCGGCGGCCATCCGCATCGAGAGATGCTTCGACGAGGAGAAGGTGAAGCTCCAGGTGGCAGCGCCAGCGTGGCCCATGCGGGGCGCGGTCACGAACACCTTCATCTCGGAGGGAGTGGCCCAGCGCCACACTGGTGTAGCCCCGCCTGGATGGCTGGAGGACGAGATTGCGTCGTGGCTAGAGGTGCTCACCCAGTAGTGTTTGTACAGGGAGAGACTATCGGGGGCACGGCACCCACCCCTCCCGCGCCCCTGCCTCCCCCCGCCACTGACCCGATCGGCTCCGCATTCGAGTTCGATTGATGTGTGGCTGACAGCATTGGCTGCCTGGCCAGCTGAATGCGTCTCCGTCCCTTTTCCCAGCCTCCTGTGCCGTGAATATGTGCAGATGGCTCTATCCCAGAGGCGTGCATGCCTCTCCCCTCGTGTGCAGCCTGCCTCCGCCGCGTTTCGAGTTGCAGCATCGATCGAGCGTGCGCACCAGCCTGCATAGCTGACCAGGACAGGATCCGCAAGAGTGCGGTCCAGCGACGGGCTCCCAAGCCTCACATGTACTCCCACCAGTCGGCACACAGCCCCACTCGTCGAGTAAAAAAAGTGGGGGTTCCTCCTCCTCTCCTCCTCCGCCTTCTTCTCCTTTTCCCCGCGTAGTCGACGTCTCGCCATCCATCCAAGTCCACAAGGCAGATTTTTGTTCCGGAGCCCGCTCCAGCGTGCCAGCAAATTGTCCAGCATCTTCCTCCATTCCCCCCCCCCGAGCGCGCTCCACGTGCGCCGGAGCGCGGGCTCGCGAAGTGCGGAGGGTGCAGGGACGGAGGGAAGCGAGGCCTCCGGGAAGAAAGAAACGCAAACACCATAGAACGTGCGACGGCCCGCGCGGATTCCTTGGATCTGCGCTGGGTACCCGTGGGAGTGCCCCCAGCGCCGCCCCTCTCCGCGTGCCAGGGAGGGGGCCCAGCGCAACTCCAAGAAGTTCGCGCGGACCGTCGAATGTTTATATATATATATATATATATATATATATATATATATGTATATACAATTCACAAATACATGTACGTGTTGTGCCCGGTATGCTTCTTGCAAGGGAGGGGTGTTGAAGTTGACGTTAATGTTGTTGGTGATGATGATGATGATGGTGATGATGATGATGCTGATAACGAGGATGATGATGATGATGACATTGATGGCGATAGTGATAATGTGATGGTGAGGATGAAAATGAGGATGAGGATGGGGATGGGGATGAGGATGAGGATGGTGATGATGATGGTGCGTATGATGATGATGCTGATGATGATGATGATGATGCCGATGACGATGACGATGACGATGATGATGGTGATGATGATGATGATGATGATGATGACGAGGAGGAGGGAGAGGAGGAGGAGGAGGAGGCGGAGGAGAAGGAAGGGGAGAGAGAGGATCGCAGGACTCTGCGGCTCCCCCTCGTTGTGGAAGGCCCCCCGGGTGGCGGGGCGTTTGCGAGAGCAGCCTCCAGGCCATGGGCCCTTCGGGCTTCGAAGCCCTGGCAGCCGGCGCGCGCAGCGCCCTGCCAGGGCTGCCGTGGACTCCGGGGGATCCCGAGGAGACCCGGCGGGGCCAGGACTAAGTCGGGCCTGTCCCTCTACGGGGGGAATCTTCAAAAATAGTCAAGAAATAGTATGGGGAGCATTTTTCTTCTATTTTTGGCTATTTGTTTTTGCATTCTTTGACTATTGTGTTTATCTTTCGTCCAAAATCCGCCTGTAGGGGACATGCCCGACCCAAGGCTAGGACACGAATACATCGTTCCGGAGCGTTCCGGAACGCTCTCACAGCGTTCCAGAGCGCTCTGGAACGGCCGCGGGCCGATACATTTTCAGAACCGCGGGATCTCAGAGATCCCCGATGTGTGTTTCGATCCGACGTTGTTCCCGTTTTGGCGTCGTCTTAGAAGGGTCAAACCCGTCTCCACAGGCGTGGGAAGAGAGAGCTCAGCCTTTTGCTGTTCCAACCTACTTTAGCCTTGATCACCAAAAATCAGTTCGAGCACCAAGAAAGTACCAAAACTGGAGGGCTTTCACGTGTCGTGCCCTGGGAGGCGATACTCGTTCGACACGTGCTCGATACTTTTCGAGGTGCTCGAAACTGTTTCTGGGAGGTGGTCCTTTAAGCACGATGGGGACAACAGAAGCTCAGCCACGGAGGCCCCGATCCCGCCCGAGAGCAGGCCGGCCCGCCGATGGGCGGGCGGCGGTGGTTGCCGATCGGCTCCCTCTCGATCGGCGGGGTGCTCCGCGGTCTTGGATGAGGTCGGGCATGTCCCACCTTACAGGCGGATTTTAGACGAACAAAAATGTCCAAAAGTGCACAGGAATAATCACAAATTATCGAAAGATCGTCGCCTTATCATTCTTTATTTTTTTGAATACTCCCCATGTAGAGGGACACGCCCGACTTAAGGCTTCCATGAGTCGGGTCGGCATTCGCGCTTGAGGCGTGCAGTTAACCCGCATAGTAAGGATGGGCGAGTGTCCTGAGGGTACCCTTGCATCCTCGCCTCCTCGGTCCATCATTAGCCACTTTCGCCGGCCGCGCCCCGCTCGGAAAGCTTCGAGACCGCCCTACAAGCCCTTGCATCGTCATCGTGCATCCTTATGGTACGGGTCGACTGTATGCAATGAACCTTGGAGCATGCATGGAGACCACGAGGCAGCACGCAGCTACACTCCGGTGCTGAGATGTCTTCAAGCTCGGAGTACGTGCGCGGAGGAGGCGCGAGGAAGAGGAGGGAGGGGGGGACGAAGCCGGGAAGGCAAAGAGGAGGCTTCACCTCGGCGAGCCTTGTGGCTCGGCCGCGAAGCGTCTTGCTGGCTTGGACGACATGCTTGAGGTTAAATCGAGGAGGGGAGGGAGGGCCTGAATCAGGATCAGCCCGCGGGCCGCTACGAACCCAGACCTCTGGCGACCAAATGTTGTCCAGTCGCGGACTGGGTTCTGTTCCTTCATTTCGGCCCCGGGGGGTCCACTTCTGGGCCCCTATGACTAGCAACATAAAAAATCCAGGACGCAAACTACTCCCCCGGGTAAGAAAACGGGAGCATGGGGCCGCAGATTGAGAATCCATACTGGGCAATGGGGAGATGGGTCCTCAGGGTTTCCGCCAGGTTGGGGTTCTTGGAGCTTTCCACAGGCCCCGGGACCAGCAACAAAACATTACGGGATGAAGAACGGTCAGGGTGGAAGCCCCTCTGGGGCCACGACCCGTTTCCCTCCGGAACCGTCACAGGCATTGTAAATACGTAGCACCCCGCAATTGCGGATAAGAGTGAGGGGCGGGCGCGGGCGACGCGGGCGTCGAGCCGGCGGACCTCGTGGTCCTCACTTTCCCTGTCGATGGCGCCCTCCTCCTCCTCCTCCTCCTCCTCCTCCTGCTGCTCCTCCTCTTCCTCATCCGCGTCCTCGTCCTCATCGTCGTCGTCGTGCGCCCCGAGGCCCCTTAATTGTGGGCGCCTTGAGGCAGCTTCCCCTGGACCCAGGCTTTGGGCCCGGATACCGAATAGCAGCAGGCAATTGGATTGTCAATGAACGTGTTCAGACACAGCCCCGCCGCAGGCGCCGATGTGCTGTTGTAGAGTCAACGTGGGCCTGATCGGGGGAATGGCACGAGGGCGCTTCTCGCAAACCAATGCGAGCAAGCCCGCCACAGGCGCCGATTTGCGTGCTCTGACAAGTTCAACGCGGGGGGGATCGCTGGTGGGCCACCCGGAACGAATGCAAAAACAGCCCGCCGCAGGCGCCGAATTTTTGGTTTGTTCAGTGAACGTATTATGGGTCGCGGGTGGGTCGCGGGCTCTCCACCTCCACCTGGAAGGAGTTCAAAAACAGCCCGCCGCAGGCGCCGACAATTTTGATTTGTACACTGAACGTGGTTTGGGTCGCAGGTTCTCCACCTGGAACGAATGCAAAAGAAACCCACCGCATGCGCCGTAGTTTTGGCGTGTTCAGAGAACGTAGTTTGGGTCGCGGGTGGGTCGCGTGCTCTCCACCTCCACCTGGAAGCTCTTGGAAGGAACTCAAAAACCGCCCGCCACAGGCGCCGAAAATTTTGATTTGTACAGTGAACGCGGTTTTGGTCGCGGGTGGATCGCAGGTTTTCCACCTGGAACGGATGCAAAAGAAGCCCGCCGCAGGCGCCGAAAAGTTTTTGGTGGGTCGCGGGGTAGGTCGCGGGTGGGTCGCGGGTGGGTCGCGGTGGGTCGCGGGTGGGTCGCGGGTGGGTCGTGGGTGGGTCGCGGGGTGGGTCGCGGGTGGGTCGCCCAAGGGTCGCCCAAGGGTCGCGGGTGGGTCGCCAGGGGGGGTCTCGGGGTGGGTCGCGGGCGCGTCGCGGGGTGAGTCGCGGGTGGGTCGCGGGTGGGTCGCGGTGGGTCGCGGGGTGGGTCGCGGGTGGTTCGCGGGTGGGTCGCGGGGTGGGTCGCGGGTGGGTCGCGGGTGGGTCGCGGGTGGGTCGCGGATGGGTCGCGGGGCGGGTCGTGGGTGGGTCGCGGGGTGGGTCGCGGGTGGGACGACGACAACAACAACACCAACAAGAAGAAGAATCCGCATCGCGGTATTCCACTTCAGCCACGCACCCAAGGACAGTGAATGACCGTTCGGTTCAGCCCCCTCACTCTGATTATATGTTATTTATTGTTGGGCGATCCGAGGTCATGGTAGGCTCCGCGGGCTTCTTTTTCGCGCTCGCCGGGCTGATGGGCGTGGCGGACGACAAGGCCGTCAAGTCAACAAGCCATTTTTGCACGAACCGATTCACTTTCTGAGGGTACGGATGGGTTCCAATGCGCATTCGGGATCGCCTTCACCCGCCCTCCTCTCTCGCAAGGAGTGAGGCAGCGAGGTATTCAGTTTTTTGGAGCGTGTACTCGTAGGGTCCAACCAGTCGATTCGGTCCCATGCAAAGCGCTTTGCGGATCCGTGCGGAGGTTGATTGCCTCTAGCATTTTTCGCCGACCAAGAACACACGCACGCGAAAATCGCGTTCGAGCGACGGCAAAAGTGTGGTAGAGTGGAGTGAGCGGGCGGGATGGGAGGAGCACTTGTGCGTGTGACGGGTGTATCCGATGTTTTGGCAAGTGTGTTTTAAGTGGTTCTTCGTGTAGTGCCTCCGCTGTCCCTGCGGATTCCGAGCGCTCGGTCCTCTCAAGTATGCTGCAGGCCCACGGGATACTCCTCCTCTTCCTCCTCCTCCCCCTCCTCCTCCTCTTCGTCCTCCTCCTCCTCCTGCTGCTCCTCGTCCTCCTCCTCCTCCTCCTCCTCCCCCCTGTCCTCCTCCTCCTCGAAAATATTGTGCCCCTGCGGAAAAAACATAGCAACCATGTGGCGGGATGCTACTTGATGACATTAGTGGTGGGAGTCGTACCTTGCGTGCCGATTCGGAGACGGGTCACATGTGGCCCACAGGCAGATGAGGACAGTATTTCTCTTTCGGTTCCTCCCACTCCTCCTCCTCCTCCTCCTCCTCCTCCTCATCATCATCATCATCATCATCATCATCCCCCTCTTCCTGTTCATCACCTTCTTCGCAGCCAGTGTTGTTTTTGTGCAGCGTGCGATTTGCCATTGCTGCTCTAAGTCAAGTCAATGCGTAAACCCTCTCATAGCACAGCTATCTTGTCGCGAAGCATGCTTTAGCAGCAGACGCAGCTGCGACTCCATCAGCTCGTCTTGGTTTTGGTCCGAGTGCAGCTTCTGCGTATGAGTTGCGGTTCCTGTGCCCAGCGGTGTGCGAGGAAGTTGGGGGGCCCTCGCAAGCCGGCCTCTCGCGTGGGGCTCGACGTCTTCTAGAGGTAATAAACCACCGGCCGAGAAGTCGTGTGCGTGAGTATTCGGACCATGCTGCAGGTCTCCGAGCGCTTGCTGTCAAGCCGAGGTCTGGCCAGCAGACGCGGACGGAGTCTGGGGTCCACATCGCGTTCTCTTCCTCGGACACGGCTTTCTCTCCCCCGGCCACGGGCTACGAGCAGCGCTTGGTGGCCAGTAAAGATTGGATCAGAGCCCGCTACGCCCTGGCCGAGGAAGTGTAACTTGCAGGGTTTGGGGGGGGGGCGGGATGGGCGCCCTGTGGTTCGCACAGGCGGAGCTCGTCATCCCCTCCCCCCTGCGTGCAAGACGGCCCCGCCTGATGCACGCCACTCCACAACTCCAGCGCTGCCACTCGCGACAGTATTTCCCCTCGGAGCTGCTGTCACCGAGCCCGTTCTCTCTTCTTCCTCTGCATAGTACAAACATCTAAACTGTCGGAGGTCAGCGCGGATTGCTTGGATCGGCGCTGGGCCCCCGTGGCGGCGCCTCGGGCGCCGCCCCTGGCGCGCTCCGCGCGCCAGGCAGGGGGATCTAGCGCCGATTCGACACACCCGCGCGGACCTCCGAAAGTTTCTCACTGGCGGCTTACGACCCCCTGGAATAAAAAGTCCGGACCGCAGAGGTCGGGGAATAAGCCTTGAGGTTCGGCTCCCGTTAGGCCACGGGGCCCCGGTACAATGTTGCAGGGGCCGCCATGGTTAAATTTCCGGTCCATCTTCACCCCCTCTAATATTATAATCGCTAAATGGGGTGACGACCGGAAATCCGCATTCCGCCGAATACTTCCTCCAAAAGAATTTCCGGACGCTTTCCAGGCGACGGAAATTCTCAGTGGCGACCAGAAATTTGCGATTTCGCTTCGGACTTCCTCGCAAATGAATTTCCGGTCCCAGTTATGTTGCTTGGAAGTTGCGACTCTGCTTGGTATTTCGTGCCAGTCATGTTTACTTCTCGGGGAGCGACGATGCAAGGGGGCCTGCAGTGCCGATCCGGACTTTTTAATCCAGGGGGTGGTTGCAAAAAATGTCGTTTCCAAGCCAACATGCGTCGTTCGAGTAAGGCGTTTCCCTTGCCAGCGCTTGCGGATCATCATTCGTGAAAAAAGTGGAGTGGGGGTGGGGCGATCATGTTATTGTGAGATCGCGTCAAATGGAATCACGTTTCGGCCGCGTCGCTCCTACTGGCGTCGCTGCCCCAAAGACACCGCGCTCGCGCGCTTTCGCAGTTGTGCGAATGTTTAATGTTGCGTTCTTTTTTCCAGTAGGCACCCGCCGAGGGCGCGCGAAAACCCCCCCTGGGGCCTTCAGCAACTCGGGATTACCGACGCCACGGCCCGAGCGGCAAGACAGGCGGTCGGGATCCCAGTGGAGGCCGAGGGGCCTCCCAGAGTGTTGAAGGTACAGACACCTAGCAAATGCGCGAGCGGTGTCAACCCCCTGGAATAAAAAGTCCAGACCGCAGAGGTCGGGGAATAAGCCTTGAGGTTCGGCTCCCGTTAGGCCACGGGGCCCCCGTACAATGTTGCAGGGGCCGCCATGGTTAAATTTCCGGTCCATCTTCACCCCCTCTAATATTATAATCGCCAAGTGGGGTGACGACCGGAAATCCGCATTCCGCCGAATATTTCCCCCCAAAAAATGTCCGGACGCTTTCCAGGCGACCGGAAATTCTCAGTGGCGACCAGAAATTTGCGATTTCGCTTGGGACTTCCTCGCAAATAAATTTCCGGTCCCAGTTATGTTGCTTGGAAGTTGCGACTCTGCTTGGTATTTCGTGCCAGTCATGTTTACTTCTCGGGGAGCGACGATGCAAGGGGGCCTGCAGTCCCGATCCGGACTTTTTAATCCAGGGGGTGGTAGTGCGTGGTTTGCTCGGTGTGGCGCATTCCGTCCCCGCAGAGCATGTTGCTGGCCACGGGGAGCTCTGCGCAGCCAGGTCGATGCACGCGTTAAGACGTGCGTTCGTAGAGCGAGCTTAGTACGCATCCGAATTCGTGTCCAGCGTGTTTCAAGTTGCCTTGTGGGTCGTTGGTCCGGTTGCTGCGCTGTTTCCTCTTCCAATTTAAAAATGTCGGCCAGCGTGGGCCCCAAACACTGTGGCTCCAGCAATTTACGCGGTGCATTTTACGTGGTGCTATACTTGTTGCGCCATATAATGTGTGTGTACAGAGTCTATGCAGCGCAACCTATGTGGTGCACCAGATACGGTGCAATACATGCTGTGCAAGCTATGCTGCGTGCCACCTGTGTGTCGCCGCGCCGTTTGTTCTGACGCGCGGCCTTACGTCTTGGGGGGGCGTCTCGGCCGCCAAGACAAACGCCGCCTCGGGCACAGGGTTTGCCGTGGGTTTGCTGTGGGATTGCCGTGGCGTCGGTTTCGCATGCTTGGGCACGTCGAGAGACGGCGCGGCGACTTGCGATGTTTGCGCACGTGGTGCAACTTACGTGGTGCAATCTAGGTTGCGCAATCTACGTGGTGCAATCTACGAAGTGCAATTCATTTCTGTCCGCCTTGAGTTGTCAACTCCACTGCTCGCGCAATCGCCCCACCCACCAGCCCGGCAACGTGGTTTGCAAAACCCATGCGGCGGCGATTGCGATGAGTGCTTGGTGTTGGCTGGTGCACGTTTGCGGCCGCGCTTGCCCGCGCATGCTCGCGCGCGGCGCGACCAGCTAGTTTGGCGCGACCGACGCGGCCGCGGTGGCGCTGACCACAGCGGCGACTTGGGCGGGCGCGGCACGATGGCAAAGTCGACAACGGTAGACACGATGATGATAACAGTGGCGTTGGTGGCGACGATGGCAGCGGCGACGGCGCAGCCAGTGACTGCGCCGATGCTGATCACGCCAACGTCGATGGCGGCGCCCTCGCGTCAGATGTTTTTTTTGCATGGTTTCGGGACATTCTGCTTTGAACTCCTCACACATCCTAAGGTGTTTGACGGATGTCGGCATGCGCTCGCGACGACGCGCGCGCGTGCACTTCGCCCCGGCGTTTGCAAAAGGGTTCTTGCGAGCGCGCCCTTTTTGTTTTGAAACTCCGCGCTCCGAAACTATGCGAGTTGGATGCGTTTGTTCTGGACGCTCGACCTTCAAATCCCTGCGAAGCGCAGGGCTTTAAAAAGGATTCTGGCATGCGCGCGCGACGACGCGCGCGCGTGCCTTCGTCATCGTTTTTCGCGAGTGAGCATTGACAACTGGTGGTTGTTGATAGAAAAGCGCGCGTAACTATTTTGCAGAGGGCGGCGGGGGGCGTCGATGCCGGCCTGGCTGGGATTGCGCGAACTCGAATTGCGGATGGACGATGGGGCAGAATTATACGCGAACTGCAATGTGAGAAGGGGAGCAGGCAATCCCGGGGGGTAGAATCCAATACTCGCACAGTAGGTTTACTCGGTTTTTACTTGTGACTTGACGAGCCCCCTGCCCTCGCAAAATTCCCGCCCACCAGCCCGCAACTTGGTTTGCAGAACCCATGCGGCGGCGATTTCGATGGGCGCTTGGCGTTGGCTGGTGCGTCTCTGCGGCCGCGCTAGACCCCCGCGCGTGCTCGCGCGCGGCGGCCGGCTAGTTTGGCGCGACCGACGCGGCCGAGGTGGCGCTGGCCGCCGAGCGCTTTCAGTGCGAGCCGGCGACTTGCACGGGCGAAGTGCCACGGCGACGCCGACATCGGCGGACGCGATTAAGAGAGCGGCGATGACGGCGACGACGGCGGCGACGACGACGGCAAGGCCAGTGGCGACGCCGACGTTGATCGCGCCCGCCGACAGCGACGACGACGTCCCCGCGTCGGCGGCGAAGGTTTTGAAGGAGTTCGACGCGCGCGCGCGGCCGACGCGCGTGAGTGGCCCGCGCGGTTTTCTCCGGCGCGGATCGCCCCCCACCACCCCCGCCGCCCCCGCCCCCGCCCCGCGCCCGCCCATCCGCCCACCCGCCCCGCTCCGCCCCACCGCGCCCCGCCCCCCCACCCCCGCGCCCCCGCCCCCCCACCCGCGCGCCCGCTCCGCCCCCGCCCCGCCCCGCCCCCCCCCCCCACCCCCCCGCCCCATGCGCGCGCAAGCGCTTTCAAATAGGATCAACGCGCGGCGCGGGCGGCCCGTCTGGCAGAATGCGATGGCAACGTTGAAAAACCAATGGTTTCTGCAAGGATTCCGCATGACCGCGAGCGCGGGCCTCTTTGGAAAGCGAGGTTGCAAAACCACATGTTTTCACGCTTTCTGGGGCGCCCGATTTAAAATTCTCGCGAACCCCAAGGTTTTCGAATGATTCCCGCGCGCGCGTTCCCTTTATGTTTTATGCGCGGGCGGGGTGGGGGGGGGCATTTGATTTGCGATAAACGATTGCGCGCGCATTTTTCGGAGGGGGGGGGGAAGGGGGGGCGACGCCGGCCCGCCAGGGGTCGCGCGGGCTCGCGCAGGATGGACGACGGGGCGGGATCACACGCAAAGTGAAATGCGGCAAGGTGAACCGTTATGCGGGGGGGGGTCCTAATGTTTTTGTAGAACAGCGGATCTACGCGGCGCAACTCACCACTGCTCGCTGCGAGTTGCCAACCCCACTGCCCGCGCAATCGCCCCGCCCGCCCGCCCGCAACTTGGGTTGCAGTACCCGCGCGGCGGCGATTGTGACGAGCGCTTGCTGTTGGCTGGCGCATCTGCGGCCGCGCTAACGCGCGCATGCTCGCGCGCGCAGCGGCCGACTAGTCTGGCGCGACCAACGCGGCCGCGGCGGCGCCGACTGCCGAGCACTTCCAAGCGGCCATTTCAGCGCGAGTCGGCGACTTGAACGGGCGAGGTATCACGGCGACGCCGAAAAGGGAAGACATGATGAGAGTGACGACGACGGCGGCGATAACGACGGCAGGGCCTACGGCGGCGCCGACTCCGATCACGCCCGCCGACAACGATAACGACGCTCTCGCGTCGGCGATGGCTCTGGAAGGAGTTCGACGCGCACGCGCGGCCGACGCGCACGAGTGGCCCGCGCGGCATTATTCGAAGCGGATCGCCCTCCCCCCCCCCGCACCCCCACCCCACCCACCCACCCCCACCCCACACGCGCCCCGCCCACCCACCCACCCACCCCCACCTTGCCCCACCCCGCGCCCCACCGCGCCCCCCTCCCCCACGCGCGCGCAACGGCGTTCGGGCGAGTTCGACATGCGGCGCGAGCGGCGGCCTGCTTAGCAGAATGTGATGAGCGATGACAATGTTGAAAAACTCCTCGCTGACTCAAGAACGCCCAAGAGCGCGCGCGCATGTTTTTTTTGAGGGGGGGGGGGGGGGGGGGGGGGGGGGTGGGGGGGGGGGGGGGGGGGGGGGGGGAGGGGGGGGGGGGGGGGGGGCAACGTTGCAAAACCATGCGCGTTGTGTTGTCGGGGGAATCGTTTTTGAAATTCTGACTAAATCTCAGGTATCTGATTCATGTTGGCACGCGCGCGCGACGGCGCGCGCTTGCACTTTGTTTTTCCTTTGGTTGCACGGGGCCACTGCGACCGCGAGCGCGCGGGACGATTCGACACGCGCGCGCGAGGGTCACGGCGTGGTAGCATTTTATGAGCATGCTGAAAAATGGATGGATATCTTAAGATTCTGCGAGAGCGCGAGCGCGGGCTTTTTTTGTAGAAAAGATATATATATATATATATATATATATATACATGCATACATACATACACACATATACACATACATCTACATATACATACACATATACATATGTATACATACAGCACCAAAAGACTTGTTTAGTGAAAACATGCTATATATTTTCAGGACGCTCTGTTTTTGTTTGAAATTATCACAAAATCTAGAAGTGTTTGAAGAGTTACGGCGCGCCGCGCGTGCAATTCGACCCAGCTGTTGCAATGGATTTTTGAACACTGATGGTTTTGGATAAACGAGCGCGCTCGCGTAGTTCTTCTTCTGAAGATGACAGGGGGGGGGGCGGAGGGCATCGCTGGCCTGCCTGGGATGGCATGAGTGAACATTCAGGATGCGATGTGGCAGACCATATATATATATATATGTATGTATGTATATATATAGATTGTGTCACGAAACACGGCACGGCCAAATCCGTGGGGAGGGGCGGGGAGATCCATGCATTTTGTTTAAGAAGGGTTAATTTCTGTTCGCGGTGAGTTGTCAGCTCCATTGCTCGCGCAATCATCCCGCCCGCCCGCCCGCGACTTAGTTTGCAAAACCCACGCGGCGGCGATTGCGATGATTGCTTGGAGTTGGCTGGTGCATCTCTGCGACCGCGCAAGCCCGCGCATGTTCGCGCGCGCAGCGGCCAGATAGTTTGGCGCAACCGACGCCGCCGCGGCGGCGTTGACTGCCCGGCACTTTCCTGCGGGCACGTGAGTGCGAATCGGCGAGTTGGGTGGGCGCGGCATCGCGGCAAGGTCGACAGCGGTAGACGCGATGATGATTGTAGCGACGCTGGCGACGGTAATGACAACGATGGCGGTTAGGAAAGTCACGGTGCCGATGCCGATCACGCCGACAAAGATGACGGCGCCCTCGCGTCGGCGATGGAGGTTTTGTGGGGAGTTCAACATGCGCGCGCTGCCGACGCGCGACAGTGGCCCGCATGGTACGTTTTGACACACATCGCGCCCCCCACCCCACCCCACCCCACAGCACGCGCGCATGGGCCTTCGAATGATTTCGACGCGCGGCGCGAAGGGCCCGTTTGCCCGAATTGAACAACAATGTTGCAACAAAAAATTTGGTGGTCTTCAGAACACGCAAGAGAGTAAACGCAAGCATATGGGGAAACTGATGTTGCAAAACCATACATATGTTGTTATAGGTGTTCAGGGCACCCGATTCAATCCGTGCGAAACCTGAGAGCTGTCAACAAGTTCCGATATGCGAGCGCAACGACGCACGCGCATTTCGTCTCATGTGTTGGAAGAGGTTCTTGCGACAGCACGCCCGCAAGGGAATTCGAGGAATTCTGACACGCGCGCGCGAGAGGCCCGTTCGGTGGCAAGATAAGAACATGGTGAACATTTGCGTTTTCAACATTCGCCAAAGCCCGGGCACACATTTTCTGTTTAAGAGTTCGTGTTGCGAAACCATGTGTTCTCATATGTGTCCGGGGCATGCGATTTTGAAATCATTGCGAAACCATTTTTGGCTGTTAAAGGATGTCTGCATGCGTGGGCGACGACGCGCGCGCGTGCACTTCGTCCTGTTTTCTCCAAGGGATTGTTGGACATTGGTGATTCGTGATCAACAAATGCGCGCGCATAATTGTTTGGCAGAGAACCGTTGCCAGTTTGGCCGGTATGATACGAGCTCATATGTAGGATGGGCGATGGAGCAGAACCATTTGTAAATTGCATTGCGAAAGTGGCCCGTTTAATCCGGGGGGGGATTCCAACATCAATGGAGAAAAGAGAATTCACCCTGCCGAGTTCGAAATTGCCAATTCCAACGCTCGGGCAATCATCCCACCCCACCCATCCACCCGCCATTTGGTTTGCAAAACCCGTGCGGCGACGATTGCGATGACTGTTCGGCGCTGGGAGGCGCAACGCTACGGACGCTCTAACCCGCCAGAGCGGCCAGATAGTCTGGCGCGACCGACGCGGCCATGGTGCTCGCTTCGAAAAGCGCGAGGGACGGGCCATGACACGAAGGCTGAACGACGAAACTCGCTCGATCACGGTAAATGCGGGAGGGGAATTGTCTCCACGCATGTGAGTACCAGGAACGCGCGCAGCTGTTATTCGTGACATCGTGGCTGGAGCGCGGTGTTTAGCACAAACCGCCCTCGACGGTAGGCGCTGCACTCCCAAGGAAGTGTATCCGAGCATGGATGTTGGTGTTGTTAACGCGAGAGCGCGAGGAGAGCCAACTGGCATCCTTCTGTGCAGTCCCTGGGTTCTGTGAGCTTCTGGACAACACGCAAGGAAGTCTCTGGTTGCACCGCCGTTTCGAAAGAAGGCCGACCGACAACCGTCCAGCCGTTTGCAGCCGCACGCTTCAGGAACATGCGTCGCTGTAGTGTCCCTGGCGAGTGCAAGGTTTTGAAAACGAGGCCCATCCATCCATGTAATTGTTTGGGTTGCAAAGACATTGGATAACGAGTTGTAAGAGCATCCATGACCCCAGGCGAGAGCGCGAATGCGAATACGAGCCACCAGCCGTCATTGTGAGTTCTTGACATGATGCGCGATGGGGGCATCAGTTGTGAGAGGACCCTAGGCAAGCGCACAGCCCGCTCTACAGACATACCCGGCTGTGAGAAGAGAAGGTTTTAGCCATAATGGTAGAGAACAAGCGAGCATCAGGAGTATGACGAGGACGAGGAGGATGACAATGAGTAGCATCTAGAAGAGAGGAACGAGAGGGACCGAAGGAGGATGAGTGACACGGGGACGAGGACGTCTTCTTTTACGTCGCATTATCATCGCGCAGATTCTCAGCCGTTGAGGTCAGTCGGCAATTCGCTTTTAAGGTGCAGGTCGAAGTTGTGGCACGAGGGAGTTTGAAAAAACAACGTTGAAGCGGCTCCCAGGTAGAATGGGTGAGACTCTTCAACCGTTTCCAGTACGTGAAGATGCCGAGGGCTTCGCCAATTCCGTGTCAAGTTAGTACATTGTTGCAGTATGCGTGTGTGCTATTTGCACGCAGGCCCAGAAAAGTGGTTTGGTCTCCACGGCAGCCAAAAAATGGTGGCGAAGGGAATCACAAAACACAGGCCGCGAGGTATGGTAAGTACCTCATGGTGCGTTGACACGAGACTCTAACGGAAAAGTCAGGACCCCATGGCCGGAACACCACCGTTGCGGTCTACGTCCTCCCAATACGCCGTTTTTTTCCCATTTTCTGATTTCTGGTTTACTCAGAAGGGGGTCCAGCGGAAAGGGGGGGTGCAATCGATTTGGTGCAATATATTCGCTGGGATGCAATAGGTTTGGGGCGTGCAACACATTCCGGTGCGCAAATGCATTACTGGGTTTTCGCGTGATATACGATAGGTGTAATTCAATGCAACACAATTCTCTGGTGCATTACATGTGCAGTGCAACTGCCCCAAACCGATTGCACCACCCCCTTTCAGCTGGACCCCCTCTCAGGTCAGCCGAATACTCTGAAAGAAAAAATGCTTGTCGGGATCGCTGCGGGGGTTGCCCACCTGAGAGGCGAGCAGTCGCCTGCCCAACATTGGTCGCTATCGGTCTCGAGTCGGCATCCCCAGGGGCGACGCGCGCACCGAGAAATCTTGTAGTATATGCGTCGTGGCGGGCGCTTTCTGGCCACACCGCTCGAGAAACGATATACTACAAGATGGGTATACTATATGTTCGGGTCGGACGCGCGCCTCCAAGGCGGACATACAGTATTAGTATGTCTCTGTGCGTCCCATCGAGCCACATCTGCTGCTGGGCAGCGCGTCGGCGTGTCGGTGTCGGCCGCGCCCGTGCGTCGGGCGTGCCGGGCGGGAGGCCGCTCTCTGTCCCCCCATGGGCGCGTCGGCATCCGGCCGGGGCGGAGAGCTGGCTCCCTCCTCCTCCTCCTCCTCCTCCTCCTCCCCCTCCTCCTCCTCCTCCTCCTCCTCCCACTCCTCCTCCTCCTCCTCCTCCTCCTCCTCCTCCTCCTCCACCATTTCGGAGGGGGAGGGTGGGGTTCACTTCGTTCGGGAGGTCACGAGCGAAGCGAACCCCACCCTCCCCCTCAGAAATCGTGGGGGGTAGGTGTGTAGGGTTCGCATGTGGCCCCCCAGAGAGGTCCTGGAAACGAAAACCTCGGAGACGTGCGGGGCGCTCCAGAGGACCTCGCCTTCGAAGACCGAAAGCGGTGATCTTCCCCGGCGGCAGGTGGCGGAAGTAGAACGGGGGTGGCTCCGCTGGCGGGAGCTGGCGGAGACCAGCGGAAGGAAAAGAGGAACCCCCAAGAGATGACTCGTGTTTCACATGCAAGGTTTCCGGAGCCCGCCGCCTTGAACCGCCAGATGTGTCTGTTGTTTGTTGCGTGTGTTCGGCTCGCTGGCAGGCTCATCACGATGCGCGCAGCGGCTCTGCGTTCGGCAGGAACTTCGGGCGGCTCTTTTGTCTTTTCGCGGTTGCCAGCCCACTGGCCATGAGTGGTCTGGCTTGGGGCAATTTTCGGATCTTTTGACATGCCGGGATGTGGCCTCCCATGGGCACGCCGCTTGAGCGAGGCGGCAGTCCAAAAATACAAGAGCGTGTTCCTCCCCCTTCTTCATTCTCTCCTTCCCTGATCCCCCGCGCCCAGCATCCTCATCATCATCACCATCACCATCACCATCACCATCATCATCATCATCATCATCATCATCATCATCATCATCATCATCATCATCATCATCATCATCATCATCATCATCATCATCATCATCGACAACAACAAAACACCACCATCATCAGTATCATAAGCATCATCATCATCATCATCATCAGAAGCAGCATCATCATCATCAGCAGCAGCAGCCTCGCCCTCCTCGTCCTCCCTCCTCGTCCCTCCTCAATATCCTTGCGCCCCCTCTCTCCACCTCTCCTTCCCCCTTTTCCCTTGTGCCCCCTTCTCGTCCTCCCTCTCCTCCTCCTCCTCCTCCTCCTCCTCCTCCTCCTCCTCCTCCTCCAGTAGGACTGACGGGTAGCAGCATGCATCCCCCCACCCCTCTTCCCCCTGGCTTCTCAAATACCGCCCAACGTGTTGGAACTGGCTTTGGCTGGTAGGCTTCCTCCTCCTCCCCGTATCCCCCCCTCCCAGTGCGGTCCCAGTCCTGACTTTCTCGAGCCCAGCGATGCTTAGACAGTACCTCATTCACAGCCCCCCTTACACCGAAGCCCGAAGGGAGAAGGGGAGTCCAGGGGTAGGCAAGGGCAAGGGCAGAGGGGGCACGTAGGGTGGCAGACAAGTTTAACTTAGCGTGTGCTAGCAAGCCCCGACCCTTCCTGCGTGGAGACAGAGTGCGGTGTGGGCCGGATCTCTGGATGGCGACAGCAGACCATGGGCACGACGTGACGGATCATCTAGATCATATCGTCCAGATCCTTGGGGCAAGTAGTATGCCAGGTAGCGGGATCCGAGGCTTATTCGTTCGTTCCGTCTCCTCCTCCTCCTCCTCCTCCTCCTCCTCCTCCTCATCATCCTCATTCGGCATGTTGGCTCCTCCTCCTCCTTCTTCCTCCCCCCCCTGGTCATCCCTCCCAGTGCATGCCCGAGTCTCGCTGCTGCAGCAGTCGGAGGCCTCAAAACCTGGTTTTGTGCGAGGGTCGGCGGCTCGGGGTCATGCTCCTCGTCTTCGCGATGGACCAGCTCACACTCGCGAGGCGGGGAGCGGGGAGAGCGGGCGAGGAAGGGACCGAAGGGGGAGCGAAGGAGCCGGTGGTGAAAGGACGAGAAGAGGCGGAGGCGGAGGTGGAGGCGGGGGCCGCGGCGGAGGCGGGGGTGGAGGCGGAAGGCGGAGAAGGAGGGGGATGAGAGGGGATGGAGATGCGGGAGGAGTGGGGGGGGGGGGGGGGGGGGGGGCAAACGGAGGAGCAGCAGCAGGAAGGAAGGAGGACGAAGAGGAGGAGA
The DNA here is from genome assembly GCA_963575745.1 of Prorocentrum cordatum. Lineage (NCBI taxonomy): Eukaryota > Dinophyceae > Prorocentrales > Prorocentraceae > Prorocentrum > Prorocentrum cordatum. Next base: position 291,923 of record CAUYUJ010002781.1, on the reverse strand, counting down.
AAGCAGACGATACATAGAGATGAGAGGGGAAGCGACAGGAGGTGGAAGGACGAGGAATTATAAGGGAGAACGAGGAAGAAGAGGAGGAAGAGGAGGAGGAGCAGGAGGAGGAGGAGGAGCAGGAGAAGGAGAAATATCTAGGGGAGGAGGAGGAGGAGGAGGAGGCGGCGGAGGAGGTGGAGGAGGAGGAGCAGCAGCAGCAGCAATAGCAGCAGGAGGAGCATCAGGAGGACGACGCAGGACGAGGGAACGGGAGAACAGGGGAAGGAGGAGGGTCGAAAAAGAGGCGGAGGAGGAGGAGACAGAAGCACCCACCGTTTGGTCCGCCACCGTTTCTGTCGCGCATGTCTTGTTGTTTCTACTCGCTCGTTTGCTCTTCGTGCTCCTGCTCCTCCTCCTCCTCCTCCTCCTCCTCCTCCTCCTGCTCCTCCTCTTCTCCGCTTCCACTCGTCCTCATCCTCCGAGCGGGGGATGGCGACGAGGACGAGGAACAGTAGGAGGAGAAGGAGGTAAGGCTTTCGCGATATATCTGGGAATGGTTTCGTGTAATCATCACGCTGCGCGCCCTGCACGAAGCCAATGTGTTTTTTAATGTCCTGGTGCTTCGTGTCATTGACCGCCGTCCTCTGCTCGCCTCGCCCTCGCCAACTGCAGTCTGGCAGGTGATCAAAAGAGCTCCTCGCATGGCTCCTGTTTACTCAACCCTACATCCAAGAGCCCCTTCGGCGCATCCAAGGCTGGCTCAGTCTGGCTGGCGATCAAGAAAGCTCCTGGCATGGCTCCTGTTTACACAACCCTAGATCCATGAGTCCCTTCGGCGTATCCAGGGCTGGCTCAGTGCAATAGGTGTGTGCCACGTCGACGCGGTGGCGACCCCAGCGCGCGCGTTCCAGGTTGAACGCTGTCTGTGAGCTGCAACCGGCCGATATCTCCGACGGACGGAGGGGCACCGCGCCGATCAAGGCTCGGCCCCTAGGAGGCTGGGTCGTGAGCCCCGCAGCGCTCAGACATCTTTGTCGCCATCTGGGCAGATCGCAGCTTCCATGTCATGCTACGCCTCCGTGTCGAAAAGCAAGGCGTCGCCAAGTACTGGGTGAGTCTGAACTGCTTCAAGCAAACAAGAACGCCACAACATCATCGATCCATAGTTTGCTGAGTTTGCTGGGTCTCTTTGCCGGTCTGCCATGCCAAGCTGAGTCGAATCTGCTTCCCACCAGCACATGCACTGAGTCTTTTTGGGCACCGCATGCAGTCACCACTCGCGATGCGCCCCGCTTTCTCCATGCAGCCAACCAATTGTATATACAGAGTTTCCCTATCTGGTCCTCACAAGTGTGCTTTTCAGGAGGAGAGAAACACACAGACACAATGAATCGTCGATTCCCCAGAAAATGTGGGAAAACATGGGAAGTGGGGGGGAAGAACAAAAAAACGAAAATATGGGAGAATATTGTGAATCCTGTTATTTGTGTGTATTTATTTGTGTGTCCCAGGGCCCCTTCAGTTCTGCGCACCCGCAAGCCTCGCGACTCCAACTCGCAGTGGTCACTGCTGGTGTCTTCCAGAGTTTGGCCGCACGCGGAGCATCGCTAGCAACCTCCGTGCTTGGACCTGCGCGCGGTTGCCGCCTTGCTCCCAGCATGGTTCGCAGACGTACACATTATTCATTTCTAGTTCTTCGAGGGTTCTTTGGTTTTTTGGGGGGCCAAGGTCATAACGTTTCTAAGTGTTCTATCCTGGGCCTCTTCTTGGCCACTAGGAGGCCAGGAACAATTAGAAACGCGCACAATTAGAAATGAGCACGATTAGAGATGAACGACGCGTAAATTCCTTTGCCATGCCTTCGATGACCAGATGCCTCTTGGGGGCCTCTTTGGGGCGTCTCGCGTCTCGGGGGCATCTTGGAAGCCTCTTGAAGCATCCTCGGGGCCGGCCTCTTGGGTTCGGTTCTTCTTAAAAACGCCACGGGCTTTTCTGTTACCGCTTCGCTTTTGGGGGGCTCTCAACTAACTAAAACGCTGAACAAAGAATATGTTCGTTTTGCGTTTTCTACTCTGTATTTAGGGTCTTTCAGGCTGCTCGCTGTGGATCTTCATATTTTGCTTGTTTTGCGTTATTGTTCTTCACTGTCGTCTTCGCTCCCGCTATCCCGTTCCTGCCGCCTCCCAGTCTTACGCAGAGCGCAGAGCGAAAAGCGCCATAAACAAACGCCTTGGCACCCGTCTAACACCGGCGCGGGAACAGGCCTGGAGGCCCGGCGACCAGCCAGCAGCGACGACCAGAGACGAGCAACATCTCAATGATAGAAATATAGGGACGACTAAAGACGCAAGGAGAAGGAACTGAGGACGTGGTAGACGGCGATGGTAAACGACGCAATCAGTTGATCTGCAGAAAAGCCCCAAGAGAGTCCAATTGCCACCAACACAACGATTTGTTCGCATGCTGAACGCTCTTGTCGGGACATCAGAGCTCGAAAACAATGACTTCCAACACGCCGATGCACAAACGAGAAAACCGCCCAAGGCAGACTTACCAAGTTCCTGGGGGCCTCCAGAGATCTCTTGAAGGCCTCTAGACGGCCTGGAGGCGTTCTCGGGGCGCATGTTGGGGTGGAGAGCTCCGATTTCCAGTTCGAGTTCCCCCTCTTGGGCCTCTCCTCCGGCCGTGTTGGGGGCCTCTTGGGCCCCTCTTGGCGGCCTTGGAGGCCGTCGTAGGGCGATGATGGGGTCTCTCTGTGGCCGACCTGGATGTTTCTTATAGAGTTACAGACAAGCATAACGTACGTGTGATGTAGGCCTCTTAGGCCAGCCCCTGGGGCCTCCAAGATAACCCAAAAGACCGCTAAGATCGCCGCAGGACGGTCCCACGCCAGAGTAATTCTGTCGAAGGTTGGGGCCTGCGGTCGCGCGGGGATTCCAAAGTAGCGAGCGAGAAAAACGAGAGCAGACGGGAGTCAAGGGGGTGTGAGCCTTGAGGCCTTGAAAAATGATTGCAATATTCACTCCACTGTGCGCCTGCGGCACGGTGGCATGTATAGCTGCTGGGTAGTGATACTACCAAAGAGGCGCAACCTTGATGCCAAGCAATATCTCTTACACGTGGATTCGGACTTGATGGCCTTTTCTCACTGTAGTGGAATAGGTGTATATAGACGTCTATATAAACATACAGATGGCCTTGACATACAATAGAGTCCTCGCAAGCAGCAGCAAGTTGCCTGCGAAGGGCAGAGTTGTGAGCATCAAAAGCGATGTCGCCCCCAGCGCTACTCCCGCCTTCCGCATGATGTATTCGAGGAGGCAGTGGAAAACGGGCGGGCTCAACGCCGACGCCGTCGCGAAGTCAACCCGCCGCATTTGGAAAACAGACTGCCCCGCAGGATGGCCCAGGCTTCCACGCCCGCTAGTTCCTCAATCGAGATCCCCGCTGCAGGGAGCTCGCGCTCTGCAGACTGGCGCGGTCCGCGCCAGCATCCTTCCCCTCGCCTCCCAGGGGTGAGGGTGAAAGAGGCAGGGGGAATAGTTGGCGAGGCGTCAGGGAGCCCCTTCCACCGGAGTGCTGGCCCAAAGGGCCGCCCCCCAGCATTTGTTCGCGCACTTGCATTTGCCCCCCCCCCACGACCCCCGCCAAGAAGCCCGCGACCCAAGCTCAAGCATGCAGACTTGCACGCACGAGATTGCCGGTGCCCTTCGAGTGCACATGGTGACCGACGGCGCCTCCATCTGTCGCGTACCTCCATGACCCGAAGACGGTTACGAAGTGCCGATGGTGGCAGCTGCGGCGGCGGCACGAAGGGGCACACTGCGCAGCTCTCGTGCCCACGGTTCGTCTCGCTCGAGGGTACCCGACTTGCTGGCCCTCACACCATTTCTGCACTTCCCAACGTCGACACAGAGGAATGCGAGGATAGATGGTTCAGGGGGTGAGGGTAGCGTAGTGGCGTTAAGTTTGCCTCTCCAGGCTGCGTCGTGTTGAGGCGCCCGCCTCGTATCCTCCCCCCCAGGCTTCGCTGAGCATGAAGTCATGTTGGACCCAACCTCCACAGAGGATAGGCACACGACAGCCGAATGGGGACGACCGCTAGACTTGGCAAACGAGCGCAGGACGGATCAGATGGTACGCAGGCGGATGTTCAGCAGAGGGGCTGTTGAAGACTACAGGGAGGGGACGCGGAGGACAGCAGCTGGTGTTACTAACTCTTTGGGGGGCAGGTGTGATGGTTGGTCGCAGAGCATGGGGAATCAGCACGACTTCAACCCCGCGTTAGACACGATCTCCGCCAAAGGTGTGTGCAGGATGGCTTGGCAGTGCTACGCAGCGGCCTCAGCTTCGCGAGGTGATGAGGACGGAAGAGTGTTCAGGCCTTTCCTCACTCCCTCTCTCTCTCTCTCTCTCCCTCCCCCTCCCTTTCTCTCTCACCATCAATGTTGCTTCTCTTACTTCCCAGCAACCTCCGCCGCCTCTCCCTTCTCTCCCTGCTCCGCCTTTCCTCCCACCAGCCCCCATTCCCCCTCCATTCTCATCTGCCCCTCCCACCCGTCGGGTGCTGCTGCAGGTGGCCCTGGCCCGAGGGGTCCGCAATGGAGCAACGGCTGCCTGACCGACCCCTGGAAAACCGCCCCCGTCCAATGACGACCATGGCCTCGCTCCAGAACGTGGGCAGGCGGCCCGACGGGCGAAGGAAAAGGCGGGGGGGCGAGGTGGTCGTGGGAGGGGGACTCCTCCTCCTCCTCCTCCTCCTCCTCCTCCTCCTCCTCCTCCTCCTCCTATCGCGAGGGCGACGACGAGGACGAGGAGGAGCCGCGAGCCAGGAAGCTATGTTAACCGAGGGGGAGCGCCCGAGGAGGGCCGTCCGAGGTCATAGGCTTCGTGATCGACTGGAGCCTCCAGCAGTACTTCGCCATGGTGTCGGGCACGTACTGCACCAGGCCGGCCCGCCGAGAGCTGCCTCCGGCGCCGCCCAGAGCGCGCAGGAGGAGCGGGGGAGAGCGCCGCCGCCCGACAGGCCCAGCCGGCTACGCACGAACCTCGCGAGCTCGAATGCCGCCCTAAAAACAGACGGCGGAAGGCGTTGGACACAGAGCTCGGCCTCCGGGGGCCCTGGCTCGGCCCGAAGGCCAGAAAATAATGGCCCTCCTCCTCCTCCTCCTCCTCCTCCTCCTCCTCCTGGTTCCTGATGGCCTGAGGGTCCGTCGAGCGCGGCCTCCCCACCCCAGGGGCAGTTGCCCCTGAGAGGGGGTGAAACCTTCAGCATATCTGTAGATGCCGTGGCGCCCGGCGGCGGCGGTGGGGGCAGACGGAGGCAGGAAGGCGAGGGACTTAAAGGGTGAGGGCGAACGGGGCCCGAGCCGAAGCACGAAGGAGAAAGGCGAGAGGAGGGAAAGAGGGCCCCCATCCAAGAAAGAACACGGAGAAGCCGACACAGCCTCCCCGAGGGGGAAGAGGGGGAGAGGACGGCGGGGGGAGGGGGAAGAGAAGCGGAACAGAGAACGGTGGGGGGGCGAGCTCCGCGCTGGGGCTCTCCTCCTCCTTCTGGTTCTCCAGCTTCTCGTTCCGTCCTCCTCCTCCTCCTCCTCCTCCTCCTCCTCCTCCTCCTCCTTTCTTCCTGCTCCTCCTCCTCCTCCTCCTCCGACGCCTCCTCCTCCTCCTCCTCCTCCTTCCTCCTCCTTCTCCTGGTTCTCCAGCTCCCCCCTCCCCCGGCGCCCCTGGGGCGTGGGGCCCGTGGAGGGGACCCGCTGCTCCCCCCGGGGGCTCGCTGCAGCCGCGGGCCCTGCCTCTCCCCCTCCCCCCCCTCCGAGGGCTGCCGCCAGTCCCCCTCCCTCACATGGGAGGGCGGCGAGTTCACCCCGCGGGGGGCGAAGACAGCGCTGGCGAGGGCGCGGGTGCCGTAGTTGCTCTCGTGGCCGCTTGCGCAGAGGAGGAGGAGGAGGAGGAGGAGGAGGAGGAGGAGGAGGAGGAGAGGAGGAGGAGGAGGAGGAGGAGGGGAGAGGAGGAGGGGAGGAGGAGGAGGAGGAGGAGGAGAGGAGGAGGAGGAGGAGGAGGAGGGGGGGGGGGAGGAGGAGGAGGAGGAGGAGGAGAAGGAGGAGGAGGAGGAGGAGGAAGGAGGGGGAGGAGGAGCGGGAATGCCGACGAAGAGAAGGAGGAGGAGGAGGAGGAGGAGGAGGAGGAGGAGGAAGAGCGGGAATGCCGACGAAGAGGAGGAGGAGGAGGAGGAGGAGGAGGAAAAGGAGGATGACGAGGAGGAGGATGAGGCGGCGGAGAGGTTGTGCAGGCTGTGCTCGAGGGCAGCCGCGTCCTCCTGCGGCTTGAGCGGCCCGCCGTCGTGGTTGAAGATGCGGGTGCGCTTCACGTGGTCGATGTGGAACTCCGTGACAGCGGGGTTTATGGTCTCGCCGTTGACGAGGTGGGTGATTCGGTCGTCCTCCATTGTAAGTTCTGTGTGGTCGTCATCCGCGTCAATGAAGACGGCAGCCGCGATCCGCGCGGCCTCGTGATGGGCCTGCAGACAGCCAATTATCGCATTCATGATGTCGGCCTTTCCCTCGACCCCAGGCGGGGCCCTCGGTCATCGGCAATGTGGCTGGCCCTGCTGGGCGCCTCGTCGATATAGGTGAGCTTCAGGTTTCTCGGTGGCGTCCTCCGCCTTCTCGGCGCTGCAGGTGCCTTTGTCGGTGTAGGGAGCCTCCTCGGCGCTGTAGGGGGGCTTCTCGGTGTGGGTGGCCTTCTCGGCGTAGGTGGCCTTCTCGGCGCTGTCGGTGGCCATCTTGGCCTGGTCACTTCGACGGTGTAGGGGACTGAGTTGGCCCTCCCAAACGTCCAGGATGGTGGCGCCCCGCGCGAGGCCAGGGATGAAGTCCTCGGCACCTGCGTTGAAGGTAAGCTGGTTGCGGTCTTTGGGCCCTTGGGCCCTTTTGTTCGTTTGGCTGTTGCCTCTTCGGGCCAGCGCCCTGGAGGGCACCTTGGGCCCCCCTCTCTCGAGGTACTCTTCTTTGACAGAGCTGCTGGTGCAGCGCGGGCCGTCCTGTGGCTGCCCTGCGCTTGTGCCTCCACTTGTTCCTTTCGTCGATCTCGTCCTGCAGCAGCTTCTCGAGGGTCCCAGCCTGTTCCGCCAGCTGTTCGATGGTCACGTGGCGCGCGTGGGCCTGCATGCCCTTCTGCGCATCCCGAACGGCCTTGGCCCACGGGTCGTGGGCCCGATTCTCCGGGAGGTTGTGGCTGAGACCCGTCTCTTGTTGGTGAGAACCCGCTCCACGCGCTGCGGGAGCGCGCCCCGCCAGTGCCAAGCCATGGCTGCAGTCTCGGCGTCGGTGGCCGCGGGCCTGCGGCAGCGGGCAGAGGCCCCCTGCCGCGGGCGTGGCCCGCAGCGGCCGTTGGGCATCGCGGGCGCCACGGCCGCGCGCAGCGCTGCCTGCCGCCCCGGCGCGCTGCCGGGCCCCGCGCCTGAGCACCGCCCGTGGGGGCCCTGCGGCCACTCCTTGGGCGCGGGGGGGGGGGTCCCCGCAGATGGCGCGTCTCCTCCTCCTCCTCCTCCTCCTCCTCCTCCTCCTCCTCTTCCTCCTTGCCATCCTCCTCCTCCTCCTCCTCCTCCTCCTCCTCCTCCTCCTCCTCCTCCTCACCCTCCTCCCTCACCCTCCTCCTCCTCCTCCCCTCCTCCTCACCCTCCTCCTCCTCCTCCCTCCTCCTCCTCCTCCTCCTCCTCCTCCTCCTCCTCCTCCTCCTCCTCCCCCTCCTCCTGGTGCCAAACGAAGATCCCGAAGCACCTGCCAGCGGTGGCGTTCGCGCTGCGGCAGGGCGGGCGACGAAAAAGTCGCGCTCCTCCATCACTCCTCCTCTCATCCAGCCCCGCCCCCCGAGTCCCGATCACTACGGTCAGCGGCGCGGGCGAGGCGGGCCAGGGCTGCTCCTCCTTCCTCCCTCCTCCTCCTCCTCCTCCTCCTCCTCCTCCTCCCCCCTCCTCCTCCATCCTCCTCCTCCGCCTCGTCTCCTCCTCCTCTTCTCTCTTCCGTCCTCCTCCCTTATCCTCGTCTTCCCTCCTCCTCCTCCTCCTCTCCTCCTCCTCCTCCCTCCTCCTCCTCCTCGTTTCCTCCTCCTCCTCCTGCTTCTCCTCCTCCTCCTCATTATCCTTCTTATCCTCCTCCTCTCCTCCTCTTCCTCTCCGACCGTACGAATGCACGTGGCTGTCGGTGCTAGCATATCTAGCCCAGTTCTTCTTCTGTGCGAAGAGATTCGGCGCAAAGAATTGCACGCTCTCCACCAGGTCTTCCGCCTCCCTCCCTGCACGTTTGCCCTGTGGATTTTCTGAGCATCAGGAGGTGGTGGGAAGCTGCGACGCCCACTAGTGCACGAATCGATGCTCTAGCAAGTGCATGGGGAGACAGCGTGTGCACTCCCCAAAACTGGGAACCGACCTTCGAGTGGCGGTGGGAGGGGGTGGCTTTGCACGGACTTCACATGAGAGTGAAGCAACAGTTCTGTTCCGGCGCCATGCAGCACCACTGGTACTTTCCAATGCAATCGCGAGCTTCCCACCTGTCGTGATCTCCCCTGCCCTGTTTCCTCTCTCCTCGCCGCCTGCGCGGGTGCCAGAGCCGCCATCCCGACTTCCGCCGCCGCCGCCCTGCCAGGAAAGACCAGTCTGCGTCGGTTCGGCATTCCGCGTGGACCCGCACCACTGTCGGGGGGAGGGCGCGGGCGAGGGTTGTCGTCGTCGTGGGAGAGGGGAGAGACCCCAGGCGTTGCTTGTTCTGCTTATCCAGACGCTCGCTGCGAGCGCATATCCTGACAGACTCCACGAACTCATCCTCGAACGAATTCGAACGTGGTTCCCAGGACAAGAAGCGCCTGATTTAGCATCCGTGCATGCTCGCTGGCTTGTGCTTCGTGCGCTGCCAGCCGAGTCAGCCCCAGCAAAGGTCAGGGACCATTTGAAAACCTTGGCCGGGGGGGATCACTAGCCATAGGGTCAAGATCTGGTTTTTCATTGCCGAGTAGGTTTGGACGTCCTGCTTGCCCTGGTTCATTTTCTCGTTATCTCTCCTGCCTCCGCTTCTTTTCATTCCTACTGCTCCCCCTGTTTTCCTATGACCCGGTCAGGGGGCGGAGGAAGAGTATCAAGATACGGGCTTGCCTGCGAAGGTAGCCTGTGATCTTGCCGCTATTGCGCAATCGAAATTCCATAAGCCCCGTGTCGAGTTGACTGAAGACCCACATCCGCTCGGCAGCTATACCTTCCAACCTCCTATCCGCCATGCGGCGTTCACGGGCACTAACTCATGGCTCGATAAAGGGCATGCGCCCAACCTCGTCCTCGTCCCCGTCATTTCTGCGCAGCGTTGCACCAGCTGGTATGTTTCTTGGGCGTCCTCAGGATATTGTTTGTTTGGTCACCGCCTTGATCGTGCGCCACTGGTTAACTGGTAACTCGTCGGGAGTGAGAAGAAGACGCTCGAGCAGCAGCAGCAGCATCATCAGTGGGGAGGACCAGAATGAGGGGAAGGAGGAAACGAAGAAAGAAGAGGACGAGCAGTAAAAGGAAGCGAGGTAGGAGGAGGGGAACGATGAGAAGACCACCCCTGTTGCAGAGAGCAGACGCGATTAATACCATCCCCTCATCCCTTCTTCGTCATCGTACCCGCATCCATTTCCTCCCCACGCTGACGCCAAGCCCCTCTTCCCAAACATCTCCCTCTCGCTCTCTCTCTCTCTCTCTCTCCATCTCTCCTTCTCCCCTCCTCCCGGCCATCCGACGATCCCCCCTGCCCCGCAGCCGTGATCACCGCAGGCTCGCCACGATGCCGCCGCACGTCATCCGGTTCCTCGACCAGGACGCGAGGGACCACTCGCACATGCCGCTGGTCGACGAGCAGGCCGGCCGATGCCCTCGGGCGCACGGTGCCCTCCACGCCGACGCCCCTCCCCCGGGGGGGGCCCCGGGGCCCCGCGGGGCGGAGAGCGGCGCGCCGTGCCCGGCCCGAGGAGCCGAGGCTGGAGGGCTCCTGCGGGGAGCGGCTGGCGGGCGGGACCAGGACGTGGATGAGTCGTTCCAGAGCGCTCTCCTCGTCCCCCTCCTCCTCCTCCTCCTCCTCCTCCTCCTCCTCCTCCTCCTCCTCCTCCTCCCTCCTCCTCCTCCTCCTCCTCCTCCCCTCCTCCTCCTCTCCTCCTCCTCCTCCTCCCTGTCCTCCGCCTGCTCCTCCTCCTCCTCCTCCTCCTCCTCCTCCTCCTCCCTCCTCCTCTCATCCGCCTCCTCCTCCTCCTCCTGCGCCTCCTCCTCCTCCTACTCCTCCTCCTCATCCTCCTCCTCCTACTCCTCCTCATCCTCCTCCCTATCCTCCTCCTCCCTATTCTCCGCCTCCTCCTCCTCCTCCTCCTCCTCCTCCGGAACGCCCCCAGAGCGTTCCAGAATGTTCTGGGGAGGACGCGGCACCCGAGGCGTCCTCCAGATCTGCCGGATTTCAGATACCTCATTTTTTTGTGTCCTTGGCCGATGTTGCTCTTGTCCCGCCTTCGTCTTACCGCGGGGCAGCGCGGCGTGCAGTCTAATCGTCACCGCCCCGTCGCCGCCGTCCCCGCCCCGTCGCCGCTTCGTCGCCGCCCGTTGTCTGGGCTCGTTTGTCGGATCCGCCGCTTTGTTGCCGTCGTCGCCGCCCCGTCGCCACCTCGTCGACGCCCGTCGTCTGGGCTCGTTTGGCGAGGCCTCCGCCTTGTTGCCGCCCCGTCACCGACATAGGTTCTCGTTTCTTTAAAGGAATTAGATTATACCCCCGTACCCCTTTTCGCATTGCAATTTATTTGTGATTCTGCACCATCGCGAAAATTGAACTCGTACCATCCAGCCCAACCAGTATCGACACCCCCCGCCATCCTCTGCAACAGATAGTATGCGCGCACTCGTTTATAAAAGACATCAGTGTGCAAGAATCCCTTGCAAGAAAAATGAGAGGAAGTGCGCACGCGCGAGTCGTCGCGCGCGCATGCCGAAGTCCTTCGAAAACCTTAAGATCCTCAATAATGTCAAAATCGAGCGCGAAAAAGCATGGTTTCGCAACACGGGTGTTCAAACCAAGCTTGCGCGCGCGCTCACGAATGTTTAAATCCTACCAAACAGGCTTCGCGCACGCGCATGCCAAAATCGTTCGAACGCCTTTGCGCGCGTGCTGTCGCGAGAATCCTTGGCACAAAACGTGGCGAAGTGCATGCGCGCACGTCGCCACGCGCATGCCGACATGTTTCAAAAGCCGATTAGGCCCCGCAAGGATTTCAAAACCAAGTGCCCCGAAACCATTAGAATAAAGCAAAAATGGGTTCGCAAAATCTGCGTTCACAAAAACTTGCGCACGCGCTCTTGCGAATCCTTCCGCAAAAAAAAAAAAAACATCGGTTTTTCAACATTGTCATGACATTCTGTCAAACGGGCCTCTCGCGCCGCATGCCGAAATCATTCGAACGCCCTTTCGCGCGTCTGGGGGGCACGATCCGTGCCAAATAATACAATGCGGTCACTTTCACGCATCGGCCGCGCGCGCATGTCGAACTCCTCCCAAAACCTGCATTATCGACGCGAGGGCGCCGTCATCGCCGTCGGCGTGATCAGCATCGGCGCCGCCAACATCGTCGCCAGCATCCCTACTATTATCATCATTGTGTCTACCGTTGCCAACGCTGCCATGATACCGCGCCCGCCCAAGTCGCCGATTCGCACTGGAGTGCCCGCTGGGATGTGCCCAGCGGTCAGCGCCACCGCGGCCGCGTCGGCCGCGCCGAACTAGCTGGCAGCTGCGCGCGCGCGCATGCGCGGGCTGGCGCGGCCGCAGAGATGCGCCAGCCAGCGCCGAGCACTCATCGCAATCGCCGCCGCATGGGTTTTGCAAACCAAGTTGCGGGTGGGAGGGCGGGGTGTCCGCAAGATCATGGGATGTGTCAACTCGTTTGTAACAACCAATTGCACCATATATACATATATATATATATTCACCATTGCATAGATATTCGGGCCCTCCCTGGACTTAACGGCCCGCCTGTTAGGATTGCGATGTATGTCCCGATCGCCCATCCTAAACATGACCTCGCACCATTTCAGGCAAGGCAGTCCTTTGTCTCCCCCCAATCACCATTCGCAAGAATGTTACGCGCGCGTTTGTTTATCAAACATCACAGGTTTCCGAAACTGCCTCGCAACATGTAGGACGAAGTGCACGCGCGCGTCGTCGCGCGCGCGCATGCGGACACCCCTCCGAATGATCGGCGCTGCGCGAAACAACAACCACAAAAAGCGACCGGCGCTGCGCGAAACCGAGCGCCCCGAAAACACCACAAAAAAACACATCGCTGGCCGCGCAGCACAACATTTCGCCCGCGTTCCTGCGAATTCTTGGGGGGGGCCACCAGTGTTCATAATGTTCACCAAATGTTACCAAACGTGCCTCTCGCGCGCGCGTCGAAATCATTCGGGCGCCCGTTGGCGGGCGCCTCCGTGTCGCAAGAAACCGTGGCCAGCACGAGGGGCGAAGCGCGCGTGCGCGTCGTCGCGCGCGCATGCCGAAATCCGTCAACAATCATAGGTTGCGCAAGGATTTCAAAACCGAGCGCCCCGAAAACATGGCTCAAACTATACGGTTTCGCAACATCCGGTTTGAAAAGCTGTCTGCGCGCGGGCCCTCGCGAATTACGGAGAGAGCCATCGTTTTTTTTTCAACAGTTCACCAAATTCGACCGAACGGGCCTCTCGCGCCGCATGTCGACATGAATTGAACACCCTTTCGCGCGTGCTGGGAGGGCACGATCCCTTTCAAAGAACACCATGCGGGCCACTCGCGCGCGTCGGTCGCGCGCGCATGTCGAACTCCTTCCAAAATCTCCACCACCGACGCGGGGGCATTGTCATCGTCATCGGCGCACTCAGCATCGGCGCCGTCCTTGGCCTTGCCGTCGTCGACGTCATTATCGCCACCATCGCCGCTACTACCTCATCGCGTCTGCCGCTGTCGTCGTCGCAATGGCACCGCGCCCGCCCAAGCCAACCGATTCGCATTGACACGCCCGCTCGGCGCCTAGCGGCCCGCGCAACCGCGGACGCGTCGGTCGCGCCGAACTAGCCGGCAGCTGCGCGCGCGAGAACGCGCGGGCCTGCTTGGCCGAAGAGACGCACCTGCCAACGCCAAGCTCTCATCGCAATCGCCGCCTGATGGGTTTTGCATACCAGTTTGCGCGCGGGCGGGTGGGATGATTGAGCGAGCCGCGGAGCTGACAACCCCCCGCGTGGTCATATTGAACAAGGACTCGCGAATAACATGACGTTGGGATCAACGAATGCATACCGCATGGAATTTTTTGAGAGGGAGGAGGGAGGGCTGATAACCACACTGCCTGGGGCGCTCTGAATTCAGACTGAGGATGGACGAGTGCACAGCACAAAACCACGATCGAAACTCGCTACGAAAAAGAAGCGACGCGCTAACCAGGGGGCGGGGATGAAGCCTCATATTCTTGAAGAAAAAAGGTCATGCACAACTTATGTGGTGCATTCAATGTGTGACCTGCGTGGTGCACTTGGTTTTGACAAGCTTGCCACACGCGCGCGTCCGCTACGCGAGCACGCCAGAATCCGTCGAAAACCATTGGTTGCTCAACAATGTCACGTCGTGTTTCCAAGATCTACCGAATCACACCCTACTTCCTCTACAACGACTTGAATGCTGCTCGCGCGAAGTCGGTGAATCCTTCGGAAACCAATGGCTGTTCATGATTATTATCAAATGGAGCCGCGCGGGCAACTTGCGCGCGCGTCGAATTCATTGGACTGCACCCGCGCGCTGGCCAAAGCCACGATCCGTGTCAAATAAGGAAATGTCGGCCACGCGCGCGCGCCCGCCGCGCGCGCATGTCGAAATCCTTCCCAAACTTTCACCACCGACTCGCGGACACCATCATCGCCTTCGGTCTGATCAGCATCGGCGCCATCATCGGCCTCGTCGTCGTCATCACAATTCTCGCCACCATCATCGCTATCTCATCGTGTCTGCCGTTGTCGTCGTCGCCACGTCGGCGTCGCCATGATGTCGCGCCCGCCCGAGTCACTGACTCGCACTGAAATGCCCTTGCGTCAGCGCGGCTGGCGAGACGCGATGGGAAGTCCTCAGCGGTCAGTGTTGCCGCGGCCGCGTCGGTCGCGCCAGACACGCTGGCCGCTGTGCGCGCGAGCCTGCGCGCGGTAGCGCGACCGCAGCGATGCGCCAGCCAGCGCCGAACAGTCATCGCAATGGCCGCCGCATGGGCTTTGCAAACCAAGTTGTAGGTGGGTGGGTGAGACGATTGCGCGTACATGTGGTTTGACAACTCATTGCGAGCAACGATGAATCGCACCACATCTGATGCACCACATAGATTCTCATTTCTACAAAGAGAATATAGACTCTGCCCCCCTCCCACCCACCGTTATCGGCCCCCCTTTCTCGGGTATGTAAATCATATATGATTATGACCACATGTCCATCCTAAAAATGAATGTACATTACGTTCGAGAGGCTGGGATCGGCCCCCTGAGGTTCCCTTGTAAATTAAAACATAGAAAAAATACGCGCGGGCATCGTTTGCTCAAACCTAAGACTTGTTTCGCGAACCCCTTGCAACAAATGGGACGAGGTGCACACGCGCGCGTCGTCGCGAGCGCATGCTGGCATCCTTCAAAAAACCTTCGGTGTCGGAAGGATTTCGCAATCGAGTTTCCAAAAAACATACAAAAACACAGGGTTTCGCAACATTGATTTGCTAAAAAAACTTACGCGCGAGCTCTTGTGAAATTTCAAGGAAGCCGTGTTTTTTCAAGGTTTTCACAAAATGCTCCCAAACGGGCTTCGCGCGCGCCTGTCGAACGCCCTTGCGCGTGTGCCGAGTGCAGACGCGCGCGTCGTCGCGCGCGTATGCCGAAATCCTTCAAAACCCATCGGTGTCGGAAGGATTTCAGAATCGTGTGTCCAAAAAAACAAACAAAAACACAAGGTTTCGCATCACGGCGTGCGTCGCGCGCTCTTGCGTCGTCGTCGTCGTCGCCATCCTCCCTCCTCCCGCGTCGTCGTCGTCGTCGCCTACGTCGTCCTCTGTTTTTCCACGTGTTCGTCGTCGTCGTCGTCCTCTTTGGCGTCGTGGTCGTTTCCGTCGTCGTTGTCGCCGTGGTCGTCCTTCCTCCTCCTCCCTCGTCGTCGTCGTCGTCTGTCGTCGGCGTCTCGTCGTCGTCCCTCCTATTTCGTCTCCGTCGTTGTCGTCGTCGTTGTCGTCGTCGTCGTCTTCCCTCCTCCCCCGTCGTTGTCGTCGTCGGCGTCGCCGTCCTACCTCCTTTTTCGTCGTTCGCGTCGTCGCCGTCCTCCCTCCTCCCTCGTCGTTGTTGTCGTTGTCGCTGTTGTCGCCGTCGTCGTCCTCCCTCCTCCCTCGTCGTCGTCTTCGTTGGCGACGTCGTTGTCGTCGTCGTCGTTGTCGTCGTCGTCGTCGTCGGCGTCGTCGTCGTCGTCGGCGTCGTCGTCGTCATCGTCGTCGTCGGCGTCGTCGTCGTCGGTGTCGTCGTCGTCGCCGTCGTCGTTGTCGTCGTCGAAGTCGTTGGAGGCGTCGTCGGTGTCGTCGTAGTCGGTGTCGGCGGCGCCGTCGTCGTCGTTGTCGCTGTCGTCGTCGGCGTCGGTGTCGTGGCCAAGTGCCATGTGGTACCTACCGTCACGGTCTTGTCTTAAGAGGTCTTGCGACCAAGTTGCGGGTGGGAGGGTGGGATGTTTGCACGAGCAGTGGAGAGGACAGCCTCAAGACGGTAAAAGTGATCTGCACCACATAGATTGCACCACACAGGTTGTACAACATAGGTTTCACCATATTTTTATGGCCTTCGGCCCTTCGGCCCATCCCGCCACCGCGCCGGGGCTGCGGGTGTGAAGCTGATTAGATATTCGTTAAAATCTCGTGGGGGGCCTTGAAGCCTCGTAAGGGGACGTTTGGAAACCGTTTTGGGGCCTCTTGGGGCCTCCTGGGGGCCTCTCGGGGCAGAGGGCTCGGATTGTCAGTCCGTTTTCCCCCTCTTGGGTCTTTTTGGGAACCGTCTTCGAGCCCTCTTGGACCGTTTTGGGCGCCTCTTGGGCCGTCTTGGAGCGCTATTAGGCCGTCTATGTTTTTTTGTTGGAGGCTTGTTTGGCCGTTTTGGATTGGTTTGGATTTGGGGGGGGCGTCTTGGAGCGTCGGAAATCCGAAAAAGCGAGAACGCCAAAATTTTTCAACAACTTGAAGAAAATCAATGGTGTTTCCCTTGGGGCCCTTTCGGGAGGCCTCTTCGAGACCCCTGCGGTCGTTTTGGATGTTGTTTGGCCCACCTGCGGGCCATCTTGAGGGCTTGTCTGGCCGTCCGGAGGCCATCTTGCGCGTTTGGGAGCGATCTTGGGGCGACGTGGGGCCCTCTTTGACCATTTTGGGAGCCTCTTGGAGCAGTCTGAGCTCCTTTGGGGGGCCTTCCTGGGCGAGGTATGCCGACGCGAGCGATTCCGGCAGACCCCAGGCCCGTCCAGCAAACCCCGGGCGGTTGAGCATGGGGGAAGGGCTCTGCTCTCCCGAGGCCCTGGAAGACTTTCGATGGACAGGGCCTCAGAGAATTTCCGAGGACATCGTCTTGGGGGCGGGGGGATAGACCTCCGATGTCACGATGTTTACACACGTATCGTAAAGCGGGCCCCAAGGCTTCCGAGCCCTTACCCGGGGCCTGCCTTCCATGCTTGGGCCGTTTTCGACGGCCCCGCGGCCTGGAAAAACGCCTCCCGGACTCCGAGGTAAATGAACAAAAGCAGGTGCGTCTTTCGGCTTCCGGTGCGCTAGAGCTTTGTGGTGCGGGGGGGAGGTCAAAATCAAACATCGGCACCCTTGCCTTTTCCAAGGGTGCGGTCTGGCCAGACTCGTGGAGTGGACCGCGCGCCAGAAGGCACAGAGGGAGGCTAAACTTCTCAGAGCCTCGGACCTCGATCCTCCTGCCTGGGGGAGGCTCAAGCTAGTTGCGCTCAGCGTTGGTCCCCTCCAGGACTGCACCCCGACAAGCTTGTCATCCCAGACGGTCACGGGGCCCGAAACGAGCCCCAGAGTCGGAGGCCGACATCGAAGAGAAACCTCCCCCCGAAGCAACTTGCTCGAGCCTCCCTCTCCTCTTCCTGAGTGGGCCCTGGAAACGACAGGGTAGAATTTGTTTACCGCTTTCGTGTTTCAATGTGTTTGCCGCTTCGGGCACCGTCGTTGTTGTTGATGATTCCGGCGCCGTTGTGTTGCTGCGGTCGTTTCCTTTGGTGGGGGCCAAGCCATGGTGTATATAGATCGCCGTTTTTTATCGGATCCGAGCCGCTTCCGCATCGGCTCCGAGCATTCTTCGCATCTTCGGATCGCCCAGGCCGTTTCTGCGAACCGTTGCTTGACCGTTTCGGTGAACCGTGTTCGTGTTCAGGTGGCAGTTTTCGACAGCGGTAAAAACATCCCTGCCGTTTCCAGGGCCCATTTATTCGAAGAAGAAAAAACGCCATAAACATAAACTGTTGACGCTCCGCGCGGATTTTTCTGATCTGCGCTGGGCCCCCCCAGCGGCGCCTCTGGCACCGCCCCTGGCGTGCTCCGCGCGCCAGGAAGGGGGGCCCAGCGCAGATCCAAGAAACCCGCGCGGACCGTCGAAAGTTTATGTGTATGCTGTGTTCTCTTCTTCTACTTGCGTCCCCTTCCCCCCTCGAGCCTCGACCCACCTCCTGGAGTCACCGAGCGCGCTCCACTACTCGCCAAGTGCCCGCTCGCAACATGCCTCGGTGTAATGGCTCGTGAATCCCCCGCGGCGGATCCAGGCCATTTGCGAATACGGTGGGGGCGGTGGTTAAGGAATGCGTCCAGGAGGCTTCGGAACCTGAAGGATTCCTTATCCGATGAGGGCGGCGGCGATATCCATGGCCGAGCCTCAATTGATGTTCCACAAGCGTCCAGACCCTGGATTACATGTTCCAACCTATTTCAGCCTCGATCACCAGAAAGAATTTCGAGCACCTGAAAAAATACCGAAACTCGATGGTGTTCGCGCATAGGGCCCTGGGAGACGCTCGTCCGACATTGTTTCGACACTCTTTCGACACTTTTCCGGGTGCTCGAAATTATTTCTGGGATGTGGTCCTTAAGTACGATGGGCGCAACATAAATATAAGCGTTCCTTATCGGATGCCGCCCCCGTAATCGGCTATTTGTGCAAGCAGCGGCGAGCGCGAATGTCTATGGAGGCGTGCCCGCGCCCCGCCCGGGGCGCACGAGACGGCGACGACCACCACCATTTCCTGCGACGACCTCGACGCAGGCGGCGGCGTCGACGACGACCACGGGCACCACGACAGCAACGGTGGCGGCGGCGGTGTCAGCGGCGACGACGACGTCGATAGCAACAACAACAACAACAACAACAACAATCATTGTAAGACTGTTCGCACCTATCTGCACAAGCGCCAACCAATGCTTATATCCCAGACCCTCGGTACCCGGCCTCGTCGTCTTCGATCGTACCCCCTTGGGGGTATATCTTTCTCACGTGCCACCTGGATGTCGTGCAGCCCCTGAAAAAAAGGGAAGAGAAGACGGGTGGAAGGGGGAGGGAGAAGAATGGAGCACGAGAGAAGTTGAGGGGCAAGGAGCAGAAAAAAAGTGGTAGAACCAGACGGGCAGATCGGGTGGCCAGACCCACAGCGGGCAAGTCGGAAAGGCGGGCCCAGGCGACCAGATCGAGCAGGCGGGTTGCTGAAGCGTGGGTCCTCCATGAATCACAAGGAAGTCTCGAGCGATAGCGCGATTCCTGAGTAAATCGCGAGAAAAACCAAAACGAGAGCGTGATTCCTGAGCACCGAGGGCGCATCGTCTGAATAAATTGCTAGGAAGTCTCACGCGAAAGCGCGGTTCGTATACACATTGTGAGGAGGTCCCGCGCGAGAGCGCGATTTGGGAATACACTGCGAGGACGTATCAGGTGGGAGCCGCTGTTGTTGCAAACCGGCGGCCAGGGGCGCAGTTTGAGCCGAGTGATTTTTCCCTGTTAAAACACAGGGTGCCAGCCCCGGGAGAATCGCTTCAATTGAACAAATTCAATGGTCGCCGGTGGGGCGGGGTCAACAATAATTGTTTTTCAGCATTAAGAGTTCAACAACGACAACGACAACAACAACAACAACCAACAACCAACAACCAACAACCAGCAGCAAACAACCGACAACCAACAACCAGCAGCCAACAACAAGCAGCAACCAACTAACAACAACAGCTACAACAACACCACAGCAGCAACAACAACAACCACCTCCACCTCGACGGCGGCGGCTGACAGGCAGCGGCGTCGAAGAGCGCCCTCCAGCGGCAGCGTCGCAGCAGCAGCGCCCCCCCGCGGCGGCGGCGGCGCGGACCGCCCCCTCGGCGGCGGCGGCGCCGAGGGGCGCCCCTCGGCGGCGGCGCTGCCCTCGCGCGCCGCCCCGGAAGGCGGGCCCTCTGCTCGCCGGGGCGCCCAAGAGGGCGAGCCCGGACCTGGTCGGCGGCACCTACGGCACGAACCGGTAGGCGGTGGGAGCGGCCAGGGCCGCCAGAGGGCCCCGCAGGGCCCCGCGGAGAGGCAACGCGGCGGCGCGGCGCGGCGCGGCGGTGTCGTGCCAGGCGGCGGAAAAGGACGACGGCAACGACGACGCCGACGGCGCCGTCGCCGCCGACGAAGACGACAAAGACGCCGACGACACCCACGCCACGGCGGCGACGCCTACGGCGGCGAGGAGACGGAGGAGGATGAGAAGGAGGAGGAGGAGGAGGAGGAGGAGGAGGAGGCGATGGAGGAAGAGATGGAGGAGGAGATGGAGGAGGGAATGGAGCAGGAGGAGGAGGAGGAGGAAGAGCAGAAGGAGGGCGGGAATGAGGAGAGGATGAGCAGATGGAGGACTCGGAGGAGGAGGAGGAGGAGGAGGGCGACGGCGAAGCGGCGGAGGAGGGCGAAGAGGAGTAGGAGGAGGAGGGCAGGAGGAGGAGGAGCACGAGGAGGAGGAGGAGGAGGAGGAGGAGAAGGAGAAGGGCCACAAGAGCTCACAGGAAGAGCGCGGCGAAGAGGAGGCGGAGGAGGATGAGCACAAGAAGAAAGAGAAGGAGGAGGCGGAGGAGAGAAACGCGGATGAGGACGAAGTGAAGAAGGGATACGAGGAGGAGGAGGAGGAGGAGGAGGAGGAGGAGGAGGAGGAGGTGGGGGAGGAGGAGGTGGGGGAGGGAGAGCTGGAGAACGGGGAGGAGGAGGAGGAGGAGGAGGAGGAGGAGGAGGAGGAGGGTCCCCTCCTCCCCTCTCGTGCCCGTTTCTTCCTCCGATCGTTCGAGGCAGCTGCGTGCATGCTTGTATCACATGGTGCGCACGTATCGAAGTTGCTAGAACGCACAATCCCGAGTCCTATCCCAGCCGGTCCTGACTCCCCCCATCATGCTTCCCCCATGCGCCCTCTTCCTTTCACTCTATTATTATCATCCTCCCTCATCCGCCTCCTCATCCTCCTCCTCCCCCTACTCCTCCTCCTCCTCATCCTCCTCATCCTCATCCTCCTCGTCCCACTGTTCCGTTTCCTCCCCACCTCCACCGACTCATCCAGGAGGCGAATGAGACAGAAGAGTCAAGGAGGCGGACGACGGAGGATGGAAGACAAAGGTCTTCCATCTATTTTCACCTCCTTCGTCCTCAACAGCCGCATCCTCCTCCACATGTTCCATCGTCCTCCACCTTCTTCTGCGCCACCACCTCCACCTCCCTCGCGCCCTCCATCCTCCACCTCCTGCTCCCTCCACAACCACAGCCTCCCTCGTCCTCAGGTCTCCCTCGTCCCCCACCCTGCCTTCCTCATTCTCGTCCACGCCCTCCACTTCGTCCACCTCCCCCGTCCCCCTCCACTTCCTTGTGCTCCTCCTCCTCCTCCTCCTCCTCCTCCTCCTCCTCCTCCTCCTCGCTCCTCGCTCCTCGCTCCTCGCTCCTCGCTCCTCGCTCTCCTCCTCCTCGTCCTCCTCCTCCTCCTCCTCCTCCTCCTCGCTCCGCCTCCTCGCTCCGCCTCCTCGCTCCGTCTCCTCCTCCTCCTCCTCCTCTCCTCCTCCTCCTCCTCCTCCTCCTCCTCCTCCTCCTCGCTACTCCTCCATCTCGCTCCTCCTCCGTCGCCCGGCGAACTGCCGCGCCCCGCGCGGGGGGGCAGGGCGGGAGCGCCCCCCGCGGCCGCTCCTGAACGGCGAGGCACCACGAGCCGCGCGGCCGGCCGGCCGGCGCGGCGCGAGCACGGCGGGCCTCTCCGCCTCCCATGGCGCTCTCGGCCCTCGCTGCCTCCTCCTGCTCCTCCGCATGCTCCTCTCCCGCGTCGTCCCCCCCCCTCCCAGACACGCTCGCGTCGTGGAGAAGAAATCCGCGCGGGAGGTTTTGGGCGATGTTCGGCCTCAGGGGGCCCTCGCCGGGCCTCGGGACCGTCAAGAAACGATTCAGGACGCCAAACTGGTCACGGGGAAAGGGTCGGGACTTCCGTGGACGCCGTCCTGAAAAAATCAGGACGTCGCACGTCTGGGCCCGCGTCTGCCCCCGTTCTCCCCCCGCGTGCCCGGCGCTGCGCTGTGCGGGATGCGCTCCGGCCCTCCCGGGGTGCTGTGTTTCCCTCTCCAGCAGCTGCGCCTCGCCGAGGGCGTTCTGCAGGGGGAGCCGCCCCGCAGGGCCGGAGAGCCGGCTTCCTCGCGTCGCGTTGTGGGCAGATTCTCGGCTCCTGGGGTCCCCCATCGGGCCCCAGGGCCGTCGAAGAGGGGCCCAATATGAGAAGCCGGTCCCGGGGAAGGGGTCGAGACCTCAGAGTCAGGTTGTGGAAGCGCCACTGCGTCGGGTGTCGGCTCCTGTCCCACCTGCTCCCGTCCCCTCGCCCCCTTATTCCCATCGAGTCTCCTCGATCCTGATTCCACTCCTCCCACCCTCCCCCCGCGGTCGCAAGGATGGCACTAGAAACGATGGATGCATTGACTTGCCTTGCTTGCCCGAAGGCTGGCTAATGCGCTATACCACTTCTAACGCCCAGCGGGCACAGTTTTTCCGCACGCCAGACCTCATGACTGCCCATCTCCCTCCTTCGGCAGGCCAAGGATAATCGCCCCAGAGCGTTCAGGAACGCTCTCAGAGCGCTCCGGAGCGCTCTGGAACGACCGCGGTGCCCGATACAGTCTCCAGACCCGCCAGCACTCAGAGACTCACGATTTATGACCATCCGAATTGATCTACATTGTTAGACTTCGTGCTATCCCTCCCCCCCTACCCTCTCCATCCCCCATCGCCCTCCTCCCGGTCCTGACGAGAATTGCACAGAAGGTATACGCATACCCCTTTCATTTAGCCTTGAGCGGGTGAACTTACGAGCGTGGCAATTCGACAACGCCGGTCCTCCCGGATGGCTGCGGCCCGTCCTCGTGCTCCACTTGTGGTACCCCTTTTGCTTTGGGCACCGCATCCTCCCCCTCCCAGCCGCGAAGTCGAGAAAGTCTTGCGAGGAGGGCAGGGCCAGCTGGGCCACCGCGACCGCGGGCCGCTTGCGCGGCCCCCCGCCAGGAGGCGGAGGACGGAGACGCTGAGGACGCCCGCCCCCTCGCGGCGTTCCCGCGGGCCCGCCGGCCAGCGGCGTCCGCCGCCCTCCAGCGCCTCCTCGTTCCCCTCCCTCCCCTCCCTCCTCCTCCTCCTCCTCCTCCTCCTCCTCCTCCTCCTCCTCCTCCTCCTCCTCCTCCTCCTCCTCCTCCTCCTCCTCCTCCTCCTCCTCCTCCTCCGCGCCACGGCCCCGGGGCCCCCGAGTCCGGGGGGGCCCGGGGCAGCCAGGCCGCCCGCGCGCGCGCGCGCCCGCGCGCGCCCTGCGCGCCCGGCCGCGCAGCTCGCGGCAGCCGGGCGGGCGGGCGCCGGGCAGCCCAGGCGGGGGGCGAGCCTGTCTGGCGGCACCGCCGCCGACGCCGCCGCCGCCCCTGCCGCCGCCTCTCCCTTCCGCTTCCGCCTGCCGCCGCCGCCGCCCCCGCCGCCGCCGCCCCAGCCGCCGCCTCCTCCTTCCGCCGCAGGCCGCCGCTGCCGCCGCCCCTCTCTCCGCCCCGGGCCGCGGCCGCCGCCGCCCAAGCCGCCGCCTCCTCTCAGCGGTGTTTTCGCTGTGGCCTCGCGCCTCCTCCTCCTCCTCTGCCCCGGCGCCGGCCCGCGCCCCCCCTCGCCTTTCGCCGCCCTCCTCAGCGCCTCGCCTCGCCGCTGCCCCGCCGCCCTCCTCAGCGGAGGCCCGCCGCGTGGCGCAGCTGCCGCGCCACCCCGCGCCACCCGGCGCTGGACAGCGCAGCTGACCGCGCTGTAGGCGCGCGACAGCTCGTAGTGCTGCTCGTCGTCTGGCAGCTCGCGCGCGTGACTGAGCAGCCACTGGCGCGCCTCTGCGCCGAGCCGCCCTGCAGTCTCCACGGCGAACGCTGTCAACCGTTCGCCGGGATAGCGTTCGTGCTTCTCCCGCTCTGCGCGCCGCAAGGCTTCTCCAGGCCTCCGGGCGGCGACGCGGATGGCAGGCTCATCCCCCGCTGCAGGGTGCCGCACAGTGACGTCCACCCACCTCGTGCCATCCACGTCCTCGTACTGGACATCGAGGATAGCTCGCTCGAACACGGCGGGCCCGTCGCCTTCGGCCGGGCGCCGGGGCCGAAAACGATCCCAGGTGGGCGCGCGCTGTTCCTACAGCGGGCGGTCGTGCGTCCACCGCGCCGCCAAGGCGCCCACCGCCTTGGCCAAGCCGCCGTGACGCCGCGCCACGCCTCCTCCAGGCTGGCAAGTGGCCGCGTGGTAGCCGTCCGCGTCAAGTGGCGCCTGGCAGCAGGCCCCAGCCGCGGTCTGGTTGCAACACGTCGCAGCTGCCCGCGCCATCTCGTCGCGAGAGCATTCTGGCCGTGGTAGCAAGAGGCGGCAGCGCGTCGCGGTGGCCCACTCCACGTCTTCCAGCGCGCACGCTGCCTTTGTGGGGTACTGCAGGTACGCCCCAGATCCTGGCCCGCCAGCGGACTGAAGGACTGCCTGGTTGCGCAGGTGCACTCGCTGCCGGGAAGCAGCCAGAGTTGTCTTGTGCACCGTCGCCACCATCGTCTTCTGCCTCGTCGGCCAGCCAAGCGCCGCGGCGAGCGGGGCGGCGGGGGACGGCTCCGCGCCCTGGCGCGCCAGTTCTGCGCGCGCGTCCGCCAGCGTCGCTGCGTTGCGGGGGAGAGCGCCCAGCGCGTCCGCGAGCGAGGCGGCGCCCAGGTCGCGGCGCACCTCCTCAGCGGCGTGCGTCCAGGCGGCCCAGAAGGCCGCGGCTCGCCTCGTGGTCGCCCACTGGGCCCCCTCGCCTCCGAGCTTGCGCGGCAGGCCGAGCAGCTCGCAGGCCTCTGGTCCAAGGGGGCGGTCCAGCAGCTGCTCCCAGCAAGCCCTCAGCGCGGCGTCGTAGCGGAAGGCCTCGCCTGGCGTCGCCAGCGCAAGCTGGAGGTAGTGTTGGTTGGCGTTGCCCGCGTAGGTCGTCAAGAGCGCCGCCCTTGCCTGCTTGGAGAGGCTCCCCTGGAGCTCCTGGAGGCGAGCGAAGAGTTCCTGCAGGCGCGCCGTTGCGTTGTCGAGTCCGCAGCCTTCCTCCCCGCCGAGGTGGAGCGCGGCGTCGTCGGCGTCCCCAGGCGCCCGCAGCTTCGCGCCGAGCACTGGCAACACGGGAACGGCGTGGCCTGCCAGCTCGGGCGGCACGGCCTGCGCCCCCTCCTCCTCCTCCTTCTCCTCCTCCTTCCTCCTCCTCCTCCTCCTCCTCCTCCTCCTCCTCCTCCTCCTCCTCCTCTCTCCTCCTCCTCCCCTCCCTCCTACTCCTACTCCTCCTACTCCTCCTCCTCCTCCTCCTCCTTCTCCTCCTCTCTCCTCCTCCTCTCCTCCTCCTCCTCCTCGTCCTCTTCCCTCCTCCTCCTCCTCATCCTCCTCCTCCTCCTGCTCCTCCTCCTCCTCCTCCTCCTCCTCCTCCTCCTCCTCCTCCTCCTCCAGTAACCATTTCGATCGATCCCTTGTTCCCGTTACTTCAGCGCCCCTGCGTTTTCCTCGGGCCATGGTGGTCCACGCGCGCCTCCGTTGACTGCGCGATCAGATCGTCGCTGGAGTCGCCGCGCACCTCACCTTCGGAGCCGCCGCCATCGAGGGCCGCGGTAAGGTCAAGGTGGTCCTCGACCCAGCGCGGCCGCGTACGTCGCCCACGGCGCGGGCCGTGCTTCTCAGCGCCCTGTCGGCCCTCGAGGAGCATGGCTGGATACGCTGTCGTGGTGGACCGTGGCCACCGCTTCTCCGACGGCCGCGCGGAGGTCTGTTTCTGGTTCAGCGCACGCCCCGCGGCTAACCAGACACGGGCCCGCAGCCGCGCGGCGCAGGCTGAGTCCGATGCGATCGACCCCGACGCCGAGCAGGAGCAGCTTGGAGCTGAGGATGCGTCGGCAGCGACGCCTGCGCCAGCCCCGAGGGGCGGAGTCGTGGATGGAGTTTCAGTTCATGCTGCTGGTGTCGACGGCCATGCCGATGATCGCCTTCCTGGAGTTCATGCTACTGCTCCGGCCGTCGCTGGTCCCCCCGGAGGCGGTGATTCTCCGGTTGGCCGAGGGACTGGCGCCGCCGCCCATCCTGGTGTCGTGGCTCCCGCGGGGCCCCTGCGGGGGGTATCTGCCCCAGATGCGGTGGAGGCGGCTGCGGAGCCAGCAGTGCGGCCTGACGCTGGAGTCCCTGGCGGCCAGGCGGGTCGTGAGGCTCAGCGGACTCCTGTTTCGACCCGGTGTGTGAAGCCGCGGTTGCACTTGTCAGGCATTACGCCAGCGTGATTTGGATGCACGAGGCGTCGCTTGGCGCGCTCGTGAGGGCTTGGAAGTTCCTTGACCGAGATACGAGCCAGACGTTCACGTGGCCGTACGCGGCTGGGCCCCTGGCGGTAGCGTGCCTGCCGTCGCTCAGAGTCGATTGGTATCTGGAGTCCTCTCCCTCCTCCTCCTCCTCCTCCTCCTCCTCCTCCTCCTCCTCCTCCTCCTCCTCATCTGCTGCTCCTCCTCCTGCTGCTCCTGCTCCTTCTCCTCCTGCTTCCTCCTCCTCCTCCTCCTCCTCTCCTCCTCCTCCTCCTCCTCCTCTTCTCTCCTCCTCCTCCTCTCCTCTTCCTCCTCCTCCTCCTCCTCCTCCTGCTCCTCCTCCTCCTCCTCCGCCTCCTCCTCCTCCTCCTCCTTCTCCTCGTCTCTGGCGATCAGATCTTATCGGGCCAAGATGTTTTCTCTGCTGCAGGTGGGCCCGTGCCACCTGAAAGGGCACCTGCGAGCTGGGATGCAGCGCTGGCAGATGCATCGCGTTCAGAGTCATTCTAGCGATTGTCCCTGCCGACGCCGAGTTGTGGCCCCGCGGGATCCGCGCCTGTGTCGGGCCCTGGAGGGCCGCGATGCAAAATCCGAGGGGTCGGGCCCCGTTGGTCCGACTCTGGTGGCTCAGCGACACTGTACGACGCTGGCCCCGCGCCCGACCCCGAGTGTCGCGCGCGCTGAGGGCCCCAGAGAGGCCTGCTAACATTGGCTGTTTGCGTGCTCATCTCTGAGGCAGAACTTTTTGGAAGATGAGCATCAAGGGAGGAAAAAGCACCTGGACCCGACAATTGACGTTTACTAAACGGCCCTGGGCTTTTACTGAACAGCCCTGCCCTGTTTGATGCCTTCTTCCGGCGCGTGTGCTAAACGACTTCGCGTGTCGGGGTCGTTATTATGGGGGTGGATTGTTTGATTTTTATTTGGGAAGATGAGCAGGAGGTGGCGATCGCGGATCCGGTTGACCCAAAAGGGGGTCCAGCGACATGGGGGTGGTGCAAAATATTTGGTGCAATAGATTTGTGGGGTTGCAATAGATCTGGGGCGCGCAATACATTCCGACGTGTAAATGTCTTGCTGGGCTTTCGCGTGCAGTACGTCAGTTGTCATACACTGCAATACAATCTTCTGGCGCAATATACATCTGCAATACATTTTGCCCCAAAATCTATTGCACCACCCCCTTTCAACAGGACCCCCTTTTGAATCACCCAGAGCGGAGCCCCTGGAGCAAGTTCGCGCCTGGATGCTTTCCCCGACGGCCCCACAGGGAAGGAAGGCACGGGCACACAAGGGCCCTCGGCCCTTCAAGATCTCTCGGTGGGGATATCCTCTTCTTGCACCGGCCCCGGCCCCAGAACCCCCCCCCTCCGAGCGCCCGATTTTGCCGCGGGATGATTGGGGGGCGGCGGGTGTGAAGCGTGCGGTGTACAAGAAGCACAGACGTTCCCGGCTTCTGCGGCCTCTCACCAAGAGGGAGGGCCTCGCCCTTGTGCCTGCGGTGCGCGCCAGGCTGCTGCGGTAGCGGCTCCAGCGCGCGCGGCGACGGGGCGGAGAGACCAAGCGCCTCGGCCACGCGCGAGGTGTGAAGCGTGCGGTGTTCCACAGCTTGTATATTCATACTCTCTGCTTTCGCCTGCCCGCCTCACTCTTGTGCAGACTATGTGCTTGCTCGTCCCGAGCCATTTGTGTATCGAGCTACGGCCGTTGGACAAGGAGAGTTCCCAAGAGTCTTCAGCGTCAACGAGCACACACGTTGATTTGGAGCGGGGGATCGAGGCGACATCAGACAAGCACAGCAACCAGCCTGAGATCCGAAGCTGCGGCTGGGCGTTTGTCCAGTTCTCGGATCAGGCCTTGGCGTTGCGAGCAGGCTGCGGACCACTGCCGGGGGCCAGCCAGACGGTCGGCGAAGCCGATCGCTGTCTCGTTTTGCGAGCGCTGGAAAAGGTTCCGCGGCGGAGTTTGGAATCACTGATGTCTTCTCGCTCGTCGACGAAGTCAGGGGTGGAGCCTTGACGTGCAGGGGCCTCAGGGTAACAGCGCTGCGATGTGGCACCACATCCGCGCTTTGCTCGCACATCGGCTATGAAGGAGTCTCGGGCGCTGGCGAAGCATGCTGCTCGGGCTGGGAGGCACGCGGCTGACCTTAGCCTGCGCAGCACTGAGTCGCCGGGGGTCATCCGTCGTTGCGTTGCCGGGCCGCCCCCCACAGGGAGAACGGTCGACATGGCGGATCGCGCCAGCAGCAAGCAGAGCATGCTGCCGTATTCCGCCTGCGCGCCGGACGGTTTTTGGCTCCTCTGTCTGTATGTCTGTCTGTCTGTCTGGCGGATCCCGCTGCCCCCCCGCTCATGATGTCTGGCGGCAGCCCGCGGGAGCCGCGGCTGAGGGCCAAGCCGACGGGGCCCTCTTCCACAGCCTCGGCCATCGGAGAGCTGAGACTGGGTCGCCTGCGTTCCGTGAGCGCCGCGCGTGTTTCGTGGGGGCGTTGGGGCGGGCGTTGGCCCCCAAGGCGCCCTGTAGGGGGCCCTCGGTGGTCCCCAAGACCATCAGTGTTCAGAAGGCCCGCCTCGAGAAGTCGAGGCGATCGTGTGCCGCCTCGTCAGGCGGCTGAGGGTCCTGGGTCCCGATTGCTCTCGGTAGGGGGGGGGGAGCGTTCTGTTTTCCTGCAGGGCGCGTTCGGGCAACTTGCACGCTTTTGCCTCAGTCGCTCGCTCCTCCTCCCCCCCATCCTCATCCTTCTTCCGCCTCCTCCTCCTCCTCCTCGTTCTCCTCCTCCTCCTCCTCCTCCTCCTCCTCCTCGCTTTCCTCCTCCTCCTCCTCCTCCTCCTCCTCCTCCTCCTCTTCCTCCTCCCCCTCCTCCTCCACCCTCCCATCCTCATCCTTCTTCCTCCTCTTCGTCCTGCTGCTGATGATGATGATGACGACGATGATGATGATGATGATGATGATGATGATGATGATGATGATGATGATGATGATGATGATGATGATGATGATAATGATGCTCATGGTGATGATAGGGATGATGCAGATGATGCAGATTATGCTGATTATGATAATGATGCATGTTGTAATGATACTGCTGCTGGTGATGGTGACGATGATGAAGATACTGATTATGCTGATGATGCTGATGATGACGATGATGATGATAATGATGCTGATAATGATGATGATGATGATGATGATGATGATGATGATGATGATGATGAGGAGGAGGAGGAGGAGGAGGAGGAGAAGGAGGAGGAGGAGGAGGTAAAGAGGAAGAGAGAGGAGGAGGAGGAGATGGAAAAGGAAGGGAGAAGGAGCAGGAGAAGTAGGAAAAGGAGGGGGAGGAGGAGGAGGAGGAGGGAGGAGGAGGAGGAGGAGGAGGAGAGGAGAACGAGGGAGGAGAGGAGGAGAAGAACGA
Source organism: Prorocentrum cordatum (assembly GCA_963575745.1). Classification (NCBI taxonomy): domain Eukaryota; class Dinophyceae; order Prorocentrales; family Prorocentraceae; genus Prorocentrum; species Prorocentrum cordatum. Next base: position 262,627 of record CAUYUJ010002781.1, on the reverse strand, counting down.
GGAGGAGAAGGAGGAGGAGAGGAGAGGAGGACGAGGAGGAAGAAGACCATCATCAACCCACTCCGCCTCCATACCCTCGGCTCCTCCTCCATCCTCCTAGCTGCTCCTCCTCCTCCTCCCCCTCCTCCTCCTTCTCCTGCTCCTCCTCCTCCTGCTCCTCCTCCTCCTCTCCTCCTCCTCATCCTCATCCTCATCCTCCCCTCCTCCTCCTCCCCCCCTCCTCCTCCTCCTCCTCATCCCATCATCCTCATCTCATCCTCCTCCTCCTCCTCCTCCTTCTCATTCTCCTCCTCCTCCCCCTCCTTATCTGACTCTCCTCCTCCCCCTCCTCCTTCTCCTCGTTCCTCCTCATCATCCCCTCCTCTTCCTGGATCCGACAACTCGCGCTACGGTCGTAGCTTGCGCTACGGTGGCAGCCAAACCACCGCATCCTTCACCAGCGGCTCCATCTTGCAGCCCGAGACCGGCTGCGCCTCCGAGTGCCTCTGCGCGGCCCCGCGTTGTTGTCGTGGAGGTGCGCGTGCCCGGATGGCGCAGCGAGACCTCGCCGAGGCGAGGCATCTGCGCCACATCTCGCACGGGACCTCCGCCCGCACGTGTGCGAAGCCGTGCAGCGAGGCGCCACCCCGGTCGCGGAGCGGGACCCTCCCACCAGTCGCGGAGCGAGAACCCCGCCGATGCGACGCATGACGCCTCCCCTTGGAGCGCGCACTTGAGCCTCCCACCCGCAACAACCCCGATGAGGGCGGGATGCGCGCGCGGTGACGGACAGTTCGCCTTCCTCCCCCCCCCTCCTCTCTCCTCCTCCTCCTCCTCCTCCTCCTCCTCCTCCTCCTCCTCCTCCTCCTCCTCCTCCTCCTCCTCCTCCTCCTCCTCCTCCTCCTCCTCCTCCCCCTCCTCCTCCTCTTTCTCCGCCTCCTACTCCTCCTCCTTTCCCTCCTCCTCCTCCTCCTCCTCCTCTTTTCCCTCCTCCTCTTCCTCCTCCTCCTTCTCCTCCTCCTGGTCGTGGAGTGGCCTCTTTACTCAAGTTCCATATCTTCGACCTCGCCCCTCGTTGCCCAGCAGAACGAGGCTGCTGCTATGGCCGCAACTTGCGAGTTCGAGGCAACCCTGACGGCAGCTGCCCAAGACCGCCAGCGCAGCAGTAACGGAACCCAGTCCCTGTTCCTCTCTCTCTCTCTCTTTTTTTGACCTCTCGCTTATATGGCTCCCATCCCCTGGAGTCCCAGCGTGGAAGAGATGAGGGACAGGCGGGAGGCTCTAGAACATGTTTTGAAACGGTCGCCCCCATGCGTGTTTGGGCGTTTTTGACGACACATTATCAGGCGCGCGTGGATCACTAGTAGACGAGCACACACCAGTGCCCCGATCATGTGCCAATGCGCCCGTAAAAATTGCCAATATTATGTTTTCCAGCATCAGGCTTGCATCCGCCTCCTTCACATCCTGACTCTCCCTGGCCGGGTGTACCTGCCGCTTGGCCCCCTCGTGTGAGTTGGTCCCGGCTTTGGTCAGCACCCCTGTTCGTTCCTCCTCCTAATTCCAGGTTCTTCCCTTCGTTCCTCCTTACATCCTCCTCATACTCCTCATGCCCCATTAGAGCTGGCTCCTTTCTGTCTGCCCCTCACCCCACCAGTGCCTCGCGTGACGGCAGACTGTCAGAAGCAGCTGTTCGATGTTGGCCTCATGGCAACGGGCCCGTTCTTGAATGATGCGGGAACACCATGTGTTCGTACCACGTCGTGGTATTAGCAGGTGCGGCATACTACCCTCCTGAAAGCTGTTTTCGGCTTTGCCCGCAGTATCAGGGTCAGGCCTCCAGCGGTGAGTGGCACCTCCAGAGAAGGGCGTTCCAGCCACCCCTAGCGGGTAGCGCCACGGGAGGTGCCCCATCACCCTAGAATTGTTGCTAAAAGTGGCCTGGCGACGCGGTCCATGGTGCTGTTGTTTTCCACAGCTTCGCACGGAGCGCAGCACAGCTTATACGATTTCTTCTTCCTCCTCCTCCTCCTCCTCCTCCTCCTCCTCCTCCTCGTCCTGGCCGCGAAGGCTCGAAGGGAGGGGCGGCGACGAGCTGTGGCCGCCGCCCACGCCAATGCCGTCTCTCTCGATGGCGTGTTTCCCACCATCCCTCGTAGAGGAGAGGGCCGGCTTCCTGGACGACGACGAGGTGCAGGCTTGCTGCTTGCTCTCTAGTCACCTCCTTGCCAGTCTTGCTTGTCTAGCTTTCCGTCTCACTTCGCGAGTGGAGTAGGATATCGACGTTTCGCATTCGATCGAACGCGATGATCTCAGCCATACCGCCAATCGACGACGACCCAATCAGAGGCAACGACAACGGTCCTCCTTCTCATCCTCATCCTCCTCCTCCTCATTCTCCATCCTCCATCCTCCTCCTCATCCTCCATCCTCCATCCTCCTCCTCCTCCTCCTCCTCCTCATCCTCCTCCTTCTCCTCCTCGTCCTCTCTCCTCCTCCTCCTCCTCCTCGTCCTCCTCCTCCTCGTCCTCCTCCTCCTCCTCCTCCTCCTCCTCCGCCTCCTCCTCCCTCCTCCTCCTCCTCCTCCTCCTCCTCCTCCTCCTCCCCCTCCTCCTCCTCCTCCTCCTCCTCCTCCTCCTCCTCCTCCTCCTCCTCCTCCTCTCCTCTCCTCCTCCTGTTCCTCCTCCTCCTCCTCCTCCTCCTCCTCCTCCTCCTCCTCCTCCTCCTTCTCCTCCTCTCTCCTCCTCCCCCTCGGCGCCCCCTCCCGCCGCCCGCGGCCGCGCGCCCTCCCGCCCCCACGGCCAGCCGACCGCGGCCGGCGCGGCGCGCGCGCGAGCTGCCGCGCCCAGGAGGCGGCGCCGGGCTGCGGCCTGGAGCAGCGGCAGGAGGAGCTGGAAGAGTACGAGGCCAGATCGGGTGGGGGGGGAGACCCGGGGCCCCCGAGGTCCTGGCATTTTGCAATTTTCTCACCACGGGCGTTTTCGCTCGATCTTGGGCCCCGGGACCCTCTCAGATCGATCTGGCGCGAAAAATGACGCATAAAGATGGGGTCGGGGGTTCTGGTCGTTACTTCTGCGACTTTGCATTTTTTGTTGCAACGTCGGATCTAAGGGTCTCCCAGACGGGGTCCGAGTAGATGGGGTCGGAGGATCGCGTCGCATCGCCGATGCATCGCCGAGGCGGCTCGATATGGAGCCCGATCTGCTTCACGTCGACGTCGCCGATGCATCGCCGACGTCGGCAATGCATCGCCGGTGCATCGCCGATGCATCGCCGATGTATCGGCGATGCGGCGCGATCCTCCGACCCATCTAGGAGGCCTCTAGAAGAGGAGGAGGAGGAGGAGGAGGAGGAGGAGGAGAAGGAGGAGGAGGAGGAGGAGGAGGAGGGGGACTTGTCAGGCTTCGGGTTGCGCACGGACAGCCCCCCCCCCATCAGGTACATTCGGCAAGGGTGCCCTGCCGTCCTGTGTTTCGCGACCCACGCCTCCTGCATTCTTGTGGCAGTGTGGCCCTCGGAAGAGGCTTGTGTCATCTCGCGTGCCCTCTCCCATCAAGTCCGACTGCAGTCCTGGCGGGCTTCAAGAGGCCCCCCGAGTAGCCCCAGCTGGCCCCGAGTAGCCTGGGGCGGTCTCAACACCCCAGGCGCCGCCTCCGGCGGCGTCCCTGATGAGGGCCAGGAGTTGCGGTGCTGGGGCGCTCCGCGCCCCGGGGGCAGAGCAGGAGGAGCCGTCGAGCCTTCGAGGAAGGCGAGTGGAGGCAGCGGCAGTTGGCCTTTGGAGGCTCCCTCGTCGCCACGGCCGGACGCGGCTCGGAGACTCGGAGAACTGGTGCGTTTGGACCCCAGGTGGGGTCCAGGGACCGATCTCGAGCTGCCGTTGTCTAAGCCCGCCAGCAGCTCAGTGGAGCCTTGTATGTCCTCGGCGCTCCGTCTTTGGAGGGGGCAGTCGATGAGAAACAGCCGACTCAGCGTCGATTTAGCGTCGTCTAGCGTCCATTAGTGTCGGTTCGTGTCGATTCGCATGCCCAGCAAGATGACATGGGAGGCCCGCGTGAGTTGCCACAGAAGGGGGTGGAGGAGGAGGAGGTGGAGGAGGAGGAGGAGGAGGAAGCATCGAGAGAATTTCAGTCTGAGCAGGAGCAGGAGGAGGCATCGCCCACGGTTGTCTTTCTTCCAGGTGCCTCGTAAATGCAGTGGCTGTCGAGTCAGACGCAGTGCAGCTGGTTTCGGCCCCGCTGGGCGCCTACCTCGATGCCTCGGCGCCTGCGGCGCTGGGAGGCGCCGCGAAAACCAGCAGCTGTGCGAGCTGATTCCCCTTTGTCTCACCCCCCTTTCGAACCCCCCTTTCGAACCGCTTGCAGTAGCAACGCCAGGCCCTGCTGTGCTCTGCCGCGCCCGCAGCGTCTGCAGGTCGCTCCACGCTTCTGTGACTGTGTTCGCTCTGACTCTGAGCGCTTCTCTGACAGAAAGAGTTGTTGGACGATCGAAGTGTTTTTCTGACGTAAACAATGTACGAGACAGGCCCTTCCTGGAGGGAGCCGCCTCGTTGTCGTACCAGGAGGCTGGATACAAAAGGCGCGGCCGTCCTGGACGAGAGCTGGATACCAAATATATTGCCCAGGCAAGGCCTACCTAGGGTAGGCCTTGGGGTAAGCCCTGGGGTAGGCCTAGGGTAGGCCTAGGCGTAGGCCCTAGGATAGGCCTAGGGTAGGCCTAAGGCTACCCTATGGCCTATCCCTAGGCCTACCCCACGCCTAGGGCAGGGCCTACCCCCAGGTCTACCCCAAGGCCGATCCTAGGCCTACCCTAGAGCCTACCCCTAGGCCTACCCTAGGCCTACCCTAGAACCTACCCCTAGGTCTACCCTAGGCCTACCTCTAGGGCCTACCCCCAGGCCTACTGCAGGCTTTCCCCAGGGCCTACCGTTAGGCCTATTTCTATAGGCCTACCTCTAAACTTGCTCATGGGCCGATCCCTCGGGCCAAACCCAGGTTTACCCACAGGGCCTCTCTAGGCCTACCCCAGGGCCTAGCCCTAGGGCTGCCCTACGCGTTGCCCCAGGGCTCTAGGGCTGCCCTTGGCCTTGCCTTTAGCCCCGCGGAGGTTGGGCCCTTGGGTAGGCCCTACCCTTGCCCTACCCCAGGCTCTTGAATAGGGCCTACCCTTGCCCTTCCCTAGGCCCTTGGGCAGGGCCTACCCTAGGCTGCCGTAGGCCCTTGGGTAGGGCCCAGGGTAGCCTTCCGCCTGGGCGATGTGTATCCTGGATACACGTGTGCCCAGATGTCTTTCCAGCCTTCTGGCCTTTCGGTGGCCGGGCAAGCAGGGTTTCTGCATGAACATGCAGCGCACGTGCGCATGTTCCACATGAGTCCGGCCATTTGTGTGTGTGGTTGTGTGTGTGCGTGTGTGTGAATGTGTGTGTTTTTGTGTGTGTGTGGTTGTATGTCTGTGTATGCGTGCGTGCGTGTGTGTGCGCGCGTGTGTTTTTTGTGTATGGTGTGTGTTTGTGTGTGTGTTGTGTGTGTGTTGCGTGTATGTTTGTTGTGTGTGAGTGCGAGTGTGTATGTGTTGTGTCTGTGTGTTGTGTGTAAGTCTGAGTGTGAGTGTGTGTGCGTGTGTGTGCGTGTGTGTAAGGATGTGTGTTCGTGTATTCGTGTGTGTGTCGGTGTGCGTCTGCGCGTGTGTGTGTGTGGGTGGAGTGGATGGGTGGGTGGGTTGGTGGGTTGGTGGGTTGGTGGGTGGGTGTGTGGGTGTGTGTGTGTGTGGGTGGGTTGATGGGTGGATGTGTGGGTGTGTGTGTGTGTGTGCGTGTGCGGGTGCGGGTGCGGGTGCGTGTGTTGTGTGTTGTGGTGTGCTGTGCTGTGCTGTGTTGTGTTGTGTTGTGTCTGTGTTGTGTTGTGTTGTGTTGCGCGGTATTGTGTTGTGTTGTGATGTGTTGTGTTGTATTGTGTTGTGTGCGTGTGTGTGTGTGTGTCTGTGCAGGCGTGTGTTCGTGTGTGTAGGTGAGAGTGTGTGAGTGTGTATACGTGAGTTTGAATGTGTGTTTGTGTTTGTGTGTGTTTGTGTTCGTGTTTGTGTTTGTGTTTGTGTGTGTGCGTGTGTCTGTATGTGTGTGCGTGTGTGTGCGTGAGCATGAGCGTGTGCGTGTGCGTGTGCGTGTGCGTGTGTGTGTGTGTGTGAGTCTGTGTGTGTCTGAATGTGTCTGTGTGTGTCTGTGTGTGTGTCTGTGTGTGTGTCTGTGTGTGTCTGTGTGTGTGTCTGTGTGTGTGTCTGTGTGTGTGTCTCTGTGTGTCTATGTGTGTCTGTGTGTGTCTGCGTGTGTCTGTGTATAACTGTGTATGCCCGTGGGTGTCTGTGTGTGTCTGTGTCTGTCTGTGTCTGTGTGTGTGTGTCTGTGTGTGTCTCTGTGTGTCTGTGTGTGTCTGTGTGTGTCTGTGTGTGTCTGTGTGTGTGTCTGTGTGTCTCTGTGTGTCTCTGTGTGTGTGTGTCTGTGTGTGTCTGTGTGTCTCTGTGTGTCTGTGTGTGTATGTTTTCGTCTGTGTGTGTGTGTGTGTCTGTGTGTGTCTCTGTGTGTCTCTGTGTGTCTCTGTGTGTCTCTGTGTGTGTGCCTGTGTGTGTCTGTGTGTGTGTGTCTGTGTGTGTTTGTGTGTGTGTCTCTGTGTGCCTGTGTGTGTTTCTGTGTGTGTCTCTGTGTGTGTCTCTGTGTGTGTCTCTTTGTGTGCCTCGGTGTGAGTGTCTTTGTGTGTGTCCCTGTGTGTGTCTCTGTGTGTGTCTCTGTGTGTATCTGTGGGTGTATCTGTGTGTGTCTGTGTCTGTGTGTGTCTGTGTTTGTGTGTTTCTGTGGTATCTGTGGGTTCGGTGGTGACTGTGTGTGCCTGTGGTGTGTGGTGTGTGGTGTGTGGCGGTGCGTGATGGTGTGTTGTGGTGTGCTGTGGTGTGTGCCTGTGTGTTGTGGTGTGTTGTGGAATGTTGTGGTGGGTTGTGGTGGGTTGTGGTGTGTTGTGGTGTGTTGTGGTGTGTTGTGGTGTGTTGTGGTGTGCTGTGGCGTGTTGTGGTGTCTTGTGGTGTGCTGTGATGTGTTGTGGTGTGTTGTGCTGTGTTGTAGTGTGTTGTGGTGTGTTGTGGTGTGGTGTGGTGTGGTGTGGTGTGTTGTGGTGTGTTGTGGTGAGGTGTGGTGTGTTGTGGTGTGTTGTGGTGTGTTGTGGTGTATTGTGGTGTGTTATGGTGTGTTGTGGTGTGTTGCTGTGTGTGTGGTGTGTTGTGGTGTGGTGGGGTGTGTTGTGGTGTGTTGCGGTGTGTGTGTGTGCTGTGGAGTGTGTGGTGTGTTGTGGTGTTTTGTGGTGTGTGTGGTGTGTTTGTGGTGTGTTGTGGTGTGTTGCTGTGTGTTGTGTGTGTTTGTGGTGTGTTTGTGGTGTTTTGTGGTTGTGTGGTTGTGGTGTGTTGTGGTATTGTTGTGGTGTGGTGTGGTGTGGTTTGGTGTGGTGTGGTTCGGTGTGGTGTGGTGTGGTGTGGTGAGGTGTGGTGTGTGGTGTGGTGTGTGTGTGTGTGGTGTGGTGGGTTTGTTGTGGTGTGGTGTGGTGTGGTTCGGTGTGGTGTGGTGTGGTGTGGTGTGGTGTGGTGTGGTGTGGTGTGTGGTGTGGTGTGGTGTGGTGTGGTGTGTTGTGCTGTGTTGTGGTGTGGTGTGGTGTGGTGTTGTGTGGTGTGGTGTGTTGTGGTTTGTTGTGGTGTGTGGTGTGGTGTGTTGTGGTGTGTTGTGGTGTGTTGTGGTGTTTTGTGGTGTGGTGTGGTGTGGTGTGGTGTGTGTTGTGGTGGGTTGTGGTGGGTTGTGGTGGGTTGTGGTATTGTTGTGGTGTCGTGTGGTGTGGTTTGGTGTGGTGTGTTTCGGTGTGGTTCGGTGTGTTGTGGTGTGGTGTGTTGTGGTGTGGTGTGGTGTGTGGTGTGGTGTGGTGTTGTGTGGTGTGGTGTGTTGTGGTGTGTTGTGGTGTGTTGTGCTGTGTTGTGGTGTGTTGTGGTGTGTTGTGGTGTTGTTGTGGTTTCGTGTGGTGTGGTTTGGTGTGGTGTGGTTCGGTGTGGTGTGGTGTGGTGTGGTGTGGTGTGGTGTGGTGTGGTGTTTGTTGTGCTGTGTTGTGGTGTGTTGTGGTGTGGTGTGGTGTGTGTGTGGTTTGTGTGTGGTGTGTGTGTGTGGTTTGTGTGTGGTGTGTTGTGGTGTGTGTGGTATGTGTGTGGTGTGTGCGGTGTGTGTGGTGTTTGTGGTGTGTGTCTCTGTGTGTGTCTCTGTGTGTGTTACTGTGTGTACCACAGTGTGTGCCACTGTGTGTGTCACTGTGTGTGTTGTGTGTGTGGTGTGTGTGTGGTGTGTGTGGTGTGTGTGGTGTGTGTGGCGTGTGTGGCGTGTGTGGCGTGTGTGGCGTGTGTGGCGTGTGCGGCGTGTGCGGCGTGTGTGGGGTGTGTGGGGTGTGTGGGGTGTGTGGGGTGTGTGGGGTGTGTGGGGTGTGTTGGGTGTGTGGGATGTGTGGTGTGTGTGTGTGGTGTGTGTGTGGTGTGTGTGGTGTGTGGTTTGTGTGGGGTGTGTGGGGGTGTGTGGGTGTGTGTGGTGTGTGGGGTGTGGGTGGTGTGTGTGGTGTGTGGTTTGTGCGGTGGGTGTGTGTGTGTGTGTGTGGTGTGTGTGGTGGTGTGTGTGTGTGTGTCCTGTGTGTGTCTGTGTGTGTCTGTGTGTTTCTGTGTGTGGTGTGTGTGGGGGGGAGGGGGCGTGTTCGTGTGCGTGTGCGTGTGTGCGCGTGTGTTCTCCAATCTGCCGGAGCAGTTGCCACCCTCTGCCGTGTGCGTGTGCGTGTGCTTGCGTGTGTTCTCCAATATGCCGGAGCAGCCTTCCCTCTGTCCAGCCGCCGACGCAAAAAGTGTGTGTGTGTTTGTGATTGTGGTTGTGTTTTTGTTTTGTTGGTGTATGTGCAAGTGTTTGTGTGTGTGTGCGTGTGCGTGTGCGTGTGCGTGTGTGTGCGTGCGTGTGTGCGTGCGTCCGTGAGTGCGTGTGCGTGTCTGTGCGTGTGAGTGTGTGTGTGCGTGTGTGTGTGTGCGTGTGTGTGTGTGTGCGGGTGTGTGTGTGTGCGGGTGTGTGTGTGTGTGTGTGCGTGTGTGTGCGTGTGTGTGTGTGTGCGTGCGTTCGTGTGCGCGTGTGCGCGTGTGTGCGTGTGTGTGTATGTGTGCGTGAGTGCGTGTGTGCGTGTGTGCGTGTGTGCGTGTGTACGAGTATGCGTACGTGTACGTGTGTGTGTGTGTGGGTTTGGGTGCGGGTGTGTGTGTGTGTTCTTGTTGCCTGGTGGATCCCTGCAGGTGCTCCAGCGTCGGGCTGCTTTGCAGCAGCTGCGCCTCGCCAGTGGCGCTCTGGGGGTGCTCGACTCGTCCTGAACGGCCACCGGAGGCCGAGTCGCTGGCAGGAAAGCCTGCCTTCCTCGCGTCGTGTGGCGGCCCCCCGCTGGAGCGCACTGGGGCGCCGAGCTGTGCGTCGTTCCTGGCCGACACGCCGCAGGCGCTCCCCACGAACGAGATGGAGGCGTTCGGCGATGACGTCGAGGACGCCACGAGGTGGGTCGAGGAGACCGTCCCTCCTGCCTGCCTCCTCCACAGGCCTCCAGAGGCCCTCATCGAGCCCGCGGTGGCTGCAGCATCTTCTTCGGCCTTCGGTGGCCTTGCTTCTGGCCCAGAGGCCATCAAAAGCGACGCAGGATGAACATTCATATATATATATATATATATATATATATATACATACATACATACATACATACATACATACATACATACATACATACATACATACATACATACATTACATATATTACATATATTACATATATATATATATACACGTAGATGTGTGTACGCTTCCCAGACAGTGCTTGCTCTTAGGGGTTCCTGTTTGTCTTCTGAGGGACCTGGGTCTGCGGGCCGCTCTGGCCGCCATGAGCCCGCAGTCGCCGCCTCTTCTCCGCCCGCCGCCACCCGTCGCCTGAGCCTGCGGGCTGCTCGGGCTGGCATGTGGCCGCCCCCGCCTCGTCGCCGCCCGTCGCCTGGGCATGCGAGCACCCAGGGCGGACGAGAGGGGGAGGAGGAGGAGGAGGAGGAGGAGGAGGAGGAGGAGGAGGAGGAGGAGGAGGAGGAGGAGCCGCTCTGGCCACCAGTGGCCGCCGTCGCCGCCTCGTCGCCGCCCGTCGCCTCGTCGCCGCCCGCTTTCCGTTGCTTCGTCGGAGGTTGGGGGGTGAGTCCGACGTGGAACGGAGACCCCCCCTACCGGGAAATCGATTTCGATTTCGGGTTCGTGTCGTGCGTGCCGTGCGTGCGTGCGGGCGAGGCGAAGCTGCGTGGGCGGGCGAGAGGAAATCCTCCTGTGGCTGGGCCGCGGCCGGACCAAATGATTCCCCCAGGCGGCCGGTGGCCCGCGGTGTCCCGCCAGTGTCCCGCTGGTGTCCCGAAATCCTCCTGTGGCTGGGCCGCGGCTGGACCAAATGTTCCTCCTCCGGCGGCCGGTGGCCCGCGGTGTCCCGCCGGTGTCCCGTAGTGTCTTGTGGTGGCCCGTGGTGTCCCGTTGAATGAGATCGATAGTCAGATCGATAGTGAGGTCGATACTGAGATCGATTTGGTGCCCCGAGGTGTCCCGTGGTGTCCCGTGGTGTCCCGTTGAGTGAGATCGATAGTGAGATCGACAGGTATCCCGTGGTGTCCCGTGGTGTCCCGTTGAGTGAGATCGATTGTGAGATCGATAGTGAGACCGATAGTGAGATCGAGAGGTGTCCCGCGGTGTCCCGTGGTGTCCCGTGGTGGCCCGTGGTGTCCCGTTGAATGAGATCGATAGTCAGATCGATAGTGAGATCGACGAGTGTCCCGTGGTGTCCCATGGTGTCCCGTGGTGTCCCGTTGAGTGAGATCGATAGAGAGATCGATTGAGTCAGATGTTGGTTCCCCCCCTCCCCCCCACCTCCTTATCACCCGAAGGGTGTGCGTATAGGTATTTCTCTGCGTTGCTTTGCGTTGGGATTGCAATGACGTGCGTTGCTCTGCATCGCAGTGCATTGCGTTGCTTTGCATTGCTGTGCATTGCTTTGCATTGCTGTGCATTGCGATGCGTTGCGATGCGTTGCTGTGATGTGCATTGCTTTGCATAGCTTCACATTGACTTGCATTGGCTTGTGTTGCATTGCTTGGCGGTGCTTTGCATTGCATTGCTTTTCACTGTTTTGCACTGTTGGGCATTGACTTGCGCTACGTTTTGCCGCATAAGCTGCACCACATTGATTGCACCACCTGGATCGCACTGCACAGACTGCAAGACATCACTGCTTGGGGTCCACGCTGGCTAACTAACATACATCTATATGTATGGTGTATACATATATTTATATATACACCTGATTGAAAAAAACGAGCCGCAATGGAGACTACGACAGCGATAAGACAATGAACAAGCAGATCCGGCACTCGGGGAGAACGACCGCAGATTTTGGTTTTGAGCAGCAGGTTTCCTCTGGACGTTGGGACGCCGTGCGCCGATCGAGGACCCCGAGAGTCGTAAAACATGCAGCGCTTCAGCGTCGGACGGTTCGCTCACGGACACAGTTGATCGGGCCGACGTTTTGGCCGATTATTTCGAAGTCTTCAGTGACAGTATTCTTGTTCTGAACGACTATCCAGTGAATCAGACGCCCCTCGGCGACACACTCTCGATCGAGATGGGCATGTTCACTGATCAAGAATTGCAGGGCGCGCTACGCAAACTGACAGCAGCCAAAGCCGCGGGCCCAGATGGAGTACCGCGAGCCAGATGGTGGCGTTCGGTAACAGTGTATAGCACCGCATCGCATGGCACCTCACATCATCACTATCTGGATGCAGCAGCCACATCATTCACATAAAATGAGACGACGTGCCCTAGCACAGCATCGCAGTTGAACTGCTTGGCACAAAGCTGCAGGGCACACCACGGCGTCGGCACTCGCACAAAGCAGCCTCGAGCAGTAGAGCGTTGCACTGCACATCACGGCAGCGCAGAGCAGGGCAGAGGAGTCGATTGACCCAAGAGCCGCGGGGATTCGGCCACACCCTGCCAGGGCCACAGGATGTGCAGAGGACCCCTGAGGTGATCGAAGGAGGCCGGTCGAGACAACGGCGGCCCTCCTGGGTGTTTTGCGTCCTCATCGTGCCCCCTGGAGGATTGTCGTCTCCACGGCTAGATCCGCTTCGGGAAGAAAGGTCAGGATGGACCCAGAGAGGGGTCCTGGGACAGATGTTGACCGGAAGTGGGCCAGGAGGGAGAGTTGCCGCTGTCTCAACTGGCCCTCGTTCGAGGGAAAGTTCAGTTTCCTCCTCCTCTGCAAATTTCCGCCCATCCCCACCAGGACGTGATGAAGATCCGCGGTCCAGCGAGGAGGAGGCTGTGTTGTGCGAAGTGGGCCCCCACCAAGCTGCTCGCCGCGCGCTCTCTTGCCAGGTAGATATCCAGGGGGGGCTGCAGAGGAAGGAGAGGCTGGAGCAGGGGAGGGAGGCGAACAGGAGGCAGGAGGAGGAGGAGGAGGAGGAGGAGGAGGAGGAGGAGGAGGAGCAGGCAATGAGGAGGAGGAGGAGGAGGAGGAGCAGGAGGCAGGAGGAGGCAGGAGGAGGAGGAGGAGGAGGAGGAGGCGAGGGGAAGTGGAAGGGGGTTGGGGGCAAGGGAGGCGTGCGGCTTTGGACAGGAGGACGGGCGGGGGGGGCGGGCAGGACGGATCTCGGGGCCCTGTTTCCCCATACGTGTGCGGCTCCCTTTGTGCAGCTTCACGCGGCGGGTGTTCCCCGTGTGCGTCTTTCGCCGCCGCTGCTGCTGCATTGCCTGCTGTACTGTCGCCGTTCCTCCTGGTCCTGGTTATGCTCTGCTTGTTGTCGCTCCGTCTCGCTCTTCCGCCGGCACCTCCGTACCATTCCTCGCCCGTTCTCGCTCCTCCTCGCATTCCTCGCCCGTTCTCGCTCCTCCCCGCTTATCGGCCTCCTTATCCTTCTTATCCTCTTTCTCATCCTCAGCTTGTTTGATGAAGTATACCTAAAATCCCTCGGTATTGGGCGGGTCCGAGATGCGACGCGCGCTCTAAGATACTCTCCTCCTGACTGCTTGGCCCATGTCTTACGTTGCATGCTCTTGCGACGCTAAGATCGCGCTGGCCATGGTGCCGCGGGATGAAGGCATTTCCCTGAAAAGATATTAGCATGAAAAAACTGGAGTCGACGTTCCCTTCCTCTCCTTTCTTCTGTACGTTTCGTGACCTGTTCGTGCTCCTTCTAGTGTTCCCTCCTCCTCCTCCCTCCTCCAGAGGCGGGTCGTCGAGAAGCTCTGCTCGCTCCTCGACGCCGACATGAAGAGCACGACCGAGCAGGAGCCGGGCTCGGGCCTCGCCGCGGCCGCCGCCGCAGCCTCTTCATGCAGTCTCCTCTGCATCACCCCCCCCGACTGGAGCAAACAGCCAGGACGCTGGAACGAGGACCACTTTGGGGGGGGGGTCGAGGAGGAGGAGGAGGAGGAGGAGGAGGAGGAGGAGGAGGAGGGGGGGGGGGTCCGGAGCGGCTCCGGTCTTCGGGCCTTCCCGCAGGTCCAGGCCGGGGAGCCTCTTCGTGGCCGAGGCTCGCCTTGGCCAGCACGAGGGCTGGTACGGTAGGTTCGTGTCGTGTCGACCGGCGGCGACCCCGCCAGCGGCGTTCAACCTTGAACGCCGCGGGCGACCCAGAATCGTTCGATGTGGAACGATTTCGACGTTTCGGAAACGGCCGATCGTTCAAGGTTGAACGATCCCCGCGGTGTCAGAAACCAACGCTGGGGTCGACACGACGCGAACCTGCCGTATGCTCACCGATCTGCTTCGCGCAGGCGAGTCTTGGGGGGGGGGGGGGGTGGGGGGGGGGGGGGGGGGGGGGGGGCGCACCTATCCTGCGCAGCTGGCTCCGCAAGGAGCCTCCCCGTCGAGGCCGGCGAGGGGGCCGAGCGCTCCTGCCCCTCGGCGGAGGCCCGCGAGAGGTCCGCGGCAGCCGTCGGAAGTGGAGCGAGCCGCGGAGCCCTCGGCGCGCCGCCAGGGGGGTGTCCGGACGGGGCCAGGGCGGGGATCAATCCGTTCCAGAGCGTCCCGGCACATTCTCAGAGCGTTCCGGGGCGCTCTGAGACGGCCGCGCGCGCCCGAGGCGTGCTCCAGAGCCGTTGGTTCTCAGAGATTCCTGGCGTATCCTCACCCGACGTTACCTTCGTCCCGGCTTCGTCTTTGGGAGGGGGGCAGCGCGTATCGCGGCCTCGGGTGCGGTGCCACGGTCGGCGGCAGGGGGTCCATGGCGAGGCTCGGGCTCCTCCAGCGCCTCCGCCACCCCGCGGAGGCCCTCCGCAGTGGTCAGCAGCCGAACGGCCGCCGAGACCCCGGGACTTCGCTGGCGGCCTCCCTCCTCCTCCACCCTCCTCACTCCTCCTCCACCTCCTCCCCTCCATCCTCCTCCTCCTTCCTCCTCCTCCTCCTCCTCCTTTCTCAATTCCGAGAAGAGAGAGAGGGAGGGGAGAGAGAGGCCTCGAGCGATCCTCCTCCTCCTCCTCCTCCTCCTCCTCCTCCTCCTCCTCCTCCTCCTCCTCCTCCTCCTCCTCCTCCCCCTCGATCCTCATCCTCCTCGAGGGGCCTCGAGGGGGCCTCGGGCGATTCTCCGCGGCGCGAGAAGGGGCGCACGATGCAGTAAGGATCGCTCGTGTAGCTGAAAGTCCTGGCTCCGACCTCGATCGCCATCTTGCCGCGATGTGGCCCTCAGGCATTCGAGCATGATGCCGTTTGGACGCTGTGCGTCCGCTGCTTTTCCTCCTCCTTCTCCTCCTTCTCCGCCTCGTTGCCTCCTTCCCTTCAGATCCTCCCTCTTCCCTCTCACCCTTCCACGACGCGCGACGGCGAGGACGGCCCCCGGCGGCCTTCCTGCAGAGGTATCCTGAGGTCCCGGGAAGCCTCCACAGGCCCCCAGAGAGACCAAAAAAGCAACAGCAGCACCAACAACAAAAACGCCTCTGTTTCTTCGAGTGCGATAGGGACCACACGACGACGGACCCGACGACCGCGACGATGACGACAACCACGACGGCGACGACGGCCACGACCACGACCCCACGTCCCCACGACGACGACGACGACGACGACGACGACGACGACGACGACGACGACACGAACAGGGGCACTGGGTTATGGTGCCGCTCGTGTGGTCCACCTCTGCCGTTGGGAGTGGGCCGTTTGTCACGGCACAGCTTGCCTCGACGTCCCGACCAACGGTGTGGCGCCCCCATGCGGCCATCTTCGGCATTTTGTGGGTGCTGCCAAAATAGTGCCCCTGGCCCAAGGCGCCCCCTTGACCTCCAGGGGCTGACAGGCGGCCTCCGGAGCACCCTGCGCGACGCCCAGACGCCCATGATCTCCAGGGCAGGGGCCTCGCAGACGGCCTCCAGAGCACCCCTCGCGACGCCCAGAGGGCAAAGAGATACTTGTCCTCCTCCTCCTCCTTCTCCTCCTCCTCCTCGTCCTCCTCCTCCTCCTCGTCCTCCTACTCCTCATCCTCCTCCTCCTCCTCTCCCCTCCTCCTCCTCCTCCTCCTCCTGCTCCCTCCTTCCTCCTCCTCGTCATCCTCCTCTCTCTCCTCCTCACTCCCCTCCTCCTCACTCCCTCTTCCCTCCCCCTAATCCCTCCTCCTCCTCCTCCTCCTCCTCCTCCTCCTCCTCCTCCTCCTTCTCCTCTTCGCGCCGTGCCGACGCGGCGGCGACCCCGCCGCGGCCGTTCCAGGTTGATCGAACCGGGGAAAGCCGGGACCCCGGGCCAGGGGGCCTGGTCAGTAGCAGGGCCACGGAGCCCCTACATTGGCCAGAATTCGGGAGCTTTGAGACGGGGGTCAATGCAAACGGGGGTCAGCCAGGGCACCAGATCCTGCAGGATCCTGCGAAGACCCCCTCTGGCTGACCAGGGTTAGCGAGCCGCTCGTGGCCGCGAGGCGGCCGCGCATATTGGCTGACCCGGGTTTGCGAAGACCTGCGTTGCAGTTTTTTTTCCTGCATAGCAGTATTTGGGTTTCCTGCTGACCCGGGTCTGGATTGACCCCGGTCAGAAGATCCCCGAAGAATCGCTAAACCAGGTCTGCCGTAGCTGGTGTTTTTTCGGGTGACAGAAGATCCCCGAAGAATCACTAAACCAGGTCTGCCGCAGCTGGTGTTTTTTCGGGTGACGGCGGTTCCGGTCAGTGGAAGGGGGCGGGGGGGGGGCCTCCCCCAGTACACATCACTAAACCAGGTCCCACTGAACCCAGTTCTGCCAACGCCCGATCGAAGCCAAAAAAAACGCCACATACATACACTGTTGGCGCGCCGCGCGGATTTCTTGGATCCGCGCTGGGCCCCCCCTGCGGCGCCTCCGCGCCGCCCCTGGCGCGCTCCGCGCGCCAGGGATGAGACAGTCCAGCGCAGATCCAAGAAATCCGCGCGGAGCGCCAAAAGTTTATGTTCATGCCGTTGTTACCTCCGATGATTGAAAACGCCGCCAGAGTCCCAGGCTCGGCCAGAATCGAAAGATCTGCGCTAGCGAAAAGCCGCCGGGCGTCCAAGGTTGAAGGATCCGCGCGGTGTCAGAAGCCAAT
>CAUYUJ010002781.1:238501-241001 GCA_963575745.1 Prorocentrum cordatum | reverse complement strand
GGGTTCGAACCGGTAGTGACCCCCCCTCCGGTTTTCGAGTGGGGGGGGGGGTTCGAACCGGTAGTGACCCCCCCGGTTTTCGAGGGGGGGTTTTGCCAGGGGAGGAGGAAGGGGGGGGGGGGAGGGGTTCCAGCAGGGGGGCGGGATTTTCGGAGGGGGGGTGGGGGGGGGCCGGGCTCCGGAGGAAAAGTGCGGCAATTTTCCAGAGTAAAGCGGCGGTGGATCACGCTCTCTCCGATCTTTGCATGCTTGGGCCCCACCTCTATCCCTCCCTCCTGCTCTCCTCCCTTGTCCTCCTGTCTCCTCTCTCCCCCATCCCTCCCTCACTCCTTTCCCTCCCTCTATGCCTTCCTCATTTAGTGATCGCCCTACTCACTCACTCACTCACTCCAGTTCTTCCTGCTCCCCCGTAAGGCGGGAACCTTGCGTGAGAGATTGATCTCACAGCACTATGCATTAAACCATGACCAGTGTCAGAATGTACGAGCACGCAGTTGAATCAAAATGGTCAGCGAAGAGACAAGCGTTGAAACAGAACTGCGCCAATCCGTGTGAATAGTTGCTGTGGATTTTGCGACGAGTGGGCGCGGCGCGAAGCCCAGAGCCAGATTTGTTCTCCGAGGAACCATCATAGCCAACCACCCGAAACGCGATAGGATGAACTGAGGGAGTCATGAAAGGCTATTGGGAGGGCTCCTGGAGGGTCCTGAGAGGCTCCTGGGAGGCTCATGGAATGATCCTGAGAGGCTGTTGGCATGGTCCTGAGATGCTCCCGAGAGAGACGCATGAGAGTCTCGCGAGGGGCTCTTTAGGGGCACTTCAGCGGGTCATAGGACTTGTTGAGCAGCTTCTGATTTGGGGGCGAGGATTTGCGCCGTCGGTGTGGTGAGAGCAGGGACTATACGCGTCCACCTTCCGTATACGACCATTACAACACATAGGTGCTCGGATCTGTTGTTGGCATGACCACCCAAGAAGCACCCAATTTCCATAACCAACAACAATATCCCGCAGCCTGTGCTGCATCACGGCGGCAGCCGCCAGGATCTCCATGGGAGAGTTCCTGAGTTTGTTGTCAGCGATGAAATTCTTTTGAGCGCTAGTTGAACCAGAAAGCGAGATGCTATTATTAGGGTAGTGTATTCAATACGCGTAGATGTTGAGGAGGCCAGGTCTCAGGCCTGTAAATTGTGGTGGCGCTTCACCCGGACTGCTCAGTCCGCCATACCGACACATTCGGTCTTGCGATGAGGGTTTTTTTATCAACACAATGTGAAGAGGGATAGAGGAGGAGGATGGGGAAGGGGTGGGGGAGGGGGATGGATGGATAAGCAAGGAGTGCGTGAGGGACGGAGGACTGGGGGGAGAGAAGCGTGTCCAGAGCCCCTTGAAACACCAGCGGCTCCCCTAGACAATTGTTTCAACCTTCCCCCTCGCCTCCCACTCTTTCCTTTCCTCCCCTCCCTGATCCTCCGCTGCCTCTCCCTCCTCCTGACACTCCTCATAATTTTCCTCCAGGTGGGTGCACTGTAGCGTCAGCCTGGCAAACATAGAGGAAACTAAGTGCTTAGACGACGTGGATTGAGTACAATTTGCAAGCTAGTGTGGCGACAAGAAAAGGCAACAGTAAAAAAACAACCGAACAAGCTGCTGCAAGTTCGAGCGAGAACGACCTGTTTCCCCTTTTCCTCTTCCTCGTCCTCCTTCCCCCTCTTAACTCTCCTACAGAATCCTCAAGATTCCCTTGTCCTCCTCCTGGCCATCCTACCTGATCCTCCTTCTCCTCCCACCTAATGTTCCCAATCCTCCCATCCCATTCGCCCATCGTGGCGCTCACCCTGCTGCTGCTGATCCTCCTCCATCCCACGCCGGCCGGGCCACTAAGGTCCCGCCGCCATCGTCCCAGGACCTGCCAGCTGACCTGGAGGCGACCGCCGCTCGTCATCGTGACCTCTCGTCGTCGTCGTTTACCATCGTCCTTCGTGGTCGGCGGCGGCATCGACGCCAGCGTCGGCGACCACGTCGTCGTTCTCCTGCTCGTCCGCCGCCTCCCCGCACTTCCTGCTTTTCCTCCTCCTCCTCGTCCTCCCTCTTCGTCCTCCTTCCTCCTGCTCCCCGTCGTCCTTCCCCACTCCCCTGCGGCCGCCTCCTCTTCCCCTTCATCATTCTCCTGTTCAGCATCACCACACTCAGAACCATCAGCACCCTGAGAGTCATCATTATCATCCTCCCCCGCCCCCCCCTCTTGTATCTATGATCCCGAAGCTTAGACATTGACAGCAGCTTCACAGATGGAGGGCTGATCGCTTCCAAATTGCATGGCTCGCCTTATCGCTGCGCACATTGGTAATAGCTTCGCCAAGCTGCACGGAGTAAGGGCGTGTGCTTTCCAAAATGTCGTTTTCGTTTCAGCCCCGCGCACATTCATTATTAACCCTTGGAAGAGCTTCACGGATTGAGGGCTGCTGGTTTCCAAGATAGCGTTTTCACGTGAGCCCCG